>CM076583.1:120554366-120626206 GCA_034641835.2 Pinus albicaulis | reverse complement strand
TTTCTTCCAATCTGTGTTATTTAGGAATGATTTAATTCAGTTTAAGCATAGGAATGTTGACGTTCCCTCGTCTTATTGCCTTAGCTGAATATTATTCTTGAATGTTATGTTCAGTATTAGTTAAGTAGAGATGAACTCTGGAAGATATGGTGTGCCCTGGTCCTAGTTTTATCCCCAAAGGCTGTTTGAATATTTCCCTTGGAATGTGTTAAAAGCTGGCTAGTTTAGAAGTACTTACCAGATCTTAGGCCATTCTGTGTTACCTTTGTGTTGGTCTTGAAAGTAACCAAGTAAAGCAGAGCTAGGAGAGGATTTGTGGTGAGCCCGACCCGCTAGTTTCTACTCCAACAGTTGCCTTTAAGTTTCCCTTTGTTTTAATATGTTTTCTATTGAAAGTGTATCAAAGGCTAGCTAGTTTAAAAGTACTTAATAGATCCTAGTTTTCTTTTATGTTCTTCTTAAGTGTTTGTCGAAGGTTGACTAGTTTAAAAGTACTTATCATATCCTGGGCTACTCTTTGTTCTGCATCTGTTTAATTTCCTTTCTTGATTGTATCATTTCATTCCATAAATCAATTTTCAAAGAGATCCTTAGACATAGATAACTTGCCCCATGGACCACTCTTGCCTCTCGCTGTCCCAATTAAATCCTATTATGACTCCATAGCCCAATGGACTAAAACCTGCAATTATCTATCTTTTTGGCCGAAGTTTACTCTGATTTCTCTTAACTTCTCACCTTTGAAACTCTTTGCATTCAGGACTTTCCACCTCAAACAGTAATCATGCTCAACCATCCAAAAACAAACAAAACCCTTGGCCTTCACAACTAGCCTAATATCATTACCCCAAATTTCAAAGACAAATCCATCTTTGCACTATTGGAGAGATCCCTCTCCGGATTCAGGAGGGCTAGATCCTAGAATCCCAAAGTTGGTTGAAACGATGTTGTTTCTGTGATCGGACTTTGCCAATCTTGCTGATTACAGATTCCTAATAGGAGCTAACCCATAAACTCCACCCAATTCATTTTCCAACCATTATTTCGTGACCCCAACGCGTTCACGTTCAAACGCTCGTTCATTGCTGACGCGCCGTTGTTTACCTCTGGGCCCGTTCACGGGTAGACACTGCCCGACCTGTTCTCGTTCAAGCATCCATACGTTTACCTCCACTGGCCCGTTCACGGGTGACCCCGCCGGCGTTATGTGCAAACACTACCCGCGGGTGACCTGTGCCCATCCGGGTTGGGTCGGGCCTGACTGACCCGTAGCGTGCAGCTTGGGTCGGGGCTGACCATTCAATTTTTAAACCAATTTTTTTTTAACACAGCTTGAACATTTAGGCCTGGTGCCACTTGGCAGCCTCCGGGTAGGCCACGTGGCACCCATTGATAGGCCATCCATATTTCATAAAAAATGAAATTTTTTCCATAGAAAATAATTTCTGAATATGCCATTTTTTTTAATTCCAAAGTGCTGTTTTGAAGGTTACTAGACAAAATTAACACTTGAATATCTTCCACATCCGACATCGGATTCGAGTGCCATTCACCGCGTAGGGTCATAATGACAAACGCTATCTGGTCGATCTGGTTTCAACCAATTCTGAGCAGTGCCAATTTTGAGCATTTTTTCAACTTAGGACATGATCACCTGATCACACCTCTCCATTGGGAAGCTTTTGGACCCAAAAAGCCTTCAATTACCTATTAAGAAGATGAGGGTACAAGCCCCTCACCTTTTCCACCTCAATCCACTTTGCCTTACTCGGTTTGCTACCTTTAAGACCAACCCGAACATAATCAACATTTCCCCTCCTTGAAGTGCGTGTCCTTCTGTCAAGGATAGCATCCTCTTCCAACTCATCCAAAAATTTTGGCGAGAAATCCTCTATGGGTGGCAGCTGAATGTCACTTTCATAATAAGCAATTAAAGGAGGTTCATACAAACGCAAATTTTCCACATTCATAACGGAATACAATTGCATATATGAAGGCAAATCTAATTGAAAAACATTATTTCCAACTTGCTTAAGGATATTGAATGGACCATAACGAATAGGCTTCAGATTTTTACCTTCTCCTTGCATTCTTTCCTTAATAATATGCAACCATACCTCATCCCCTTCTTGAAACTTATGATCAACTCTGTGCTTATCATGCCTCTCCTTGTACTTGCCTTGACTTTTTTCAAGCTGTTCTTGAACCTACTGATGTATGAGCTGAATTCTTTTAATGAACACGTGAGCTTTGTCAATGTCACTATGCCCATCAATGGCCACATCCTTCTCAAGAATGAAATCTAAAGGTGACTTTGGCAAATACCAAAAACAAGCTTCAAAATGTGAATTATTTGTAGAAGAGTGCTTGGCCCGGTTGTAAGCATGCTGAATGTAATGCAAGTGCTCATCCCAAAGATTGGGATGCTTGCTGCAATAACCTCTCAAAATATGTACAATGGTTTTTTTTACTACCTCTGTTTGGCCATATGTTTGTGGATGGAAAGCAATACTCTTCTTCAACTTGGTGTCTATCATCTTCCATAAATTGGACCAAAAATTCCCAAAAAATCTGGAATCCCTGTCACTAACAATAGAATTAGGAAAGCCATAATGAACCCATACATGTTGAAAATATAAATCAGCAGTTTGTTCAGCAGTTATAGTTTTCTTACATGGCATAAGAATACACATCTTGCTGAAACGATCAACTACTACATAAAGATAATCATGCTGCTTTCTAGATAATGGTAGCCCTCCAAAAAAATCCATAGAAACACTTTCCCATGGTCTAAAAGGTACTGGAAATGGCGTATATAAACCAAGCGTCCTATTTCTAGGCTTGCTTTTAGCAAATAATGAACAAACTCTAATGAAATGTGAAACACTATTGACCATGCGAGGCCAATAAAAATACCTCTGTAAATGTGCCACCGTTTTGCTTACCCCAAAATGTCCAACTATGAGAGAAGAATGAGCTTCTCTCATGATGCTTAGTCTCTCCCCCTGTGGTATACATAACTTGCCCATATGAAACAACAAATTATTATGCAAATTATAATCATTCTCCTCAACATGATTCCCTTCACTCAAGTTAGCATACACATCCTTAAAATCAACATCTGATGCATACTGTTCTATGTAGCTCTCATGTACAATAGAATCATTCTTAAGTAAAGTACTTTCACTAATAATAGGCCTTGAAAGCATATTAGCAACCTCATTGTAAATACCTTTCTTGTACCTTATTACCAAGTGAAATTGTTGTAGGAAGCCCATCCATCTGAAATGTCGTGACTGCTGCAATTTACTTTGCGATTGCAAGTACTGTAAAGGTTGATGGTTAGTATGAACAATTGTTTCTTTGCCCATCAAATAGTGTTTCCATTTTTTGACACTTTGTACCAACGCATACAACTCTTTATCATATGTAGGATAATTCACAACATCACCATTAAATGTCTCAGAATGAAATGCAACAGGCTTACCATGCTGTAAGAGAACTGCACCCATGGCGTAATCACTAGCATCTGTCTGAATCTCGAATGGCTGTCTCAAGTCCGGTAATGCAAGGAATGGAGCTGAACTTATATTCTCTTTCAAAGACTCAAAATATTTCTGTTGCTTGCCTCCCCATTGGAAATCATGCTTCACACTTGTCACTGCATGCATAGGAGCTGCTATGGCAGAGAAGTTAGAAATAAACTTCCTCCAATACTGAGCTACACCCAAAAAACTTCTTACCTCTGTAATGGATTTGGGAGTAGGCCAATTCACAATGGCTTCTACTTTGGAAGGATGAATTCTCAAAGCACCTCCTCCTAATATGTGTCCCAATTAAACCAAATAAGTCTTTCCAAATTCACACTTTGACATTTTAAGAAATAACTGATTTTTCTTCAAAACATCAAGTAATTTCTTAACATGCATGACATGCTCTTCTCTAGTCTTGCTGAAAATTAAGATGTCATCTAAGTAGACAATAATGAAATCATCAAGAAAATGACGTAAGACATCATCCATTACTCGCATGAAAGTTGCAGGTGCATTGCATAAACCAAACGACATAACAAGCCGCTCAAAGAGTCCTTGTTTGGTTTTAAATGCTGTCTTCCAAATGTCACTTTCTACAATTCTAACTTGATGATAACCACTACGTAAGTCTAACTTAGTGAAATATTTAACATCTTTCAGCTGATCCAACAAATCATCTATCCTTGGAAGTGGGTAACGATTCTTTACTGTTATTTTTTTCAATGCCTTGAAGTCCACACACATGCGCCAAGTTCCATCTTTCTTTGGAATAAACACTATCGGTGACCCACATGGTGAAGTGCTTGGTCTTATGAATCATTTGTCCAAAAAGTATTTAATTTTCCTCTTAATTTCAGCATTCTCCATGATAGACAAGCGGTACATGCCGATGTTAGGAAGAGGACAATCTTGATGTAAATGGATTTCATGCCGAATCTCCCTTTTAGGAGGTAAACCTGTTGGTTCCTGAAACATCTCATGATGTGCATCAACTACATTATATAAATATGATTTAAGCTTAGAATCACAATTTTCAAATGACTCATGATTCATATCAACCTTGGGCTTAACCATAAAAAGTACAAAACTCTTACTAGAATTTACTAGCCTTTTTACCTGTCCCGCATTTACCATTGCTATATTTGCCTTCTTGCGATGTGCTCTGACAATGAACTCCTTGCCATCTTTAAAGAGATGATACTTATTTTCATGGCGATGGAAGATTGATTTCCCGTAAAATAAGTAAGGACTTCCCAAAAAAATCCTGATATATCAAGCGGTACTACATCAAGTTCAACTGTGTCAATAAAGTGTGCAGTAATGGTGAATCGCAATATGCACTTTCTTGAGACTTGTAAGTTCGCATTCTTGCATACCCACCCAAGTGGATAAGGCTTTGGATGTGGAATGGTATCAAGTTTAAGCAGTTTGACCAAGTCTTCTAATATGAGATTTGCTTGTGACCCACTGTCAAACAATGTGTCAATTTTAGTATGTTTTGAGACTACCCTCACATGGAAAAATTCAATTCTTTCTTTCTCATTAGGAGCTTGTACATGACAGTTTGAAGAACTAGTGCTTGGCTTAGTTTCAGTTTCCTTTCCCTTCATAATTTTCAAACCCATAGCTGAAATTTTGGTTTCTTCACCTGAATCATCACCTAAATCTTGAGGTGTAGTTGTAGTAGCTACAGTTTTCTTCTTTCCCTTGTTTTTGTTAAACTGAGTTCTTTTTTCAGGATGTAGTTTTCAATAGTTTTTCTCTTCATGGCCCTCTCTTGAACAATGTTTACATATAAATTTTTCACCCTCTTGTTTTATAGATGTATTCTTTTTGCCTTTTCCCTTAAAGGTTTTATCTTTGTTCTTCCATTTGAAAGGCTTGTTTATACCCTCATCAAAAGTGTTTTTCCCTCTAGCCTATAAATGCGTAGCTTGTACACAAACTTCGTCTAGACTAGTAGGATTGAACATAAGGATAATATGTTTAAGGTAACTGTGCAAACCACCTATATATTTCAGCAAAGTATCTTGAATTTGTAAGTCTACCCCTAATAAGAGTGCTCTTCTCCTAAATTCTTGGGTATAGTCTTGCACATTTTGTCCCTTAAGCTGTCTAAAGTTTTGCCAATTCATTATAGCCTTTTGTAGATGAGCTAATGGATAAAATTTCTTCTTGATTGCAATAATAAATTCAGCCCATGATAAAGTAATCTTACCATGTTTCTTAATTTCATCCTTGGTCTTGGCTTCCCACCATACCAATGTTGCTCCATCCATTCTCAGTGAGGCTAGCTGTATCTTGGTGTCGTCATCATGAAGGTTTTGAATTCTTAAATAAAATTCCAATTGTCTGATGTCAAGTTTCTCTGTATTGAATTCACCGTTAAACGTAGGCAATTCAAATTTGACATCAAGCTTTAAAAATGGAATTTTACCAGTGGTTTTCAACTTGTGAGACTGATTTACCGAAGTCGAGGAAGACGACGTAGAGGAAGAGGATGAAGATGGGGATGGTGGATCACCATTTCCTCCATGTAATTTCTTTGATTTTTCATCACTCTTCCTTCCTCCTGAGGAACCCTCTCCTTCTTTATAGTTTTTAGACCCTTCTCCAACAATCCTATCATTTCTTTCTTGGTAGAGGATCCTTAACATCTCAGTCATATCCAAGAAAGCTTTTCGGAATACCCGTTCTTCTTCTTTAGGATCCATATCTTCAGGAGCTTCTCCTTCTCTTGAAGACATGCTTGAAGTTGCTTCTAGGGATCTTGGAGGTGGTTCTCTGACCCTTCTTGGTTGTGGATTAGTTTGTGCACTAACCGAGTTTCCTTCACCTCTCTTGAGTTTAAGCCTAGTAAGCATGAAAACTTGCAAACAAATAACTTTATCTTTGCACAAAACAAATGATGAGTAAAAACTATAGCTTCTAAGGCTCTAATCCTGAGCTCTGATACCAACTGATCTGAAAATTAAATTATTTGTACTGCTGTTCAAAGTATTCATTTCCATTAAATTAAGTGTGCAAAGTGTTTGAATAGTCTTGCAAGTGAAACAAAGTGTTTTTGATAACTGTTTATGAATTTTGGTGTGAGGGAGTGTTGTTTAAATTTACTGTTTAACAACTTTAATCTGAATAACATAGCATAATAACTTCACCATAAACACACAACAACATGATGAGGCAGTTCACCCCTCCTGGGCTACATCTGCTGGGTCCAAGGCTCCCAATGGGCATGTCCTTGATATATTATGATGCTCAAATTGGTAATACAGTGAGAAAAAGGCCTAAACGGACCAAACCAGCTGTGAAAATGAATTTAGAACATAGAAATAAGCTAAGAATGTCTCTTATTTCACCTAAAACAATGAAGTGTAGTCCAATGCAACTCCATTTCCCTCAAGGCCCTGATGGCTCCCCAAGCTTCTCTGAAGTAACATGGCTGAAAGACATCTCTGTTGGCTCTGAAACCTATTCCAATGGCTCCAGAATGCTGAGAATACCCGAAATAAAAAAAAATTTCACCCAAAAAGGTTAAGTAATGTGAAAGTTATGATCAAAACAAGATTTGTCTAGTTTGGCCTAAAAAACCTCCTCTAAATTTGGGAAATTGCAGTTAACTCCGCCATTTTGGCTATCTCCTCCGGTTTAGGGGGACCTCGCTCCAAATTTGGTGGAAACATTAAAATTAATTGCTAGATGTCAGCACGTTCATATGCGAGGTTTTCAGACAGTTAAAGAGCTGGCGGATAAGGTTAACTGCGCCCGTGATCTCTGCTTAAGGTCTTATGGGCTGATGGCTAACATAGTGGGAGCTAACCCATAAAATCCACCAAATTCATTTTCCAACCATTATTTCATGACCCCAATGTGTTCATGTTCAAACGCTCATTCATTGTTGACCCGCCGTCGTTTACCTCCGGGCCTGTTCACGGGTAGACACCGCCCGACCTATTCTCGGTCAATCATCCATACGTTCACCTCCACCCGCTTGTTCACAGGTGAACCCGCTGGCGTTTATGTGCAGACACTACCTGTGGGTGACCTGTGCCCATCCGGTCGGGTCGGGCCCAACTAACCCATAGCGTGCAGCTCGGGTCGGGGCTGACCATGGAATTTTTAAACCATTTTTTTTAACACATCTTGAACCTTTAGGCCTGGGGCCACATGGCGCCTCCAGGCAGGCCATGTGGCACCCACTGATAGGCCATCCATATTTCATAAAAAATGAAAATTTTTCTATAGAAAATAATTTCTGAATATGCCATTTTTTTAATTCCAAAGTGCTGTTTTGAAGGTTACTAGACAAAATTAAAACTTGAATATCTTCCACATATGACATCGGATTTGAGTGCTGTTCACGGCGTTAGGATTGTAATGACGAACAATATCCGGTCGATCTAGTTTCAACCAATTCTAATCAGTTTCAATTTTGAGCATTTTTTCAACTTAGGACATGATCACCTGATCAGTTTCATATTATGTTTGTGTTTCATAACTCAAGGGTTCTTGGACACAATAAGAAACTTGTAAGTGCACATAATCATTGATCCATGAAATATTTTTGGTAAAGACAACATTCAATAATATCCATGCTTCTTTGTCACGATTGATTTGTCAAAATACAAAACCAACTTATGTAGATATATAGGTAGACTTCAATTGTGACATCTATTGATTCAGGTTTTAGAGAGAATTGGATGCCCAAATCCTCATCCTTGGTCAAAGCCTAAGCCATACTAGAAGAATTCTAAAAATATATGAAGTTGAAAGGTGGGGGGGGATCTCCTCTTTGGGGAGTCCAACTCAATGGAAATTATGTACTAATTTCTTGCATTCTACATCAAGGAAAGAACAATTCTTGGTACTAATTTTTCTTTCCAAGTAGTATGAATTTAGGAATATATGAAAGGTAAACCCTGAGATCTGAGCAAGGAATATTGGTACTAGGTAGGTCAATGAAAAATATGTATTAATTGCATGCACACTATAACAAGGCAACAATAATACTAGGCACAAATTGTGGCTACATCTAAGAGGCCACATGCCCCTGTAATATGAAATACCCCATGCAGGGTATTTGATAGCTTGCCAATACTTGAACCTTCTGTGTTTATTGGATTGAAATTCTATATCCATAGAAAATTTTAGGGGTGAATCTTAGCCCATGGGCGAAATGACACACAATCTAACTTGGAACTAGACCACACATTGCCTTACCAAAATTATGTATGTTGGTACCAAGTTGTAATAAACACACAATAATTATAATATAAAAATTAAAACAAGAAATGAATTGACACACATTAACTAAAGTACATGACTAACCTCTCAACCATTATGACTTGTCAATTCTAAGATCACATGGATTTGTAATTATATCATTAATCTTATATCCTCGTTTTTTTTTAATACATGAGGAATATCTTTATATTCCATATGAGGAATATACATATTTGAGTCCTCGAGGGATTGCTTAGACAACAAGGCTCATAGCCATTACATGAAATACTCATTATGAGTAAGATTTTATAATTTAGGGAAAGATTCTCCATGATTTTACAAGATAATATAATCTAGTGAGAGACTCACCATGATTTTAGAAGATAATGTAATATGGTGAGAGATTCGCCAAAAAAATTATATATACATATTATATTATTGATAAAATCGCCTTTCATTTTTCCATGTATCATGGGGATTTTCCCATTTATTATATATGTCAATTTAGGGGGGTTCTTAAAATTCCCCTAGCCAAAATGTTTCATGGGGAGATGCATATGGATGATGGTAACATGCTAAAGCACTTTCAACAAATTGTGGTGCAAATTTTTTGAGAAATCGACTGCCATCACTTACAATAATTTTTATTTTTTCTTGAGATTCTCACATTCTATGGTTGAGAATTTTTATTGGGAGGTTCATAAGTATGATGGTAACATGCTCAAAAAATTTCAAGTCAATCCATATTACTGTTTGAGAGTTATGGATAAAAAAATTATGCTACAAGAGGGTTGTCCTGAAATGCTACAGGAAATCTTGTAACTGTTACAGGAAGTTACAATGAGCTACTAGAAAGTGGATCGAAGACAAAAAACAATCACCAAGGGAATTGAGGTGTAAAAATATTAACGAGGAGAGTATTCCCATCATTTCCTGCCACCTTCTCATCACTCCATCTCAAGCACACAGGTTCTTCTTTCTAACCTTACCTTCTGTCACCTCTGTAAATTTTTGAAAGACACAGAGTTCATTCACTCCATTTTCCAAGGCCAGACCCCTTTTTCACTAGCCTATAATCATCCTACCATCACCCCAAGACCACCTCACACTCTCTATTATCACCAAAAATTGGTCATCTAATCATTTCTAATTATATGGATCGAAGTACACCATGTAAGACCAATTTTACCATAGTAAAATTGCTTTCACTATAAGAAATAATTTAATAAACCATATTTTATTAAGTTATTTTCAGTTAAAACAAGAATCCCTATGATAAATAATTAAATAAATCCTTATTTATATGATTTTCCTCTAAGAACAATTAATTAAACCATTGTTTAAATACTATTCTTAGTCATATTTAACCCAATTATGAGAAATAATTAGATAAATCATTTTTTATCTTATTTTTCTCTAGGAATAATTAATTAAATCATTATTTAGTTATTATTCCTTGTTAAATTTGATTAGATCACCTATGAATAATTAAACAAATCATTATTTGTTTATTATTCTTTAACCACATTCTTGAAATGATAAATAAATCATTTATTTGTTTATTATTTCTAAATAAAGGCATTTAACTAATGTAAACATATTTTCCCTCCAACAAAATATAATAAAATATTCCAAATAGTTAGATCTAGATTATGGTTAATAATATTTTATTATTCTCCATTATCGAGGATAACTCAATATTTTGTTATAAATAAGAGGGTTTTTCCATTCATTCTTCACTTTGATCATTCTCATTGTCACTATTATTTCCTTTTTCCATTTGAGCTTCCACTTGAGTTCAACACATACTTTGGGTTTTCTACACCATTGAGAGAGAGAGAGAGACTTGCGAAGCTGAAGCATTGAGGACAGCCAAGAACCCATCCCAATGAGGGAGATAGGTAACATTTACTTTTTTCCTTCACTAGGTGTTACGTAATACAAAAATAATTCTTTAATCTTGTCTTGTCTGTTGGCTACATGGAGTTAATTTTGCATTAGTTGTTATTTTTTTCTTTTCTATTTAACTAATTTTACTGCATAGATTTGGGTTTCGATTTGTTTCAATTTTCTATTGCAGATCTAAAGGGTTGAACAACCACTTATGTTGTTAGGGCTATTCTTCACTCATAGCTAAAGCAAGATCTTTTCGTACGCCTTCGATAAGATTTTACACTAACAAATGGTGACTCCACTGTTGTGATTCAGATGATGAACCCTTAGTTAAACTGAGAGGTGGGGGGGGGGTGAATTAGTTTATTACATTCATGGACATTAAAACTATTTACATTCAACTCATTAACTACTTTATTTTATAAGCAACATGATACATAATGAATCAACAAACTGAATGTGTGGACAACAAGTAATTAAGCAAAATAATACATCACATCAACACATAATAATCAAGCACATAAACAACATATATAAGTGGAAACCCATAAGGGAGAAAACCACATCTTATTATTGTTGTGATGCAAAGTCAAGTTCCAAATCCTTCTCACCACTGATATTCTGTAGGCTCCAACCTACAGGAGGCTACTACCATTAGGGGAATTTTGAGGTCTAAAATGGGCCGCCTAAGGAAAATGTACAATCAAAATTCACTTTATAAGAACCAATCATATTTTAGGGGATGTCATCATCCCCAATGGTTGAGGTGGCATTGTTTGAGTTAAAGGTACTTGTTAAATAAAAAATCATGGTTAACCATGGCAGTGCTCTAAGTAATTTTAAAGTCATAAAGTAAAGTACTAATAATAAATGTCATTTCATATTTTTTGAATAAAATATTATTGTTGTCATTTCATATTTTTTGAAAAAAACAATGCACGTCCTTACATATTATTGTTGTCATTTCATATTTTTTGAAAAAAACAATGCACATCCTTACATAATCTTCATGTCTTTACACACTTTTCAATAAATATTATATTTGTATATTTTCGTATATTTATTTTTAAATTATATATTCATCTCATCTTATTTAATATTATAATTTCAAATTAAAAATAAGTTTATATATATATATATATATATATATATATATATATATATATATATATATATATATATGAAATCAAAATAAAGAAAAAATGTATCTTGTAATTTTATGATAAATCAAATCTATGAATATTATTATTATAATATTAATAACAATACAAACATATTAAACTTCACTAAAAAAATTATATTTATTTTTTATGATGAAAAAATGTACATTAGTTTTGTATGTTTAAAAAAGGTATATTAAGTTCAACATAGTTTGAAGCAAAAAAAATCTAAAATTTCAATGTATATAAATCTTATATTATACTTATAAATATAAATTAAATATATTTCAATACTTTTTTTCTTTAATATTAAATGAAATTAATTAATTTATTATGATTATATTATGATTACATATTATTACACATAACATTATGAAAAATAATCTAAATGTTATAGAATATATATTATATTCCATTTTATATTAGATATTTTTTTCTTATGTTATAAATCAAATCAATTCAATATGTAATATAAAAAAATACATAAAATAATATATTATATTTATTTTATTTTTATAAATTATATTAATTACATGATATTATATAATTTAAATAATATAAATTTTAATTAATAGTATATTACACAATTAAGAATTTATGAATTTATAATTATAATTTATTTTAAGTGATATAAGTACACACGACAAATGCATTAGTTGTTCAATGATAATGACATTTTATTGAAAAACTCACTCTTATTTATAGTCACATCAATACAATTTTTTTATTAATTTTATTTTGGTACACCTTTTCAATTGAATTAAACCATGGTTACATGAATTTTTGTGCAAAAAGTAAAATGAAAATTCATAAATATTATTTTTTTGGTTTAGATATTATTTTATTATTTTCTTATGAGGCCCATTTTAGACCTCAAAATTCTCCTAATGTACCTCAAATTCTGCAAGCTACGACTTGCAAGGAAGCTCAAACTCCCATCTATTTTCTACATGCTACACCCACAGGAGGCTCCTACCTCAACCAGCTCCAACTGGAAATCTATCAAGCTACAACTTGAAACGGAAGCACCAACTCTCATGTATTTTCTGCAGGCTACAACCCACAGGAGACTCCTACCTCAACCAGCTCCAATATGAAATTTATCAAGCTACAACTTGAAAGGAGACTACAATCCCCTCACTCAACGTGAAAATAAAATGATGACTTACTTGGATATCAACTCTGTTTTCCTCCACCTTCACTTTTGCCCTCTCTGCCTTCAAATCTACTTCATATTAGCTCCAGACATGCATATTATCTTTATCAACTCTCTCACATTCTCCAACTCTCTCCCATTCTGCAACTCTTACATTTTTCAGCTCTCTTCCATTATGCTGCTCTCTCCCCCACTTCTCATGCACATTGATATTACATGTTTTAAATAGATAAATACACGACTATTTTCATTCTACAGAGAATACGAAGTGAACAGGCCTGGCCCTATGCCTTCCGCCCATTCGATTCCTTACACTTCAGTTCAGGTTATCACATCAGAAATGATCATTACAACACTCATTGGAGTTTTTACTATGCATTTAGAGACTTGCCTTTGCATCAAAAACAATATAAAATAATCAATGAATTTACATTTACAGTTACAACAATATTTCACTCATCCCTTTCAGTTCTTGGCTCGCCATGTATGTCTTTTCTAATGCTGTCATTGATTTTCATGTTTCTACTGTTATATTATAACAGTGTTGCATGAACACCTCTTTCCTGACTCAACCCAGTTGACATGTTTTGAATGATGTTGCATAACTATCTTTTGGCCCGAATCGACCTCTTCTGCTTGTGCCCACAACGTTCAACCTTCACTGCTCATTTTCTTTGTGTCAGGTCACTTACCCGAGCCTTTCTGCCTGCGTTCAGACTTTCTTCCATTATCAAAGTGTAACTGCTTTACACCCGTGCTCGTAGTGCCGGGTCTTATTCTTCACTGGAGTCCTTCTGCCGCGTTCAACCTTTTCTTCATAAACCGTCGTTAAACTGGACTTGGAAACATATTCCATTTACCTTTGAATTGTTAAAGCGTCCGCTTTCTATCACATTTCGTCGTTCCAATCGTTTCTATGTTATAGGCCTCCTTTGCTCTCCGATGCGATTTAACTAAGGGAAAACCCATACTCCCGGACTTGAAATCCTTTAGGCTTCAACGTTGACCTACATCGCATCCACTTCACAATCGCACTTCGCACTTCGGCAAGTCTTGTTATCCATTGCACTTTTGTCTCATTGATTTCCCGATATGCGAGATGCGAAGGGGTCCCACTCAGGTTTATCACAATTTCCTATCGCAAATTTCCATCGCACTTTCCTATCACAGTTTCCATTTCGCAGATTTGTTATCACACAACGTTTCGATCTCTAGTTATCACCTCTTGTGACTTGCGATAAAGGGTTTGGGTCCCATCGGGGTGCCACGTCACAACCACGTCATCATGCCACGTAATCTTGCCACATGACTGCTTATGTCACTGCCACATCACTGCCACATCATCTTGCCATGACATCATAATTTTTTTGCGATATGTGGGGTCGGGGCCACGTCATTTGCCACATTAGCTCCCGCACTTCACATTTTCCAATTTTTGTGTCACTACGGTTTTGCGATAATCCTTCCGCTGCGATTGCGATATGCGATCCGCTGCACTGTTTTGAACTTGAATTTACACAACTAGACTTGCTCGTTCACTCCTTCACGCATTTTATTCTTTGGTTGTGCCCATTCTTTTCTTTTCTTTGTTGCACACATTCTGTATGCATATACCCAACTTGACCTTTGCTTCACACTTTTCCTTTGCTTGCTGTTTTGAACGTGAATATCCCGACTTGACCCTGCACTACACAGTTTTGTTCTTTACTGCATAACATTGTCTTTTGCCTCATTTGCTGCTTCTTGCTTCTTTGCTGCTCCTTTTCCTTAAGTAATAATTCTAAATATTCTCCATGCCTCTTTGCTGCTCCTCTTTGCTCCTTTTTCCTTAGAAAATGATTCTAATGCTGCTCCTTTGCTTCTTTGCTGCACATTACTGCTCCTTGCCTCCTTTTTGCATAGTGATTCTAATGCTGCTCCTTTTGCTTTCTCCTTTGCCTCTTTGCTGCACATTAACGCTGATCCTTTGCCTCTTTTATGCTCCTCCACCGTACTTTTGCCTTCTTTTCCTTATTTATCCTTTATACTCCAGCTGATCTTGATATGCTCCTTTGTCCTCAATGATAATTCTAGTGCTGCTCCTTTCTACTCCTTTGCCATCAATGAAAATATTTCCAATAGTCTCCCCCTTTGGCATTGATGGAAACACATCCTCCACCTTTCATTCTAAGAAGTCTCTTTCTTCCTCTAGTACCATTTCACATTTCCTCCCCCTTTGACATCAATGACAAAGGGTTACACCTTTTTCTAGTGTATTTTCCATCATTTCCTTACTAGAGTTCTGCATACGCATTCTTCATTCTGTCCACATACCTAGTTGGGACTCCTACTCCATTTGGTGTATAAGAATTTTTGGGAGAACACTTTGGGAATCATTGATATTGTATGTATATACATAGTAAGCTGATATCATTCCAAAGCATAGAATCCTTTCACTTTTATAATGCTAAAAGTGATGCTAAGGGAACTCCATAGAACAAACTATAATAGAATTATATAATAAAAAATGCACCATTGGAATAATACAAAAATACTGAGAATGATCCATATGATATATAGAGTCTGCTCCAAATATACATCAATCTATATTATGATCTTCATCTGAGATACATATCTGTTAAGGAAGATTGTAGATGAAATATGTCTTCTTCTGCAATACACATTTGCAGTACACGTATGTTTAAATATGATGATGCCAATATATCTTTTGTAGCCATGGTTCACCTTTACGGCCATATTACACAGTGATTTCATTGCAGATTCAAGGATGTATTTGCACAAAACTTGGTTCATAGGCCAGCCGCTCATACTTTCTTTATAAGGGATTCTCAAATTCAACCACATACCACTGTTACATAACTTTTAGGTGTAACACATTCTTAAGGAAGACTAAGGTTAGAGCTTGATATCTGATATCTGAGGTATACAATTATGCCCATTTTATCTATGCATCCACGACCACAAGATAATATGAACCATGTGGTATTTCACTCTAGCTCCCACAAACAACCACAATTGAGACAACCTTCATAATCTCTACTATTTGTATTGTGTTATCCTCTTTTCTCAACAACAATCACCAATATACCAAATCTGATTCTGGCATCAATAACCGTATTCATTCTGTCATTTTGTTATTAAATGAATGTCACTTCATATGCCTTTCAAGGGCTGCTCCAGAATGACTGCTGATCCACATACACTTCAACTGTTCTAACATAATGAGCTTTAGGAAGACATCTTCAGTTTATTTAATTGGAATCTCGAAAGATAGGCTGAACACAACTTTATGGATGACCTTAAGAAAGATGCTTTGAAAGTATATCAACACTGACTTGAATAGGAGTGAAATTATATCCAAGAATAAGTACTGCTTCAATGATCAATATAATATATTAATGCAAACAATAAAATGATCCTTTGGCATATTAAACCTTTCTCTTCTTTGATAATACAACTCGACATTCTCTTGCATTTGCAACTAGAAGACACCTTCCAATAATCAGAGCAACCAGAGTTGTTGTACCCGAAGACTTGGTTCAACAACAATATCATTACTCCAATGCATAAACCAATTGTTACTGCTGTAATGGTCTCATTCAACTATATTTTCTCCTCTCAAAAGATGCCCAAATTCAATGCAAGCTCATCATACCATAACACTTCTTCAATAATAACTCTTAGTATTCTACTGATAGGAGGACTGCTCCAAATTCCAATCGATGAATATTTATAAGATATATTGATAATGAACATTTTTCTTATTCATCCTTATTAATTTTTTTTCATTATTAACACTTGCAGTGTGATGCACAATGTGATCATCCTCTTTGGATCTTTCCAGTTCTATAGCTCGAAACATAATTTTATTTATTTATTATTATTATTATTTATTTATTTAAACCATTCATCACTTACTGTGATGTTGTCTTCTTAGATTACATGTTCATGGCTGATGTTCCCTCTACTACCATGGCTGTTTTATACCATCTTCTTCCATCAACTTGTTAGCTATTGAATGCTCAAGGTGCCTTTTTTCCTCTATAGTTCTTTACTAGAGGATTTGTCCTTTCCCATCCTGAACTGTTCGCTGTTCATATTTGTAAATTTTCGTAGATGTTCTATGCTTGATGCAAATTTACTTTATATTCGATATCAAATAGAACTCACATAAACATGAAAGTAAAACGCTGATAGAACATACCAATAGATCGACGAATGAAAAGCAAAAAATACACTTAACTTGATCAACAAAATATATGTGTTGTGGTGCATTACTGTGGTCAACAGGATGCTTCAACCAACAAAGTCTCTTCACGGTTAGCCAACCAAAATGTGTCACACAACCCTCTCAGACAGCTCTACAACAGTCAACAAAATTCAATGTTGTCTAGTCAATGGTCAACGCAAAACAACAACATCATAAAGTCAATGCAGCCAAGTCAAAGTCAACATCTAACCTTAGTTTTTGTGCCAAAAAATGTGGACTGCAGAGATCAAAATTTTGGGAGAGTTTTGGGTCAAGTTGACCAAGCGTTGACTTTGGTCAACGCTGGTCAAATCTATGCTGATAACCCTAGAACAAATCCGAAACCCTAGCTGTTGTTTTTCCCACGTGTGAGTGAAGAGAAGCCTCCAAGTGTGAGATCGAACCAATCATATGCAGAGAGAAATGTGTGATGAGTGATTTTGAAAATGACCTCCAACGTTGACCAATATATATCCATCAGTGAGGGTGTGTGACACATCTGTTGGGGCTCCAAGCCGTCGAGTATTTAAAGGAAGACCCTTCTAGGTTGCAATCCTTTTATCCATAGGAAGCTGAGTCTGCCGCCTTGTAATCGTGATACACCAAACACAGCATTCGGGGAGACTAATTGCACGTATGTTAAGTCCTTGGTCATTTCCCTTTCATTTGATAACCAAGGTGTATATGGCAGTTCACGGAAACCTAGTACACCCTCTTGCTTAGAGTACCTGAGTAGTCATTTTGATCTTTTCATGACTCTTTAAAAAGAGAAGAGATCATCGAGCACTTGTCCTTTCATGCTCGTTTAAAATTGAAAGTGACTAGAGTCATATTTTTCTTGTTTCTTGACTCTTAAAACATGAAACAACAAAATCTGGTTTCAGTGTCATAAAATTAATCACCTACGATCACACGCCCGTTAAAAGTTTTATTGCTTGGCTTGTTTTTGTTTTCCTTATCTTTTGATCTTGTAAGCCTTCGATTAATTATATTTTTTCTTTCCTGTTTTGAAATATGGTCACAGTGGCAGAACCACCAGTTTCGTCGTACTCACTGCCTCCTAGTGGTAGTTCTTTTCTGGACATTTCTTTTGAAACCCCTCAGTCCACTAGGTCTGCCGAGTTTTCACAGCCTAGTCTCCCGTCTGTCCTGTCTCTTGCTACTCGATCTCCCCATGAAGAGCCAGTTGAATTCAATTGGCCTCCTTTTGGTGCTTGGTCTGGTTTTGGGGAAGAAGGAAAATTTCCTCCTCTTACGTCGGGCTCACCATTTTTTGCTGCTACTGTACCTCCTAGTCCCCATAGTCTTTTCGAAGATCTTACGGCGGAGTCAGACATGGATTCATCCAGTCCTGTTGGTAGTGAAGGAATGCCTGTTTCTAAAGGAGAATATCAGATTTTTCCTGAAGATGTCCCTCATGTTTTTGCTCAGTATTCTCCACCATTGGTGTCACTTCCACTTGGATATAGGTCCTTGATTCAGATTATGTCTAGTGTTGCATCCATAGTGTTAAAAAAAAATTGGACCTGATAGGCTGCTTGATCAGACAATATCATTTAACTATTTCAAACTTAATATTTTGACTTAGGCTTAGCCTCCTCAGCCTGAGAGGGCTCTCTCAAAATTTAATGATATGGATAAAGATAAGATGGCCAACTCTATTTAGGAAATAACTGATAAATGATAAATGTAGGTTGAGAATCACATCAACATGTATACATTGGGATTATGGAGTCAAAACAATTCAGTAATTCAGTGAATCTACTTAACATGGAAGTTGAGGCATATCAGAGTTTTAGTCATAAGGTACACACATATGAAACTGTAAAAACACAGTCAGTTCACTTATATAGGAAGTCATAGCATCTAATAGATGAATTCTGAGTAATATAGATGAACACCACTGCAATGAGATATATAATAGATGCAATAGAATAGGAAAACACTAAAACTCCTTATGAATCTTAAGTTGGTCAAGTAGAAGATCTCTGTATTAGCTGAAAACTAGTCAATTCACAATAAGCACAATTTTGCCAAAAATGTCCAAACCTTAACAAATTCGACCTCTTGGTCTTTAATAGACATCTTACAACATGATATGATCTACCTATAGGTTAGATACATCAAATTTCTGTCCCTTGACACCTTGCATAATCATAAAACATGGAATTTATTACAAAAAGACACCTATCCTATTTAACAGTCCTATTCCAAAAAGGACTCAAACTCCTTATCACTATCTATAACAACCTTATTGATTTGAATTTACATCATTTCCAAGTGTATCATCACATGGTCGAATTTGGATGATGGGCTTCATTTCTTCATGACCACTTTTTTGACCTCCACAAAAAAAGGAAACAATACCCTGTTTTTTAGGCATAAGATCTTTTACATTCTTTGAACATTCTGACCATCATTTACTCTTCATTTCGTGGTCCTTGGCTGTTGGAAGTTGTCTTAACACGTCCCATAACTCCTCCCTAGCCTCCATATGTCTAAAGCCGCTCTAAACACTGCTCAAAATGCTGTAATATCCTGCGCTACGAAAACACAGCAGTTTCGTAGCGCTGCCATTTCAAGTCTTTATCCTCCAAAAACTCAATTCTTTCCTCTGCATCATTTTAATTACCCTTTAATACATCTTCCATAGAAAATTTAATTCTTAACTCAGCCTTCAACCCTTTAAAATATGATCAAAATAAGCAAGAAAAGAAGCTACAACAGTTTTGTAGTTTTTTTGCTTTTTTACACTGAATGCACTACGAAACTGCTGAGAATGTAGATTCTTCATAAATTTTCCTAGTGAAAACTGTGTTTGCCTCAAAAACTCAAAACATAACCTGTCTTCAATATTTACAAATCATACAAACTGTAAACCCGCTTCATTCTAGCTTTCTTGAGGTTCCTTCTTCATTTACACTTAGTTGAACTATTGGTTCTTCTATGACTGTCATTTTAATGCCTTTGCTCTTTAACTCATCACGAATTAACTTCAAATATTGCTCTAAATCCTCCACCTGGTCTTTCAGTCTTCTATTAGTAGGTCTCAGATGAGTGTTTATTATTTTGACAAACTTAGCTTCTTTTATTGCTGGAACTGTCCATTTGAAAAATTGCTCTGTATTACTTAAGTTTTCAGAAGCAGAACCAACTTGTCCTTCCCACATTGCCTTAATTATTTTAAACTATACTTTCTTGACACTGTGCTTTCTAGCTTTCTTTTTCAAGACAACAATTTCCTGATTTTCCAACTTTAACTTCTCCTCAAGAAACTGAAACTCTGTTTTCTCTATCACTTTCTCCTTTCCCCTTTTTAATTTGCTGATTGTATCCTTCACTATGGGTGATGAGAGGTCAATTATCTCTTTGGATTCTTTGGCTATCTCAGTGGGTATTTGAACTTCTTTACTAGCTTCCATTAATTTCCTAGCATGCCTTGTTATAGGCTTTCTTGCTTGAAAAATGAAACCTGCATCTTCCCCCTCAAACTCTAGCCTCTTTGAAAACTTGGCCTTTTTCAGCTTATGCTCATCTTCCCCTATGAACTCAACTTGAACAATGGGTGTTTCCTCTATGTCAATGGTATGAAGAATATCCTCTAGATTCCCTTTGTTCCTAAGTTGTCTTTTGTAGCAAATGTACTTCCTTTCAATGCCACTGCTTGGATTCTAGTTACTCTTTTGGTCCCCTGTTTGCTGACAGCTTGTTTCTGTTTTTCAGATTTGACAACCTTTGATCTCTGTTTTGCAAGTGGGAGATTTGGTGTATCAAGAATTTGCATTTGCTCTGGCTCTTTCTCAGTTTGCTTTCTTGGCTTCACTCTTGCAGTTGCTTTTGGTTTTGAAACCATAGGTTGGCTTGGTTTTGCTGGTGGTGGTTATGGACTCCTTTAGCTTTAGGGTTTCTTGCAGGAGTTAGGGTTTCTAACTCAAAACCATTTATAAATAAGAATGGTGACCAATCTCTGCCTATCTTCTGAAGTTCATCTAAAATTAATAATTTCATTAAGCCATGATGAAATAAGGATTTTTCACTTCCTTCAGATTTTTCCTACACCTTATCAGCCATCTTTCCAAGACTCCTATACAGATAAAAAGGTAAATCAAGTGAAATATTACCAGTGAAGTGTAGAAGAAATTTGAAATGAGATGAATAAACCTTGTGATATCTGCCTTCACAGGTAAAATATTTTTGAATGTTGAGCATTAGTCCTGAGTAGTTATCTTTGATGCAGCTTCTAGGCATAGCATTATTAAGATCCATGTCTATGTGCTCAGGCTTCATGAACTCTTTACACTGCTCCATATCAAATTTGAACCCTTTGAAAAAGGTTTCTTGACCTCTTGGTATCTCTGTAACAGCAGCAATGACCTTTGGTGTAATAGACACTCTTAACTTCTCGACTTTAGTGGCTGTTCCATTGAAATTCATAGCAAATTCCTTGGATACTTGTGTGTGATAACCCTACAAATTCTCACAAAACCATAGGCAACCTACTCTTCTGAATGCTTCGATCACTGCTAGGTCTTCAATTATTGCCTTCATGTCTTCAAGTTCATGCCTTAAACACTGTCCTCCTCTGTGAATTTTTCTTTCTTCTGTCATATTCTTCAAAGAAACTGTCAGCCTCGCTTGAATAAATTTCTCAGCCTCGCTTGATAAATGTATCAGCCTCGCTTGATATGGGTGTAGTAAAACCTTTGTATGAACTAGCCACAGGTTTGGCTTGACACTCAGAGCTCAGACATTTCGAATGGAGGCAAAAGGAAATGAGAATGAATAATTAGGAAATATTTTGAAATTTCAAATGTCCTCTCATAACTTAAATGAGGCCTCATTCATAACCTATAATGACCATGATGATTGCAAACATGGGTGTGTACTTCAATTTCATCATTACATGACTCAACAAGCATTTATCCTATCGTTTCTAAACGGTTTTCTGACATTTGACACCTCAACTGAAATTACAGTTACAAAACCGCACTTTCATAGTGCCTGTAGTGTATTTTCTGCTGTTTGTGCTATGAAACTATCAGCACTTTCATAGCGCAAAGTGAATTTTTCAACTGGTGGCACTACGAAACTACAGTTTCATGGCTAATTGAACGATTTTGACACAAAACTTTGGGAAATGAAATCCAAATGTAAAATGATGAATGTTTGACATGAAAGAACTTTAAAGAAGGCTTTATTTTAACCTTAGGATGAGCTTTAAACTATAAAAAATCTAAAACCTTCCCTTGATCAAACCTAAATTGACTCCTAAAACCCTATTTTGATCCATGAAATTTTATAACCTTGTCAAAATGATGTTTTGAATTTTTTTTGGGTGATAACAGTGGCTCCACTTAGGATAGTGTGCCCCTGTGGTACACTAAGAACCAGTAGTTCCAGTGCTACTATCCATTTTCTTGACCAAAACATAAAAAACTTTGAAATTTCCAAGCTTTCTCCTCAAGCTCTAATGGCCTTCACCTCGGGCTCAAGCTTGCTGATTTAGCTTGTCATTATTAGTAGAAAAGATTCATAAAATGGAATATGTATAATGATATGAATGATCAATAGATTTTTAGGAAGAGTAATGCTTTAAAAACTTTCCATTGACATGTCCTCCAGCATATGATTTTCCATCCATCTCTTGCAGTATGTAAGTATTGTTTCCATGGAAAGCAACTATTTTGAAAGGACCTTTCCACAAGTTTTCAAACTTACCATGTTTGCCTTTTTCTTCAATATTAGCCTCCCATTTCAGCACTTCATCCTGAATTTGAAAACTTTCTTCCTTGATCTTCTTATCAAATGTCTTCCTGATTCTGTTTTGAGATTGTTGATTTTTTTTATAAACTTCATCCCTCTTCTCTTGCAGAGTTATTAACTGATTGATTATTCTCTGAACTGCATTTTGTTCCTCTTTTAATCCTTGAATCAACTTCATGACAGGAACCCCTAAAGATGTAGGAAAAATGGCTTCAGCTTCATATACCAGTTCATATGGTGAAGTTTCAATTGACCTTTTTGTGCATATCCTATCAGCCCATAAGGCATACTTCAAATTCAAATGCTAAGCCTTCTTATTTTCCTACAACACCTTTTTAATGATCCTCACAATGCTCTTGTTAGAAGATTCAGCAAGACCATTCCCTTGTGGATAATATGCAGTGGAATGCCCAGAGTAATATGATATTGATGACAGAAATCAATCAGATTCTTAGACTTAAATTCCCGTGCATTATTATTTATGATCTTCATGGGGCAACCAAATATAGACAAGATATTATTTTCCAAAAAAGAAATAATAACAGAATCATTTGCTTTCCTAGTTGGGATTGCTTCAATCCATTTGGTAAAGTAATCAGTCGCTGTGAGAATCCAGCGATGATGACCTGATGATGATGGATGAATCTCTCCAATAAAATCTAGTCCCCATTTCTAAAATGGTGCTTTCACATAGATAGACATTAAATGTAAAGGTAAAAGCTTCTTCTTACCTTCAAAAATTTGGCATTCATGGCAGAAAACAATCTTTTTGTAGACATCCTTAAACATTGTAGGCCAATAATACCCTGCTCTAAGAATCATGTTCACTGTGGCCTTCCAATAATGGTGACCTCCACAATCTCCTTTGTGGAACTCCTCAAGCACTTTATCAGCCTCCTCTTCCAGCAAATAATTCAGCAAAATACCGCCAGTATCCTTCTAAAACATATTTTTATAAAAAATGCAATACCTCAAGGATTTTAACTTCACAAATCTTGCCTTAGACTTTGTTAGCTCAGCAGGTGCTTTATGATGATGTAGGACAAAAACAATATCCTTGTACCAATCTGAAGTGATGTACTTTTCTTCAATAGGGACTAGTTCTTCTTCCTCATCTGAAATTTCTGATATTTCCACAATTAAATTTATGTCAAGACAGTCAAAGTTTGACTGTGCCATCAGCTTCGCTAAGCCTTTTCCTTTGACCAATTTTGTTGGCTTGATCTCTATATCATACTCCAAAAATTTAGCAATCCATTTTCCCCTCTTACCATCAGGATCAAATTGAGTAAGAATGTCTTTCACAACAATATTAGGAACAAAAGCCACAATATGAGAATGCAAAATATAAATTCTAAAATCTTTGATAGCCTTCACCAAGGCATAAGCTTGCTTCTCTAAGATATTGTATTTCAGCTCAGAGTTAGCTAATGTCCTACTAAAAAATGAAATGGGCTGCTCAATACCTTGCTGTCCCTTTTGAAACAAAACTCCAGCAATAGTATTTTCTGATGAGAAAGTGAAAACCATAAATTCTTTTGAGAAATCCAGACTAATCAATACTGGTGCTTGGGTGAGTGCCCTTTTGATCTCCTCAAATGAGTGCTTTGCCTCTGATTTCCACTTAATGTCAACTCCCTTCTTCAACATCTTTGTTATATCCTTCAAAATCTCAGCAAAATTAGGAATAAATCTCCTTACAAAATTTACCTTTCCAAGGAAAGATTGAATCTCCTTCCTGCTTCTAGGCAAATCCACCTTTTGAATTGCATTGACCCTGTTTGGATCAATCTTAATCCCATCTTTGGAAATTATTTTTCCAAGTAATTTACTTTAAGTTAAAGAAAAAATACTTTTGGTGGGATTTAGAGAGATGCCAAACCTGAATCTACACTTCAGCATAATTCTTTCTTGGTGTTTCAAGTGATCTTATTCCCTCCTTGAGAATACTGTTATGTCATCAAGATAAACAACCACGATATTGTCCTTCTCTTCAGAAAAAAAACAATGTCCATTGCCCTCTGAAAGGTAGCTCCTGAATTCATGAGACCAAATGGCATCTTGGCATACATAAAAGTGCCCCCTAGTGTAGTAAAGGTTGTTTTTTCCTGATCATCCAGATGTACAAGGATCTGATTGTATCCTGAAAAACCATCAAGCATAGACATCCTTTGAGAACCAACAATATTTTGCAAACTTTGATCCATCTTTGGGAGAGGATAATTGTCCTTTAGAGACGCTTTATTCAAGTTTCTGAAGTCAATACATATTCTAATTTATCCACTCTTTTTCCTAACTAGAACCAAGTTTGCAAGCCAATTTGAGAATTTTATTGGGACAATGATTTTGGCATCAAAGAGTTTTTTGATTTCCTTCTCAATCAATGGCACGAGAAGTGGATTAATCCTCCTCAAATTCTGCTTGAAAGGCCTTTCATTTTCTTTGATGGGAATCGTATGCTGAATAATAGTAGGGTCATATTCTTTCAAATCAGCATAATTCCAAGCAAAAACATCTATGAATCTCTTCATCATCTCAATATAATTGTACTTCATATCAACTGAAAGAAACTTTGAAAGTTTAATCATTTTGGCCATAACTACTATACCAAGGTTACAACTCTCAACCTCTTCATCATCAACTTGTATCTTAGGGGTTTTAAAAACATCATTTTGATCAAAAAGTTTTTCAAGAGGTATGAGTCCCTTTGGTATGGAATTATTCTTTAGCTACAAAACTTCAGAATTTCCTTTATATTCAGCAAGAATATTTTTCTGATCAAATTGTATGTTTTCAAACTCTTCTTTCAGCTCAATAAAGTTCTTCACTTGTTGTTCATCCTCAAAAACTTGCCAATGAGTAATATTATCAGGGATAGCTGGTCTATGGCGAAATTCAACCTCATATTTTTCAGTGGAATTTATGGGAATAATGAAAAGACTTGCAGAGACATCAAGAGAATCAACAATGGAGTTTTGGTCTCTAGTTTTTACAATGAATGAATAAGCTTGGAAATTTTAAGACTAAATTTCTATATGCCCTCATCCTTATATCCTTTGTTTGATAAACACCTTCAAAAACACCTTCAACTTATTTAATGACTAATTCTGAATCTCCAAAAACATAAATATTTTGAGCTTTCATTCTTTTCAAAACTTCTAAGCCTAGAATCAAGGATTCATACTCAGCCATGTTATTTGTGCAATTAAAGTTCAATTTGTAGGAAAAGAACTTACTCTCATCACTTGGAATTGTGATCCAAATTCCTGCTCCTGCCCCTTCTTTTCCTGCTGATCCATCAAAATGCAATGACCACCAACCTTTCGCCTCCTTATCACTAACTTGCTGATCTTCTGTTTGTTGATTTTCAGACTTTTTAATTTCAGATTGCTGATTTTCTACTTTTTTCTCATCCTCTGTTTCATTAGTCAACTTATTGAAAAGAATAGCATATCCAAGTTCAGTATCAAGAGCATAAATTGGAAAATTCTGAGGTTTGTCTTTACTACTCACCATGTAGGCCATTCTTGTCTCTCGATAAAATCTCCTTTGCTCACCAAAAACGGGAATGGTGGCATAGGTAAGGTCCATCTGCATTACACCTTTGATTTTTTCTGCCCATGACCTTGATAATAGCATACCAAAATTTTGTGGAATGTCAGCTACCAAGATGTCCATGACCACTGTCTTGGTAGGGACTTGTGTAAGACCAATACCAACATTCTTAATTAAACCAATGCATTGAACTCTTTTCGAATCAAAATAAAACAAGTTCTTATATGGTCTAGTTATTTCTAACCCCATCCTTTCCATGATTACTTTGGGCATAAGTTTGTGAGAGGCTTCTGAATCTACCATAGCATTATGTAATGTCATGTCACGAATGATAAGGCTCACATAAAAAGGAGGCACCTCCTCATTCTGTTCATTTTATAATCTTGGACCTAAGTAAATTGTTGGATTATCCTCTTGTACATTTAAAATATCAGCAGCTCCTAGTTGTGAATTTAACATTTTAACAATTTTTCTTCTATACTCATTGACTTTGAGAATCTCACAAAAAGGTACTGGTATTTTGATCTTAGAAATTTCATTTTCCAAACTGAAAGCAAAAACAGATTTTTCAGCTTCTTTGATAGGAGGAAAATGTGGTGTATCTTTCTTACCTTCAGCAAACTTAGGATTATCTTTCTTTCCATCAGCAGCCTTAGGTGTATCTTTCTTAGACTGTGTTTTATTTGCAATGATAGGTACATTTCTATTTTTGAGATTGTATTGTTTTTTAATTTCAAAGATAGCATGTTGATACCCTTTGAGATAATCTGATGGTTCCTCTCCATGATTATCTTGGTCTAATTCATCATGTTCCTCTTTAGTCAAGAAAATTCCAGAAATTTCTCCATTTAAACAGTGAATAGACTCTTCAGGAATTTCAGGTTCATCTTCTTCATCAATCAAGTTCTGCTAGAAAGGAGGTCTCATTGGAGGATCAGGCTACTGATTTCTATTTTCTCTTGGTCTCTGCTGATTCTGAGGTCTCCTGAACTGAGGGTTTCTAAACTGAGGTTCATGTTGTGCAGGAGGAGAAAAGGTATTCCCAAGGGCCAACCTATCCATCAACTTTTCCATTGTTTTCATCATTGAATCAAATTTATCATCAGATGTAGAGGAGGAAGGCTTCTCTTCTTATTTTAACTTAGTCTTACCCATTTTTTACTTTCTAGATGCTATCAATTTAACCTCCACCTTCACTGCATCATTTTTCATTTCAGCAAGTGAAGGAGATTCTCTCTCTCAGTAGTATAGAAAAGTCATAATCAAAAGCTTCGACATATCTCATCTAAGATAAGGCTTGTGGAGGTTTTAAATGGGAAGGAATAGAGTCATAAACCTTATTAAACCTTTTTGAAAAGTTTTGAAAAGTTTCATCAACAAATCTTCTTAAAATTTTATACTCAGTGAGGGCTTGTACTAGATTAGTTCTATTGCCCCATTTTCTCAAAAAGGTATCTTCAAAATCATTCCAATTATGAATACTTCCAGGAGTAAGGGCTTTGAACCACTTCCTAACTTCACCGGTAAAGCTCTGAGCAAACAATCTCAACTTGACATCTTCACGATCAACCTCCTCCCTATCTATAAAATCATTAAATTGATCCACATGTTCTTCTGCTGTAATATCTTCATCACTTCCCCAAGTTTTGGTTCTAGCAGCATATTTGCTAGGGAGATCATGTAAAATAGCTGGAACAACAAGAGGGGCATAGATAGCAGGTGCAGCAGGTGGAGGAGGTACATTTCTAGCCATGGTGAAAGGGACAGTAGTAGCTTTAGGGATAGCAGCAATAGAGGATGACGAACTGTTATGAGGAGGACTATTTGGTCTTTGTTGTCCACTAACAGTTGAAATCCAATCATGAAGAGGAAAACCAACTTTAATTTTCAACAAGATTTCAAAAGGGTCAAGCTCTTTTAACTTATATAAAGACTCTTTTTCCAACAACAATTCAGAAGTGACTACTTCCCAAAACTCTTCTTTATTTTATTGTGTTACTAGGGCTGAGGTATAAATACCTCTCTTATGCAAATCTAAGATGATTTCAGTTAATCCTTTTTCACTTTCAGATCTAAACAAGACTTCCTAAATTTTATCATCAACTCTTTTATCTTCATGACTTCTTAATATTTCAGAGGACAAGGATTTTGAATGTGATGGAGTACGTGATATTTCATAAATGCTTTGACTGCCTCTGGAAATGGTGTTTTGATTGTCCACAATGGTAGGTGGATCTGGGTCAGGATTAATCCTCATGCATCTCCTTCTCGAAGCCACCTTTGATCATATAAATTGTGAATGGAGTCACCAAGGTAGATGCAGCCTCGAAAAGCTTCCTGAGCTCCTACTACCTTCAGAAGTTCAACTTCAAAATTTCGGGAAAGTATAATCTTCAGGCTCCTAGCAGGCGCACCAAAATTTTATTACAAAATTGGACCTAATAAGCTACTTGATCAAACAATCTCATGTAACTATTTCAAACCTAATATTTTGACTGAGGCTTAGCCTCCTTAGCCTGAGAGGGCTCTCTTAAAATTTAATGATATGGATAAAGATATAGATGGCTAACTCTATTTAGGAAATAACTAATAAATGATAAATGTAGGTTGAGAATCACATCAACATATATACATTGGGCTTATGGAGTCAAAAAAATTCAGTAATTTAGTGAATCTACTTAACATGGAAGTTGAGGCATATCAGAGTTTTTGTCATAAGGTACACACACATGAAACTGTAAAAACATAGTCAATTCACTTATATAGGAAGTCAGAACATCTAATAGATGAATTATGAGTAATATAGATGAACACCACTGCAATGAGATATATAGGAGATGCAAATAGAATAGGAAAACACTAAAATTCCTTCTGAATCTCAAGTTGGTCAAGTATAAGATCTCTGTATTCGCTGAAAACTAGTCAATTCACAACAAGCACAGTTTTGCCAAAAATGTCCAACCCTTGACAAATTCGACCTCTTGGTCTTTAATAGACATATTAAAACATGAGATGATCTACCTCTAGGCTAGATACATCAAATTTCTGTCCCTTGACACCTTGCATAATCATAAAACATGGAATTTATTACAAAAGACACCTATCCTACTTAACAGTCCTATTCCAAAAAGGACTCAAACTCCTTATCACTATCTATAACAACCTTATCTATTTGAATTTACATAATTTCCAAGTGTATCATCACATGGTCGAATTTGGATGATGGGCTTCATTTCTTCATGAGCAATTTGCTGACCTCCACAAAAATAGGAAACAATACCCTGTTTTTTAGGCATAAGATCTTTTGCATTATTTGAACATTCTGACTATCATTTACTCTTCATTTCGTGATCCTTGGCTATTGGAAGTTGGCTTAACATGTCCCATAACTCCTCCCTAGCCTCCAACTATCTAAAACCACTTTAAACACTGCTCAAAACGCTGTAATGTCCTGCGCTACGAAAACACAGCAGTTTCGTAGCGCTTTTTGTAGTGCTGCCATTTCAAGTCTTTATCCTCCAAAAACTCAATTATTTCCTCTGCATCATTTTAATTAACCTTTAATACATCTTCCATAGAAAATTCATTTCTTAACTCTGTCTTCAACCCTTTAAAATCTGATCAAAATAAGCAAGAAAAGCAGCTACAACAGTTTCGTAGCGCTTTTTTGCTTTTTTACATTGAATGCGCTACGAAACTGCTGAGTATGCAGATTCTTCATAAATTTGCCAAGAGAAAACTGTGTTTGCCTCAAAAAATAAAAAAATAACATATATTTAGTATTTAAAAATCATACAAACTGTAAACCCGCTTCATTCTAGCTTTCTTGAGGTTCCTTCTTCATTTACACTTGGTTGAGCTATTGGTTCTTTTATGACTGCCATTTTAATGCCTCTACTCTTTAACTCATCATGCATTAACTCCAGTTGTTGCTCTAAATCCTTCACCTGCTCTTTAAGTCTTCTGTTAGTAGCTCTTAGATGAGTGTTTATTGTTGTTATGCAGGTAAATCCTCTTTGCGGACAGAGACGATCCATCTAGCCCTAGAGTGGGTCTAGAAACAAAGGGACACACTAAAGTGTTGCTTCCTAATTATTGAATGAACAAGGGACATGGTAGATTGACCTACCTGGAATCCAATGCTGTCGTTGTTGCTATAGTACTGGTGGCCTCTCACCCCTGTCTCGACAAATAACAATCCGTTCGCCATTATGCTTGGATACTTGCACATAGAACAAGAAACAAGAACATCATACAAGCTAACAACATTTCATTCATAACTATTAACCAGTCAAAGAGGGCTAAAAATATTGCATTAAACAAACATCATAACATAACAATGGAACCAAACAGTAGTCATGTATATAAATGGAAGGAAGAGTTACAAATGATGCTTTGATGTCACAGTCTCCTCTAGCAGGGTTCACGCGAAGCGTGTCTCAGATGCTCGTCAGGGAATTCAGAAGGGACGAAGGCATGGAATCAAGCTCTCTCAAAATTCATGGACTCAAGCTTCCTCAATGTAATTCTTTCTTATTCTATCTTCTCTATTCATTCAGCTATAGTATGTCTAATTCTCCAGATTCAAATAGCTTGTTTTAAGAGAGATAGCTTCTTTTATAGAGGAAAAGGAGGAGGTTAGGATCCCTACAAAGGTGGGAGGGAGACCTATCCTTTAGGGAGTTCCCATAAGAGGTGGAAACCATAAACCTAAAGGAGGTAGTCTGTGGTTTATTAGTTCAACCACTCCCAATGACTCATCCTCGAGATGGTTGGAGTGGAATCTCCACCTCTATTTTTAAAAAACATTCCATAAACAGCTTGGTGCGGGTGGAAAACTAGGATAGAGTGCCAGCTGGCGTGGGGTCCAGTGTTAATCTTCCTCTTTGGAGTGAGGGCATAACTGATTACCTGTGCCAAGGCAAAAACAAGGGTTTTTGAATCTCTGCTCAGGGAATTGTCAACAGAAGGAATGTTACTCTCATGTAAAGGGACACAATGATGGTTTTTTCAAGGCATAACACTGCTTATTGGTCACAGAAATTACCCTCCAATGGGCGAGATGAGGATTGTAGGGACAGTGACAAAATGTTGTGTAACAGATGCCCCCTAAAGCATGAGGTCCGAGGGAGAGGGAGGGGAAAAATGCTTTATGAGAACTCGTTCGAACCAAACAATGCTATTGGAAAACCTGCAATTACGAATACAACTGATATCTCTGATATGTGAACATGTGGTATGGGTGCAACCATCCATAATATATATAAAAACTGAGATCTGAGGTATGGACTCAACCATCTAGCAGTAAGGATCAACAAATAGACACATGTATGGTCGCAACCATCCAATCAAAAGAGTCATGTAATAAGTCATGATAATCCACCAAAATCTGCAGCCTGGATTTTATCAGACAAAATCCAGGGTCTTACGCTCCATCTCGACCCAAACAAGTACAAATTCAAGCATGCGAATATATGAGCTGAAGTTGAACATGCAAGAAAATCACATGATTACCAGCCAATGATGAACACTGTTAACGGGTACGAGAGAAACCACCAATAATGACAATGGCTCTCAAGGTACAACCGGTACAATCCACGGAATGTGAACAGTGATCTGGCGTTGAACATCCACAGAATCACTCGATCGAAGGCCAATGATGTGGACCTCGCGTCGAATGCGAAAAACCTGCCATTAAGGCATGCAGGCTCCAAGGTAACAGAATAAAGTCTCTAGATCAAATTCCTGGATAATGAGCTGAAGTCGAGAGGAAGTGACCTGATTAAAGGTGGGCCATAATGTTTCCCACATCATCGATATGAGACAGAGTAGCATGATAATAGTGAAATAGAACCAACAGAGAATCAGAGCGAGGTTGAAAACTGCATAGGCAAACTTCTCTTGAACATATCAGCAACACGAAACTAGATTTGGTAATATTTGACATCAAAGGATCTGAGGTCATGACGATGTGGAAAAGAGTAGATGAGAGGTAAAAAGAGATTACAAAAACCCATGGAGGAAAAAATGACGAAATGAGATGTCCCCAACCCGACACAAATGCAGAAAAGTGCCATGTTCAAGAGCGACATACTGCCAACATAACTAAAACTTGGTTTCATTTCCCCCCACTATTTCTAGCGAGTACCCCAATTATTTTTTTAAAACAAGATTGATGGGGATAGCATATGCTTGTGTTGTAATTTTGTCCTTCGGACAAATCCAACCTAGTACATTTTACTAGCCCTAGGAAGGAGGAACTCAAGTAACGTCATGGTGACGAAGTCCGATGTCATTAGGATTTAACGAGTCTGACAAAGGGAGAACTCGACATATTTTCATGTTTAGAGAGTTTGAAAAGAAGGAAAAAAACAAAATTCCATCATGGCCCTTTTCGTAAATAGTCTCTCAGATCCGAAAAGGTAGAAAAAAATATCTGAAAGAACCTATTAGTCGCGATAGGCTAAGGTATTCCTTGTTCATAAATAATCTATCCCAACCCGAAAAAGGGGTAAACGTATACGGAGTAGATATCGCTTCGTAACCATTTAACGAGTTCGAAATGACAAGAGTCTCAACAATATTTTCAGTTTTAGAGAGTCAAAAAAGAGCTAAAAGATGACTCCAACAGTGACTTTTTCGTGTTTTTATCGAGTTCAAAAAAGTATAAAATTTAACTCGTTACTCCATCACTATGTCTTGAAAATCTGTTGCTTCACAAGAGACACGTGTAAAACCCATTTTTTGAAAATAATCGAAAACATGTCTTAAAACATAATTAGGGTTGTAAAAAGTTATAAAATGAAAAAAATGGTAAAAACAATTACTTTTCACTTTTTACCTTTTGTGGAGCAAATAGTTACCCATTTTACTGTGTGATTTTACGGCAATGTTTGTAGACAATCCAATAGACCAATCTCAAATCCGTCAGTTCCAGGTAAGAGTCGAGATCTCTCTCTTCATTTTGAGTCATTTCTTACTACCTACAAATTCCAATTTTGAATTATGGGAGAGGAAGTATGAAAATTAGGGCACGATGGTTGGCACGGGTTTCGGGCACGGAGTCGCACCAACCGCCCAATTTTTTATACTAGGGGGTGCCCATTGGCGCAACTGTTTGGGAAATAGTCGCGCCAACGACGAAAAAAATTTGTGTGCAAAATGCAAGTCACAGACCCCAATCATTCAGAAATCCAAGTTCCCAAAAGGCTAATATCATTTATATGAATATTTTTACAGGTAAAAAGCAGCAAAATGGTGATAGAATGGAAAGAATGGGAACACAACGAAGAAGATGAGCTTACCATGGAAAATGAGAGATGCATGGAAGCTCTCAGGGACTGTGGACTGAATAAGTTCTTCTTGACACCATGTCTCTGTGCTCAACCAGAGTTGTTACAATATTTGATCAGCATATGGGATGAGGACCAAGAAAAATTCATCCTTCGAGATCAGGAACTTGAGATTGATGTTTCTGACTCTACTTTATCATATGATTGTCGCGGAGGGGAGTAGCACCGATCCTAACCGGTACTCGTGATCCGAATGGAAAATGGCATCAACTCATGGTATTCATCTACCCATATTATCCATCCACCCATGGAATTTACCCATGGTATTCATCCACCCATGATATTTATTCGCCCATGGTATTGTAAGTGACCCATGGTATGTATCCACCCATGGTATTCATCTAGACATGGGATTTACCCATGGTATTGTAAGTGGTATCTACCCATGGTATTGGCCTATGGTATCTACACATGGTATTGTAACTCAAAAAAGGCTATAAATAACAAGCCTCAGTTTGTAAAAGGACAGATTGTCCACCACAATGTAGCTTCTACAGTTATTCTATGTTTTAATAAAACAAGTTTATTTGTGGTTTTATTTGCAGTGTGTTCTCTCTTCTTCTTCTTCTTCTTCTTCTTCTTTTTTTTTTTTTTTTTTTTTTTTTTTAGCATTCTAATTTTGTCAGATCTTGTGGATCTGTTTCAACTTTTTTAGATCTTGGGGCCTCCCCCAAGATCCAGATCTGGCCTTGTGGAGGTCATGCCATGAGTGATGGACAAAGTATGTCGAGGGGCACGAAAGGGAACAGGAAGTGGGAAAGTTGATATCCAAACTATCCCAGACTTAGCACTAAAAGTAGTGCTACATGTTAGCCATCAATATTTTTTTACATGTTAGTGGTGACTATATCTACAGTTGAGCTTTCTAGAAACTGATTTCCTTATGTCAATATGTCATCCAGAAAACCCTCCTAAAACTTTTTTCACCTTCCTACCTTTCCAGTTCGCCCATGTCGAATATCAAACCTCATATCACAATCCTATCTAGCTTCAGCCTTATTGGTCTGCCCATCAGCCTTAAAAGGAAAATCCACATCTGTTTCAATAGTCTCCCCTATGTTAGGAAGTGGTGTTTTAGGACATTTCACCTTTGGCAATCATCAAAAAGCCAAAAAGCTTCCATCTGCAGCAGACCTACCATGACTGATCCCTTACTTTGCAAATGAAATTGACAAATAGCCTTAAGTCGCGCCACTCATATTCCTTAGGTCTCAGCACTGCATAAAGCCCAATCTCAAGCTGACTATTAGGTTTTTCACAGTGTTCTATGGTTCTACAAAAGCGAAAGCCAGAGATTCATCTCCTTAACCTGGAGTAAATATTTCCAGTTCGAGTTAGAGAACTTCTACTTCTAAACAATATATTGTGAGCTTTGATATGAAACATGAGAAACAAAAGTCACTCATCGAGGACCTTACGCTCTCGGCCGCAGAAAATCACAGTAAGAAGGGGTAAAACCTTGTCTCGTCCAAAATAGTGAGTGTCAAGGCCAGACTATATTTGAAAGCAGAGGTTCAGGCGCCTGTTCAGCTCCATAACGAAGCGAGGCCATTTGTTGACTCAGAAGGTTGCAAAAGTCCAGGTTTGCCTTTACTAAAACAATGAAACAATATCTTCAGGTTTCGTGAATGTAATTGATGACCATAACAGGAATATAATGGAAATATGATAAGCTCAAAGGAAAGGGGAGTTTGGCCTGATAAAAGAGCTCATTTCAAACTTGCAAACCATATGGATTGTTGAACTTTAGAAGGACCTGTCATCAGTAAACATCCAAATCATAAGAGGCCTGTTTTGTTCAAGATCAAATGGAATAGAGGCCGTTAACCAATGCCATTACACAGGCAGAAAGAAAGCCCTTAGCTTTTTCAAATGCACTGACCTTCATAGTCACAAAGAGTTTTTGTCAAGTAACAGGTCATGAGATAAACCATCCAAATGATAAATTTCTCAGTCACCCTTAGAACAGTGTCACTGTGGCTAGGGTTTTCTTCTAAAAACACAGTGATGCTTGCAAGTAAAGATGCTAAGATTGGTGTTTTTCGAGAAGTTTGATTACCACCACATTCAGAGAAAGGCTGTGTCGAACCTAATGGTCAAAAAGTCTCCGGACACCTTATCTGATGAAGAGCCTCCTCCATGCATGAGTAGAGGGCCAAAGCTACTGCAGGTTGCTGAAACTGATTGATATAAGAAAGCAGTGGAAGGATACCAAAGACTGAATCAAGGTCATTACACAGATGAAAGACAGTGCTGATAATGTAAAGTTATTGGTACTCCTATTTCAAAGAACTATCTGTCAGGCTATACCTACAGTAGGAAAGAGACAATATTGAATATATGTGTGCCACTGATACCAAAAAGAAGATTGTCTCCTTGAGGAAAGGTCAAGCAACAAAACAATATCATATACCAAAGGGCCCATGAAGCGCCTTTCAAGAAATGGTGTTTACAGCTTTCAAATGTTTTGGTGCATTATGAATAGCCCTTCCTTGCTAAACATCGCCAAGAGAGGAAAACAGTGAACATAGTTTAGTTATGAAATGGTTCTTTGGGCAAAAAGAGGTAACACAATGATCAGAGCAAAATAATGACTATGTATCAAAGAGTCCTGTTTTCATATTGCACAAGCTTGTCTTTTCAGATGGAGGAGGCGAGTGGTATTCAAACTTATGAATAGGCAGAAGAAGTTGGTTGTGATGAATCACCACTGTTTATATGTTTTAAAAACAAACACACTTGTTATCATTCCAAAGGGCAGATTTAGCACAGAACTGCATGGAAAAGAGACCTGCAGACAAGACCTTTTAAAATTTTGTCACCAAGAAGATTTCCCCTTTAAAGTTATTATTCACTGTGTTCCAAAGGTCTTTCAGCCTGTGATCATTGTTGGATAGTTTAAAAAGAAGAAGCACAACCTTTATTTTGAGGGAAAAGGGGTACTGTATACTACACATACAAACAGAGATTTGAAAACCCACTATAGGTAAAAGATGAAGGAGTTGTCAAAGCAAAGTGACAAATCACCTGTGGTATTGAAACACCGTAGCAGAAGTGGTGGAGTTGGTCGAATTAATTGATCAAAGTTCAGAGCTCGGGGTCAGAATCAAAGGGCGGGTATATATATTCGAATAACGAACCAACTGTTTGAAAAAACAAACAGAGTTAAAAATCAATGTTCAAATGACCGTTGGGATGTTTATTTGAAAATGATATAAGGTTGAAGGTGTAATTAAAGAGTGGAATAGGAAAGTAAGTAAGTCATTGTCGAAATTCAAAGCAAACTTCCGCAGCTCCCAAGTATCACAACGTTTTTCAAGAAAAATTGAAGTTTTCTGCACTGGTTAAGGCCGCGCGACGTGCCTGGATTTGGGCGCGACGTGCCTGGGCAGCATTTTACAAAGGCTTTCTTCGTCGGCGCGACGTGCCTGTAGGTGGGCGCGACGTGCCTGTAGGAGGCCGCCCGACCACACGACAGGCCGACCCGACACATTTCTTTTGCGCGACGGGTTTTTCTCCGAAGGTTGCCGCGCCAGTGTTGAAGGGTTCTGGTGCATTTCAAGCTCCCTCCAAGGGATGTCTTCTCAAAAACTCACAAGGTACTTCATATCCTACCTTGAAAAACTCGAAAAATAAAGTTTAAAACCTGTATGCCGTGGTTTGAAACTGTGCATGGTTAAAAGGGCTTTGACCGTTTCTGAAAAGGAGAAACTGTCCTCACAGTCCCCCACAACAGCACACTACCTAAGCAGATTGCCTTTTATTCACCATATTCTCCCACTGTGAATTTGTTAACAAAGATTTTCCAAAGATGACAGCACATTGAAAAGGCAGAGTTTGTTGATGAGAAGTTAAACCTTGGAGGCAGGGGTATAGAGTGTATTGGTGTATATCTCAAAACTCACAAGCAAAGAGTGTATTGTCTAAACTACTGTGTGCACTGATTTTACACCCAACCTAGGTCTACTTGTTCTTTTACACTACCTTGTATCATATTGAAGATTTATTAACAGGGATTCTGAGAGTGAAACAGGGCCATTTTCTAGAAGGCAGGGTTGTTGGTGGTTAAATCTAAGCTTTGAAGGCAGAGGTATACAAGTAATGTCTGATTTCTTAAAACTTCACAAGAAAAAGTGTCCCTCATAAAGCACTGTGTATTGTTAATCTAGGTCTGCCCTCTTTCTTCACCTCATTATCATGTTGAAAAGCTGATTGACAAAGAGACTCTAAGGATAAATGTTACATTGAAGGGCAGATTTCATTGATGTGTTTCTAACTTTGGAGGCAGAAGTACAAAAGCAAATTTTGTTCTCTTAAAACTTCACAAAGGAAAGGGGCCCTTTTTCTGAAGAACAGAGTTGTTAGTATTTGAAGTTAAGATTAAGACAGAGGTACAGGTTGAAGATTTGTTAACAGGGTTTTTCTGAAGGTAAACAAGGCCATTTTCTAGAAGACACGGTTGTTGATGATCAAGTTTAACATTTGAAGCCAGAAGTACACAGTACACTAAGGAGCAGAGGTTGTTGATGGTTAGATTTTGACATTAAAGGCAGAGGTACCAAAGTGGTGTTGGATTTCTCAAAACTCCACAAATGAAAAGGGCCACTTTCTAAAGGGCAGAGTGCTTGGTGATTGCATTTGATATTAAAACAAAGGTGCAGGTATTATGTTGATCTCTTAAACTCACAAGCAGAGAGTATATTTCCTAAAAACCACTGTGCATTGGTTATACATCCAACTTGAGTCTGCCTTTCCTAGAAACCATATTGTATCATGTTGAAGACTTGTTGACAGAGATTTTTAAAAGTAAAACAGCATAGTGAAGGATAGAGGTTGTTGATGTTAGATTTTGACATCAAAGGCAGAGGTACAAAGGTGGTGATTAACTTCTCAAACTTCACAAGTGAAAGGTGTTTTCTTTAACACTGTGGGCTAATTTTTCACCTAACCAAAAGGTCTCCTTTCTTTCCACTGTATGATCCCTACAGAAATCTGTTGACAGAGGTATTTTTCAAGATGAATGACCTGAAGAGAAGGGTTTTTTATATTGGAGTTTTGTTTTGAAAACACAAATACCAGTGTTGGTTGATCCCTAGCAGACTCACCAAGAGGAATGATTGCTTAATACTACATACAGGAAATTTATACAGCATATTGGCTTATCTTTATTGATGGTTTTCTATTGAGAAGTTTACATAGCTGAAGTGTATCCAGATTTGAAGGACTGTTATTAATAAGTGCAGAGGTGGCTTATTCCAAGAACATTGTTGCATTTTATTCAAAATCACAGGGTCCATATCTGTCCAAACAGTCTGGTGGCCTGTTTCAATCCAGCAGATCATTTCTCATATAGTGAAGGCAATTTGCCTCTTCCAAAGCTTGTTTCAAAGTCAGAATGCCTCCAAAACGAGATCACAAAGGCGGACCACATAAGAGATATGAGCCTATCTCCATAGAAGAAATCAATGCTCACCCATCAGTGCTTTTCAATTTCCATGAAGTAGGCTGTCTTGATTTCTGTCAGAGGATAGAAGAAGTCAAGAGTTTCTCGCCACTTACACATTTGTGCGCTTTAAGATTCAAGGACAAACACTTCCAGTTAGCAGGTCTTGACTTCAAAATCTCCCCAAGGTATGTATCCAAGGCTACCAAGATCCCGTATCATGGTGAAAAGTGGTTTAAACAAGCGCATCTTGATCTGGAGGATTATAAACTTTTCATCAAGCCGGAACATAGAGAAACCATCACTGCTATTTTCCCTTTCTCCTATCTTCTTGACAATTATGCTCCGCTGATGAAAGCCATAATGAGATATTTCACTTGTGAAGGGAGGTTTAGCCAAATTTTTGCCTATCATGTTCGCTTGTTGATGCATTTTACTAGAAGCAGGCAATTAAACCTTGCATACTTTTTGTCCAAAAGCATAGAGAAAATGGCAGCTACTGTCCAAAAGAAAGCTCCACCTCAGCAAATCCCTTCTCTCTTTCACCATTCCTTGATCAAAATCATCTTCTTACACCAGCTGGAGAAGAAAGGAGTTTCATGGGATTCATTCATTAGCCATACCGATTTCGCCACTGTCCCTCCTGTTCATGTGTCTCCTACTCAGCCTGTCCATCGCCCAGTGCCTTTATCTAGTAGGCCTACCCCTAAAAAACTCAAGATGACCACTGGGCAGCCAAGTAAACAGGGAGAAGGAGAGGACAGTGAGCCACAGGGAGAAAAGGAGGATGATGAACAGCAGCAGCCAGATTTTGAGGGACAGCAGCAGTTGGAAATCAGTGGACAGCAGCCAGATTTTGAGGGACAGCAGCAGTTGGAGATTAGTGAGCAACAGCAGCAAATTCGGGAAGAGGAACAGCAGCAGACAGAAATTGAAGAGCAGCAAGTTGGGCAAACAATTGAAGCACCTTTTGAGCCACAAGCTGGACAGAATGTTGAGGAAGGACATCAAGCTGAAGCTGCCTCCTTAACAGTGATCAAAACTATTCCTAAAAAGAGGAAATTGCCCAAAAGGACAACTTCTAGCTTGCCAAGGAGAAAAAGCGCTAGATTTGCATTCAAAGGCAAAAGTAAAATTGGAGAAAGTACAAAGCATGGAGGTGAATTAGCTATTATCCCTATCCAAAGTGATGATAGTGACAATGAGGCCCGCATCCTTGAAAACCTCCTCATTCACAAAGAAGAGCAAATTGAAGTGTTACAAGAAGATCTTCAAAGGGCGAGGAATTTCAACCACTTCTTGGAGGTTGAAAACAAACGAATGAAGTTTCATGCAGCCATTCATGAGGCAAGGGCGATCAAGTATAAAAAGGAGGCAGAAAAGGCGCAAGTAAGAATTGAAGAGCTCATTGGCGAATTTGATGATGAAGAGGAGGAGGACCAGCCTAGGCGAAAGAGGCCTAGGACCATCGGGCTTAGAAAAGCCTTGGAGAAACAGAGAGCAGAAGAACAAGCTCAATTCGAAGCCTTTCCTCTCACTGCCCTCTTTGAGCAAGAAATTGAGGAAAACAAGGAAGCATGGCTTGAGAGGGCTAACCAGCATTTGAAAACAAAGCTTGAGAAGGGAAACAGGGATCTTGAGCTACAGAGGAAAAGGACTCTTCACTTTCAGAAGCTAAATCAGTTTGCCAGGCGAAAATTGAAGGTAGCACAAGAAAAATTGAAGAAGTTGAAGGAGAGGCGCCTAGCACGGAAAGAAGCAAAAAGCACATCAGCCCTTGATATTTTGGCTTCAGCTTCGGAGCATGTTTCTATGGACCCTTGAGGGTCATGCATGCCAATTTTGGGCCTGTTTCGGAAACTTTTTGTTTTTTGGCATTTTTGGGTTTTTCGCCAAAAACTCATAAATTCGCCAGTTCAGTTTGATGAGTTTTCAAGGGTGGAGGATGATCCCAATGGGTTCCATAATTCCATGAGCAGGTCTCCAGCGATTTTCAGGGCATTTGAAGATCATTCGCCCCCTCAAATTGGCGAAAAACAGCCTCATTTTGCACATTCTGCCCGCCATATCAGCAGTCTGCTATTTTCTGGGTTTTTGCACACAGGTACAGTTTTGAGGGACTTTCAGAGATCAGATTGAGATGATTCCACTTGCATTGGAAAGCATACACAGAGAGATTTCCAACGAGCCATCATGAGCCTCATTTCGACATCGGGAAGGCTTCCATTTTCATCCAGAAAGTCAGGGGACCTTTTTCAGGCATAAATATGAAGTATTTTTGTAATTTTTGAACTCCAAAAATCTGCTTTTCCCAAATGTGCGTTAAGCTATTTTTATCATTGGGAAATCATGTAAAGTCAATATAATTTCCGTTTTTAGCAGTTTTTTAGATATTTTATGGGATATTTTGTGCCTTGGGCTTTACAAAGCCTCAAGGACAAGTTTAGATATTTTGACTTGGCCAATGGGATAGCTAGTTGCTCCATGAGGTTTTCCTCCCTCAAGCCTATTTATTCCATGGTTCTCTTTGTAAATCAGAGGTTGAACTTGAGAGAAGAATTAATGCATTGGTCATATGAGCTTTGAAGAATACACTTGAGTTATGATTTTTGGACTGCCTCTTGGATGCTTTTGAGGAATGTTGAAGGCTTGTTGATGGATTCCTTGACATGGTAGAATGGTATAGTGCTTCTTAATGTGTTTTGTCTTCTAGTTTTCACTCATAATTCATTTTTTCTTGCTGCTATAGATCAGTAAAGATTGATTTTGAGACATGCCCATGGAGGCACCTCAAAATCCCTGAATCTTCATAGCTTGATGTTTTCTTCTCCCTTAGTTATGCTAAAGAATTCTTAGCTGCTCTTTATTAACCTAAGGTATTGTTGCTAAGTTTTATTCATCAGTTCCATGTATGTTGAGTAGGATGTATGGTTTGCCCTACCTACCTATCAGCTGCCCATAGTTCTGTCCATAAAACTTTCTCTTTGACTGATTTGTTGATCATTTTGTTGGACCAAGGAGGCCTAGTCCCGATCTAGCCCTTTGCCTAAAACTATGAAAACTTATTTGTCCAAGTGCCCAATGACTTAGAGACTATGTTTAGGCGTTCCGGCATAGTTTATGAGTTGTTAGTTTGTCTCATGTGTTTTCCCAAAGTCTGATAGCCATTTCCCGAAGTTAGAGGGTCTTATACCTCTATGTATGGCTGGAATGTTTGATTTCTATGTATTGATTAGCTTATAGTTATTCCTAGCATGATCAATGGCTTGCTATTACATGTTTATGTCTACTATTAACTAGTTTGCACTTGAAATCCCTTGTCTTTCACCATCTTATTGTCCATTTAATCCATTTTTCCTATAGATCCCTTCTACTGTGAATCAAATCGGCCCTACAGCAGCTTTACATCATCACTTCATAGCTTCCTTGACCTGTTTGACCCCATAGCCCAATTTATCTACATCTTGTTATCCAGTTTATGTATTTGATCAGTTTCATCCCTCACAAACTTAAAAACTAAAAAAACCAAAAAGCACACTTCATAACTAGCCTAATATCAGAACATCGCAAGTAAACACACCGACATCTTTTGCACTTATAGAGAGAGCCCTCTCTGAGTCCAGGAAGGCTAGGTCCTTGGGCTCCAAAGCTTGGTTTGATGTTACATCGTCATTTGGCTAGCCAATCGGCCAAATCACGGGACCCTAACATAATGGCGATCACGGTGGGACTCTGAGTGATTAAAAAACTTAGTTTCCCTCATCTTTAGAGATCTTTAAGAATACTAGCTGATTGACTTATCCCACCGCTCTCTAACATAATGGCGATCACGGTGGGACTTTGAGTCAAAACATCCTAGGTATCCCTTAGGAACTCTCAAAATCTCAGTCAAACTTAGAAGAGTAGAATCTAGTTGTCTCACCATCCTAGCAAAATGATGAGTCAGTTATAGGAAATTCTTCCAAACCTCAGGACTACATAAAACTCAAAAAAACCCCAAAACACTCCCTTAGATTGGATTTTGACAGTGCTGGTGGTGGACCATACAAATATACCTCAAAACAACTAAAAATCCACCTGGCGACTCCACTAGCCTCTAGTAGGCCTTACTACCTTGCTAAATTTTAGAATACCATCTGATTTTGCCACCTCATCGCCACCCTAACATAATGGCGATCACGGTGGGACTTACTGAGTTCATGACAGTCTAGCGAACTCTTATAGACTCTTTAGTCCTTCAATCCTAAACTCAGACCATCAGCCTTTAGAATCATTTAGTATAAACTCTCTGTTTCACCATCTTAGCGAAGTGATGAATCAGGTTTATAACACTCTTACATCCTAGGCTGCACATAAAACTCAGAAAAAATCACAAAAACTCCCTTAGATTGGTTTTTGTTAGTATTGGTGGTGGACCATACACATATACCTCAAAACAACTAAAAATCCACCTGGCGACTCCACTAGCTTCTAGTAAGCCTTACTATTTCACCAAACTCTAGGCTACTTTCCGATAGACCTTTCCCATCACTCACTAACATAGCGGGAGATGGTAAGACACTGAGTACATAATAGTCCAGCAAACTCTTATAGACTCTTTGGTCCTTTAGGTACCATAAACAAGCAAGCAGTCCATAGACTCATTTTTTTAGAGTAAACTCTTTTTGTTCTCATCACCCTAGCAAAGTTTTGAAACAAGTCTAGGATACTTTAACAAACCATAGGCTGCACATAAAACTCAGAAAATCCAAAAACATTCTCAGATTAGTTATTGGTGGTGGACCATAGCTATCTTCACAAAAACAACCCATTTTCACCTGGCGACTCCACTAATCCATCCCTTTACTTTTTGACCATCCTTCACCTTAGTCAAACCTTAGAAAACCCACTCATCCAGAACAGTCACCAATATCATTCTCTCTAAAACTCTGGATCTAAAATCTGGCTTCACGAAGAATCAATACCAGATCCCATCCAGACCCAAATCCCCCTATCATAGTAGATGACCCAGAGAAGATTCTGTGGCAAGCTTCCGAAACTGATCATCTAGCTACCGATAGATCCATCCGTAGAACAAGATCTGTACCTAAAACTCGCAATATCCTTCTAGATTCACCTTCGAACTAGAGTCATCACAAGCTCTTCCCCGAAGCAAATCATATAGTAAGATAAACTTCGACGATCTTGAAACCCTGAACCCACCACAGAGTCCTATTAGAGAAGCTTCACCAGCCACTCCTCCTGATTTCCAGCTTCTTTATCAATTTGGCTCCTATCATCCAGGATCTGCTCAAAGTCGATCACTGGTCAAGTTCATGTTTCACACCCAGGTCGAGCCACCCTTTGTTCAAACCACTTCATTTCAGCCTACTAGTCACTCATCTTGTACATCGTCATTAGCTAGATCCTTAGCTGACTGACTCGCACCTTTGGTCTTTGCCACCTGCCCAGCTCCTCTCCCAAGCCGATATCAAGACAAAGTCCCCACTTCTTGGAAGACACCACACCACACCTCCAGCCGGCCATATAGAGTAGAATGGTAAATTGCTTATGAATACCTAAGGAGGTACAAGGCAGAGCGTCCGAGAATGGAATAGTTGCCCAAAGTCTTGGTGGTGAACCCAAAGCATGGTTCAAAGCTTAGCTCCAAACATTATCCTGAAGTACCTCCCGAACTACATCAAGTTTTCAGAAACCGGTGGGAAATCCGAAGAAACCCCATTCAAATCCTGTCAGAATATAACAGCCTAAAACGGGAAAATGGGGAAAGTGTCCAAGCTTACTGTACTAGGTTCAACAGTGTATATAACTCCCTCCCACCTCACTTCAAACCCCCACTCGATTTAATCTTGGAAAAATTCCCCGAGGGTTTTGATCCAGACATGACATATCATCTGAGAGACAAGGATCCCCCTACCCTAGAGGAAATGCAACAAATAGCCATAAAAACAGAAGCCAACTTAGCAGAAAAAAGAGCCAGGACTAGATTAGAAGGAAAAGTCCGATATAGAGATAAGGTCTCCACTTCATCTCCTTCCCTAGATCCTAGAATAGATGGCCTGATCAAATCCATGACAAAGATGTGGGAAAAAATGAGTGAAAAAGTGCCTCCTAGGGACAACCAACCAAACCCTCAAAACCGGAAACAAGGCTTTAGAAAAGATCAGTCTCAAAATAAACCAAGAGGAAATGATCAGCAAATCAGACCATCCTTCAGTGAGAATTATGTTGATGAAGAGAATAAGGATACCGCACCCATTGATGAAAATCATTGGAAACTCATAGGTTCTGATAACAAGAGTAAGGTTTACCTCACAGCAGAAGAGCAAGAGTTGTGCTCCCCAAGTCAGGACGAAACCGACTATGAAGATCTCGAAGATCCTGCCATAGATTTTCAAAATGCCATTATAGAAGCTCATAGGCAGTATAACCTTAGAAGTAGAAAAAACCAAGACCACTCCAAGAAGGGTAGCCCTAACACTGCTAAAAGCTCTGACACCATCCCTAAAAAAGCCATGGATAGCAACAAAATTGTGGCCAAGAAAATTGACCAAAACAAGGATAAAGCTATTCAAACAAGTCTTAGCTGAGATACTCTTAGCACCTCTACAAAAACCCCCGAAGTAACGGTGTCAAACAAAGTCCCGAATCAGAGTCAGCAAATTAAGAGCATAGAAAAGGTCATGTCCGAAAAAGCTGAAACAAATCTGCCCAAATTACAAACTCCTTTTAGTTTTGAAGGTGAAGTTTCCGAAATAAAAATTACCATACCCCTTACTGAGCTAATAACTGTAGATAGGTATAGATCTCAAATTTTCAAAGTTTTTGACATAGGGAGCGAGGCAGATACTTTAAATCTAATTGAGAACAAACCCGAGCTCTTATTGGGCCCGGAAATAGAAGGTCAATACCAAGAAGGATTTGTTTCTCCTTCCTATGTGAGCTTGAACATACGGGACAAGATATTACATAATGCCATGTTAGATTCTGGTACCTCCCATAACCTCATGCCTAAAGCAGTCATGGAAAACCTGGGACTAGAAGTAACTAAACCTTTGGTAACTAAAGCAGTCATGGAAAACCTAAGACTAGAAGTAACTCAACCCTACAAAAACCTGTATTCCTTTGACTCAAGTCAGGTCAAATGCTTAGGCCTAATAAAGAACCTAGAAGAATGCTCTAAAGACACTATCAGCCATTTTGAAATCACAGATTCCGAAATGGAAGAAGAATCAAAACCTTTAGGATCTATACCCTTATGCTTTAAATCATTCCAGACTTTGAAAGAAAATTTGCATCCTAAAGATCTCTCAGCAATTATTCAGGAAAACCCTGCTCAAGTTAACTCTCACCTAAATCAAACAAAGCTGATTGAAGAGGAATTCGAATCTAAGATAGAAGATAAAGAAAAACCTGTAGGATCTCTACCTTTATGCTGGGAGTCATTTGAGTTCATAAAAGCAAATTGGCCCCCTGAACATCTATCAGAAAAAACTCATGAATTACATGATAACTATCCTCAACATCACAAAGAATTGGTTGAAGATGAAAACAAGCAAGAAATGAAAGAGAACCCACGGGATCTCTCTAAGGACATGAGTGATGATTCATCATCTCTCATAGGTGAAGCCCAAAAAGACATTCATCCTTTAAATCAGATTTCCCAAGAGAAAGAGTATTGTTGTGGAGAGAGGAAAATGCCTCCTTTTTTAACTGAAGAGGAAATAGATCAACTTATAAACATACAGACAACCTCTAAATCTTCACATAACCACAAGTTTTCTGATCTTTCTCCTGTTAATCTTGCATGTCATAAATCAGAAAATAGATGTGTAGATCAATTTGAAGAAAATCTATCTGATAGTCCAATGTGCATGGTTGATGACATTTCTTATGTTAATGATTCTCCAAGGTTTGATCAATATGTTGATGATTGTAATTTCCAAACAAACACTAACTTTGCAGAACACTCAGCTTTTGATTTTTGGGAGGAAGCTCGGTTTCGTAAACTTGAGAAAAGTGAGCAGCCATTACAGGTCATCTATGACACTGATGAGGAGAGCCTTGAAAGTTTAGAAGTAAGTGAAGAGTCTCGGACTCTTTGCTCTACTTCGCTTCAGTCCATCAGAGATAACATTCACATAATTGGAGATCAATAGTGTTTCAGATTTGATGATGAGCTTGAGGAAGATGATAAATTTCTTGAGCATGTTGTAAATGAGAAGCCTTTTCCTGAAATGATTGAAGAAATCATTTTGGACATGGAATCTTCCTTAACTCCAGATCTGCAGCCACCAAGCTCCATTGTCTTACAAATTGCAGATGATGAAGTAGAGGTTGAGAAACAAATGAGAGTTGTCACACTATCCTTTGAAGATAATTTACTGTCAAAGTATATCCCTGCTCATCAACCTGATGACCTTCACACAATTTTCAGCCCGCCCTATCAAAACACATCAGCTTGGCAAGAGAATTACACTGCAATATATGATGAACCTGTCATTTCAAGTAATCATGAGCAAGGGGAAGAGTTGTTGTATCAAGGAGGTCCCAAATATGGTCAAGTGGGAGAAAGAGTAATCCTAAATGAAACCTATATCTCAAATCCTCTAGATCAGGTATTATTCCAAGATCTATTTGTTGTTTTCCTTGAGAAATCTGTAGGGGTAGTGGGTTCTATCATAAACAAGTTGCTACCAAGAATGAGAAAAAACTTAAGCTCTACGGTCCAGAAACAAACCAAATGGGAGTGGCCTTTTCATTATTTCTGCATCATGAAAGAACTAAACCAGAATCACCCATGTGAGCATCTACTTGACTGGTTGCATTGGAAAACAAAGTTCACCAAACAAATGTCTATTGTGTACAGATTAGATTAGGATAGAAAGACAACAATAGAAAATAAGCTTAGCCTGTGAGCACATTTTGATTTGTAGTTTGTTTGAAGAAAAAGTGAAAAAGAAGAAAATACAAAAAACAGTGAAAAGTAGAAAAAGAGGGCAGTTTCTAAAAAGCAGTGGTAAGGCCCCATGTTCCAAAAAATAGTCCTTCGGAAAGCGCGCAAGTCTAAATGCCGCTACTAGTACTTCAATGTCTTGTTCAGCTATCTAGCCTAATCATAGTTGAGCATGTTTAAATTTATTTGCTGATAAGTTAGTGAGTGTCAAGATAGTCAACATTGTGTAAGATTGACTTATCACTGAGCTTAGATTAGGGAGAGATTCTGGTTCCACATGCTTAAAACAGAACCAAAGAGAGAAGCGAGGGATGAAAAACACATTGTACATCTTAGCCCCGCTTCTCTAGTTTCCTTTTATTGCAGAATAACATTTGTGTGCGACTTGTCTTTTATGCCGACCATGACAAATCGAGCTTTTAATCACGGTTGCAGTCATTAGAGAAGATCCTCTGTCCAAGCTAGCAATCTAAATTTGTGGTCGATCTAGCTTTTTCTTAGAGAAATGAAGAGTTCATCGGTTAATCGAACTCTGTGAGATATAAGAGTAAATAGATGATTGTTTGCAAAAGAAAAATATGCATTGTCAAAAATTTGCTAGTTTAAATGCGCCAAAGAAGAAAAAATGTTAGGAAAGATAGTGGGGTAGGTAGAAGTATCATTGATGATTAACCATGCTGTCACTTTTCAGAAAAAACATCAAGAGAAGGGTAAAATTTTGCACCAATGGATAAGGCATTGGTCTTGAATTCTGGACACCTCCTGACGAGGAGCTGCCCTCCCCAAATGGAGCCACTGTTAGCCATCAGTATTTTTTTTACCTGTTAGTGATGACTATATCTACAGCTGAGTTTTCTAGAAACTGATTTCCTTATGTCAAAATGTCATCCAGAAAACCCTCCCAAAACTTTTTTTGCCTTTCTACCTATTCAGTCCACCCCTAGCAACATCAAAAACCTCATATCACATATCCTGTCTAGCTTCAGCCTTATTGGTCTGCTCATCAGCCTTAAAAGGCAAATCCTCATCTGTTTCAAAAGTCTACCCTAAGTTAGGAAGTGGCGTTTAGGACTTTTCACCTTTGGCAATCATCAAAAAGCCAAAAAAGCCTCCATCTGCAGCAGACCTACCATGACTGATCCCTTAATTTGCAAATGAAATTGACAAACAGCCTTAAGTCGCGCCACTCATATTCCTTAGGTCTCAGCACTGCATAAAGCCCAATCTCAAGCTGACTAGTAGGTTTTTCACAGTGTTCTATGGTTTCTACAAAAGCAAGAAATATAACTTCATCTCAGGAGGAATTGCTTGATCTACACTTAGAGGAACAGCTGCTTCTAAATGTATTGTGAGCCTGAGATGAAGCTGCAAAACAAAAGTCACTCATCAGGACCTTACAGCTCTTTCCAGCATGAAAATCACAGTAAGAAAGGGTCGCCACTGTCTCAGCAAAATGGTAAATTGTCAAGGCCCAGAACCTCCTTCATTTACAAGCAGAAGGTTAGGGCGCCTCCTTCATACATAAGCAGAGGGCGCAGGCCAGTATTGACTCAGAAGGTTGCAAAAGTACAGGTTTGCCTTTGCTGAAACAATGAAACAATATCTTCAGGTTTCATGAATGTAATTGCTGACCATAACAGGAATATAGTGGAAATATGATAAGATCAAAGGAAAGGGGAGTTTGGCCTGATAAGAGAGCTCATTTCAAACTTGCAAACCATATGGATTGTTGAAATCTAGAAGGACCTGTCATCAGTAAACATCCAAAGCATAAGTACCCTGTCTATTCCACAAGATCAAATAGAACAGCTGATAGCCAATGCCATTACACAGGCAAGAGAAAGTTCTTGGCTTTTCCAGAAAGCACTGACCTTCATAGTCACAAAGGCTATTTATCAAGTAAATCAATCATAATATGAACAATCCCCATATCTAAATCACCCTTAGGACAGTGCAGGGAGACAGTATTACTCTGGCTAGGGTTTCTGCTGACACACAATGATGCTTGCAAGAGAGGGTGCTAAGACTGATGTTTTCCAAGTAGTTTATTTACCATCACCTTTAGAAAAAGGCTGTCTCAAAAAGAATTGTTTAAAAACCTCCGGACACCTTATCTGATGAAGGGCCTCCTCCATTCATGAGTAGAGGGCCAAAGCTACTACAGGTGCTGAAACTGATTAATACAAGAAAGCAGTGGAAGGTTACCAAAAAGGAATAAAGGTCATTTCACAGATGAATGCTAGTGCTGGTGATGCAAAGATTTTGGTACTCCACATTTTCAAAATATTTGAATCGACTATACCCTCTGATCCGATGAGAAGAACAATGAACATATGTGTGCCACTGATACCAAAAAGAGGATTGTTTCCTTAAGGAAAGGTCAAGTAACAAAACAATGTCCTATATCAAAGGTCCAAAGAGGCGCCTTTCAGGAAGGGGTGTTTACAACTTTTCAAATATTTTTGGTGCATTATGAAATAGCCTTTCTTTGCTAGCAATCACCAAGAGAGGGAGGCAGTGAACATAGTCCAGTCATGAAATGGTGCTATTGACAAAAAGGGGTTTAATATACTGATCAGAACAGAATAAAGACTGTGTGCCAAAAAGCCCTGTTTTCATATTTTACAAGTTTGTTTTTTCAAATGAGGAGGCAAATGGGTATATGATCTTATGATTAGGCAGGAGGAATTTGTTTTTGATGAATTATCACTGTTTATATTCCCTAAAACAGACACAATGGTCATCATCCCAAAGGACAGTTTCAGCACAAGGATACAGTATCAAATAAACAGTGGCAGGGATGTGACACAGTGAGTTGTCAAGCATGAGATTATAATAAAAATAATCCTCTTTGGAAGGAAGATCTGCAGTCATAAAGGATACGGCCAACGGAATTTTTGTCCCATTAAACACAGTGGAAAAAATAGCCACAAGATTATGGAGACATTTTTTAGGGTTTAAAGGTTGGTGATGAGATGTCTCCCAAAGAACAAGCTGGAGCTGGAGGTCCTCCTCCTAACACCGGTGCTAAAATTCCGTGAACTGCAGATGGTCAAAAGTATGGAAACTCTCCAAGGCAAGTTTTGAATGCACCGAAATTAAAAAATCAAAGGTTATTCAAACAAAAACTCCACGAAAAAGAATCAAACCAAAGTTCTATTTTTACTTCAAAAAAGAATGACCGTTGAGAATGTTCTTTTGAAAATGATATAAGGTTGAAGGTGTGATTTAGAGAATGGAATAGGAAAGTAAGTAAGTCACTTTCGAAATTCAAAAAACCAATTTCCGCAGCTCCCAAGCATCACAACGTGTTTTCAAGCGAATTGAAGTTTTCTGCACTGGTTTAAGGTGGCGCGACGTGCCTGGAGTTAGGCGCGACGTGCCTGGGCGTCATTTTACAAAGGTTTTCAACACCGGCGCGACGTGCCTGTAGGTGGGCGCGACGTGCCTGTAGGTGGCCGCCCGACCGCACGACAAGTCCACCCGACAACCTTTCTCCTGCGCGACGGGTTTTCTCCAGAGGTTGCCATGTGACTTTTCACGGCTATCCGGGAGTTTCTTGCATCCTCTCGAGCGAGCATCCATCAAATTCGAGGTATTTCTATGAACTCCCATCGTGTCACCAGTGTTGATAAGTGACAAAACTGTTTGAAAATCCCGGACCTTGCTATTTTTGCTAAAAACAAAAGCAGTTTTCCTACACAGTGAGATGAGGTGATTGAAATACGGGGTTTTGTGGTTGAGAACCAGTTTGTATCGTTTTCAAATAATTGTATTTATTGACAGCATAGGTTTCAAGAGCAGAGTGACTGTTGCCTATCTTGCAAACACTCCTTTGTAACAAGCTGCCCCTCCTATTTCACTAGATTTCACTGCTGTAAGTTTATTGACAGAGAATTTCTAAGGGTGGATAGGGCCATTTTTCTAGAGGGCAAGGTTTGTTGGTGGTCAAATCTAAACTTTGAAGGCAGAGGTATACAAGTGATTTCTTAAAACTTCACAAGAAAAGGGTCCCTCATAAAGCACTGTGTATGGTTAACCTAGGTTTGCCCTCTTTCTTCACCTCATTATCATGTTAAAAAACTGATTGACAAAGAGACTCTAAGAGTAAATGTTACATTGAAGGGCAGATTTCATTGATGTGTTTCTAACTCTGGAGGCAGAGGTACAAAGGCAGTTTTTCTTGTTCTCTTAAAACTTCACAAAGAAAGGGGCCTTTTTTCTGAAGAACAGTTTGTTAGTGTTTGAAATTTGATATTAAAACAGGGGTACAGGTATTTGGGTGGCTCTCTTAAACTCACAAGCAAAAGAGGGTGTTTTCTAAAAACCACTGTGCACTGATTTTTTCACCCAAGCTAGGTCTGTTTCTTCATTTCACTATATTATATCATTCTGAAGATTTGTTGACAAAGGTATTCTGAGGGTAAAATAAGGCCATTTTCTATGAGGCTCGTTTGTTGATGATCAAGTTTAACATTTGAAGCCAGGAGTACACAGTACACTGAGGAGCAGAGATTGTTGATGGTTAGATTTTGACATCAAAGGCAGGGGTATAGAGGTGTTGGTGGACTTTTTAAAACTCACAAAGCAGAGAGTGTGTTTTCTAAACCACTGTTGCACTGATTTTACACCTAAACTAAGCCTGATTTTTCATTGCACTACATTGTATCATTCTGAAGATTGTTGAACAGAGTTTTCTGAAGGTGAAACAGGGCCATTTTCTAGAAGGCAGGGTTGTTGGTGATTGGGCATTTGTTGATAATCAAGTTTACATTGAAGCCAGGGAAACCTGTTGACAGAAGCATTTTCAAGGTGAATGATCTGAAGAGCAGGGTTTTAATTTGTGAAGTTTGGTTTTGAAGACACAAATACAAGTGTAAGTTGGCCTCTAACAAAGTCACAAGAGGGGTGATTATTCAAGACTGTGCACAGAGAATCTACAAAACAGTTTCTTACACATGGTCCCATTGTTAAAAAGGTTACATAGCTGAAGTGTATCTAGAATTGAAGGACTATTCTTAGGAAGTGTAGAGGGGGCTTATTCAAGGAAGCATTGTTGCATTTCATCCAAACCACGGTGTCCATATCTGTCCAAACAGTCTGGTGGCCTGTTTCAATCCAGCAGAGCATTTCTCATATAGTGAAGGCAGTTTGCCTCTTCCAAAGCTTGTTTCAAAGTCAGAATGCCTCCAAAACGAGATCACAAAGGCGGACAACATAAGAGATATGAGCCTATCTCCATAGAAGAAATCAATGCTCACCCATCAGTGCTTTTCAATTTCCATGAAGTAGGTTGTCTTGATTTCTGTCAGAGGATAGAAGAAGTCAAGAGTTTCTCGCCACTTACCCATTTGTGCGCTTTGAGATTCAAGGACAAACACTTCCAGCTTGCAGGTCTTGACTTCAAAATCTCCCCAAGGTATGTATCCAAGGCTACTAAGATCCTGTATCATGGTGAAAAGTGGTTTAAACAAGCTCATCTTGATCTAGAGGATTATAAACCTTTCATCAAACCTGAACATAGGGAAACCATCACTGCTATTTTCCCTTTCTCCTATCTTCTTGACAGTTATGCTCCACTGATGAAGGCCATAATGAGATATTTCACTTGTGAAGGAAGGTTTAGCCAAATTTTTGCCTATCATGTTCGCTTGTTGATGCATTTTACTAGAAGCAGGCAATTAAACCTTCCATACTTTTTGTCCAAAAGCATAGAGAAAATGGCAGCTACTGTCCAAAAGAAAGCTCCACCTCGGCAAATCCCTTCTCTCTTTCACCATTCCTTGATCAAAATCATCTTCTTACACCAGCTGGAGAAGAAAGGGGTTTCATGGGATTCATTCATTAGCCATGCCGATTTCGCCACTGTCCCTCCTGTTCATGTGTCTCCTACTCAGCCTGTCCATCGCCCAGTGCCTTTATCTAGTAGGCCTACCCCTGAAAAACTCAAGATGATCACTGGGCAGCCAAGTAAACAGGGAGAAGGAGAGGGCAGTGAGCCACAGGGAGAAAAGGAGGATGATGAGCAGCAGCCAGATTTTGAGGGACAGCAGCAGTTGGAAATCAGTGGACAGCAGCTAGAGGTTGATGAACAGCAGAAAATTCAGGAAGAGGGACAGCAGCTAGAGGTTGATAAACAACAGCAAGTACAGGAAGAGGGACAACATCTAGAGGTTGATAAACAGCAGCAAGTACAGGAAGAGGAACAGTAGCAGACAGAGATTGAAGAGCAGCAGGTTGAGCAAACAATTGAAGCATCTTTTGAGCCACAAGCTGGACAGGGTGTTGAGGAAGGACAGCAAGCTGAAGCTGCCTCCTTGACAGTGACCAAAATTGTTCCTAAAAAGAGGAAATTGCCCAAAAGGACAACTTCTAGCTTGCCAAGGAGAAAAAGTGCTAGATTGGCCTTCAAAGGCAAAAGTGCAGTTGGAGAAAGTGCCAAGCATGGAGGTAAATCAGCTGTCATCCCTATCCCAAGCGATGACAGTGATAATGAGGCACGCATCTTTGAAAACCTCCTCATTCACAAAGAAGGGCAAATTGAAGTGTTACAAGAAGATCTTCAAAGGGCGAGGAATTTCAACCACTTCTTGGAGGTTGAAAACAAACAAATGAAGTATCATGCAGCCATTCATGAGGCAAGGGCCATCAAGTACAAAAAGGAGGCAGAAAAGGCGCAAGTAAGAATTGAAGAGCTTATTGGCGAATTTGATGATGAAGAGGAGGAGGACCAGCCTAGGCAAAAGAGGCCTAGAACCATCGGGCTTAGGAGAGCCTTGGAGAAACAGAAAGCTGAAGAACAAGCACAATTCGAAGCTTTTCCTCTCACTACCCTCTTTGAGCGGGAAATTGAGGAAAACAAGGAAGCATGGCTTGAAAGGGCCAACCAGCATTTGGAAACAAAGCTTGAGAAGGTAAACAGGGATCTTGAGCTACAGAGAAAGAGAACTCTCCACTTTCAGAAGCTAAATCAATTTGCCAGGCGCAAATTGAAGGTGGCACAAGAAAAATTGAAGAAATTGAAGGAGAGGCGCCTAGCACGGAAAGAAGCAAAAAGCACATCAGCCCTCGATATTTTGGCTTCAGCTTCGGAGCATGTTTCTATGGACCCTTGAGGGTCATGCATGCCAATTTTGGGCCTGTTTCGGAAACTTTTTGTTTTTTGGCATTTTTGGGTTTTTTCGCCAAAAACTCATAAATTCGCCATTTCAGTTTGATGAGTTGTCAAGGGAGGAGGATGATACCAATGGATGCCATAATTCCATGAGCAGGTCTCCAGCGATTTTCAGGGCATTTGAAGATCATTTGCCCCCTCAAATTGGCGAAAAACAGCCTCATTTTGCACATTCTGCCCGCCATATCAGCAGTCTGCTATTTTCTGGGTTTTTGCGCACAGGTACAGTTTTGAGGGACTTTTAGAGATCAGATTGAGGTGATTCCACTTGCGCCGGAAAGCAGACACAGAGATATTTCCAACGAGCCATCATGAGCCTCATTTCGACATCGGGAAGGCTTCCATTTGCATCCAGCAAGTCAGGGGACCTTTTTCAGGCATAAATATGAAGTATTTTTGCAAATTTTGAACTCCAAAAATCTGCTTTTCCCAAATGTGCGTTAGGCTATTTTTATCATGGGAAAATCATGTAAAGTCAATATAATTTCCGTTTTAGCAGTTTTTTAGATATTTTATGGGATATTTTGTGCCTTGGGCTTTGCAAAGCCTCAAGGACAAGTTTAGATATTTTGACTTGGCCAATGGGATAGCTAGTTGCTCCATGAGGTTTTCCTCCCTCAAGCCTATTTATCCCATGGTTCTCATTGTAAATCGGAGGCTGAACTTGAGAGAAGAATTAATGCATTGGTCATATGAGCTTTGAAGAATACACTTGAGTTATGATTTTTGGACTGCCTCTTGGATGCTTTTGAGGAATGATGAAGGATTGTTGATGGATTCCTTGATATGGTAGAATGGTATAGTGCTTCTTAATGTGTTTTGTCTTCTAGTTTTCATTCATACTACATATTTCTTGCTGCTATAGATCAGTAAAGATTGATTTTGAGATATGCCCATGGAGGCACCTCAAAATCCCTAAATCTTCATAGCTTGATGTTTTCTTCTCCCTTAGTTATGCTAAAGAATTCTTAGCTGCTCTTTAGTAACCTAAGGTATTGTTGCTAAGTTTTATTCATCAGTTCTATGTATGTTGAGTAGGATGTATGGTTTTCCCTACCTATCTATCAGCTGCCCATAGTTCAGTCCATAAAACTTCCTCTTTGACTGATTTGTTGATCATTTAGTTGAACCAAGGAGACCTAGTCCCGATCTAGCCCTTTGCCTAAAACTATGAAAACTTGTTTGTCCAAGTGCCCAATGACTTAGAGACTATGTTTAGGCGTTCCGGCATAGTTTATGAGTTGTTAGTTTGTCTTATATGTTTTTCCCCAAAGTCTGATAGCCTTTTCCCGAAGTTAGAGGGTCTTATACCTCTATGTATGGCTGGAATGTTTGATTTCTATGTATTGATTAGCTTATAGTATTCCTAGCATGATTAATGGCTTGCTATTACATGTTTATGTCTGCTATTAACTAGTTTGCACTTGAAATCCCTTGTCTTTCACCAACTTATTGTTCATTTAATCCATTTTGCCCGGAGATCCCTTCTATTGTGAATCAAATCGGCCCTACAGCAGCTTTACATCATCGCCTCATTAGCTTCCTTGACCTGTTTGACCCCATAGCCCAATTTATCTACATCTTGTCATCCAGTTTATGTATTTGATCAGTTTCATCCCTCACAAACTTAAAAACTAAAAAAACCAAAAAACACACTTCATAACTAGCCTAATATCATAACATCGCAAGTAAACACACCGACATCTTTTACACATATAGAGAGAGCCCTCTCTGAGTCCAGGAAGGCTAGGTCCTTGGGCTCCAAAGCTTTGTTTGATGTTACATCGTCATTTGGCTAGCCAATCGGCCAAATCACGGGACCCTAACATGTACCAAAAAAAAGAGAAACAAAGTCGAAAGTGTGCAAGCTCAAATACCTCCTAAAAACACACTCCTAGTTAGTCATACAGCCTAATCATGACTAATTAGTTTTCAATTTACTGTTGATAGGTTTATGAAATAGATTTTCCAAACAACTTAATCTTGGCTTATCAGTAAGGTAGATTAGGATAGAAAAAGGGTTCAAACAAGCTCAAATTCTGAACCTATGAGATAGAAAACAAATTGGTTCTAATATGCCCAAAACTTGAACCAGGAAACAAAGAGAGATAGCTCAAACAAATTTTAAACAGAACTGAAGAAACAATGAAGGAGGTTTTTAAATTTTTAGATCTTAAGCCTCCACTATTTTTGCTTTACTTTTCTGCAGATAATAATCTATGTGCAGCTTTTTTTTATGCCATAGATCATAGTAAGTCAAACAACTTAATCTTGGCTTGACTGTTTTCAAATTTATTGTCTTAGAAATTAGAGAATAAAGGTCTGTCATACAGTCTAATCCTGAAAGATGATAGTTAGGTAGAGAATTTATGAATCCAACTACTTAATCTAGATTCATGGAGAAATAAGGTTAGACTTAGATTAGTTTCCTATTTTTCAAAAGAATAAAATGTTGTTGAAGAGAGTTTTCTAGTCTAAATGCACTCTGAAAAGAAGAAAAAATGTTAGGATCATTAAGAATGGGTAGGTAGACATGATTATTTTGATAGAATTCCATTATTTCAAATTTTTGCAGAGATCATTAAAAAGAAAGGTTGTTTCCCAATGGATTAAGGCACTGGTTTTCTAAAAAGCCATAGATTAATAGCTGAGGTTATAGACACCTAAAGAACTAGCTGTCTTCCCCAAGTGGAGCCACTGTTAGCCACCTATAAATTTTGTTATACCAAGAGGTGGCTAGACTTTTGTCTTCAAGCCTTCAAGAGATAGTTTCATTTGCAAACCTATCATCTTTTGAAGTATTATGATATTCTTCTTTCCTTTGAATAAATCTTCACTGTTTTTCCCTCCCGGAAAAATCCGCTGTTTTCTTGACAAAAAAGACTGCCAAAAACCCATTTTTCCCCTTCATTTTAACCCTCCTTTCACTCATACTTAACCCCACATTTTATTCTCTTTTTCCTCATGAAATTCCTCTATTTTCCCTCTTTTTCCTTCCTTCCCTTCATAATAACCCTTAGATAAGGTTTAAAACTCCTTTTTAACCTTATCGAAACCCCCAAAATCCTTTGAAAATCCTTGAAAAATCATAAAAAGTAGCCTTTTTGCATTAAGGCCTTCAGCCCCTTCGGCTAGGCCCCTAACCACTTCCCCACATATGACCCGTGCCCAGAACCAGGCGCTATGCTCTTGAGCACTGATCGCAATCATAGCCTTTTGTTTAAACACTTTTCCCTTTATTCCTTTGAAAACTTCCGATGCGATGAACTTTATTCTATGAACCTCCGATGCAATCATGGCCGTTGATCTATTCTAAATCTAACGGCTCAGGCCTAAGTCGCGCAAATCACGATCAGGCTTCCTCTCTTGTCTTGTTACCTTTTGCTTTTAAAAATTTTCCGATCGTGATTGGTCCTTTGTATATATAAAACCCCTCCCGAACGCGAACTTTCCTTTGTATTTTCTTACAAACCCACTTTTCCTATGTTTTTATAAATCCTGACAGTTCATTGGTTGGGTAAATACCAACCATTGATCTAAGAGCGATCAACAATAGTCACAATCTCGCATCGGAGTTTTTCATTGGATGCATTTAAATAATCTATCGCCCCACTCCGATTGGCAATCTCGTGATGTTTTCCTCAAAATGTAGATCTTCCCCGTACCTCCAAATCTAACGTTCAGTTACTACTTGTTCCCTAAAGCTCCGCATACCCACCTTCGCGCATTAATAAGGGAATCTCTATGCTATTGATTGGTTCTAAGATCAACTGTCCTTATTCAATCGCACCTTATTCAATTGCATCACAAAACCATAGCTCCTTTTCCTCTCTCCTCCTCCGATTGTGATCATTGATTCCAACTCAGACCCGCCTTAATCCACAAGAATTCATGGTCCGCATTAACGCCCTCCTCGCTACAACCTCCGAAATGAAAACTCCATGAGCAGTCTGAATTTTATTGATCTATCGTAAAGATCCTGAAATCGTCTTGTTCATCGCAGATTTTAAATTTTCTTTGCACCTTTCCTCTCTCCCCCGCCGATTGGTGATCCCACGATTAGATCTGGGCCGTCCATTTCATACATCCCACGGTCCATATTGAAGCTTGACTCCCTTTTATAAATTCATAAACCCCGCCCAGATAAAGTTTTCTTTTGGGTCATTCACCTATCGATCAACAAAATTTCAAAATCTTTCCAAAACCCAAATTTCATTTAACTCTATTTACCCTCTCCGCTAAGGGTTTTTCTTCCATTTTTATTACATTTTCCTCCATTTTCATTATAATATGACCCCTTCATATTATAAAACCCAGATTGATCTCGACCGTTGATCAAAACGCATCTACTGCTCGGACTTAATCTTTCATTCACCCCTACAACCACCTCTCCTTTTGATCTCAGTGAGAAATATTCGCCGTTGGACTTCTGAAGAAGTTTGAACCCTTCCCCACAGGATTTTTTCTAATTTTTATTTGTCATGCAGGTTTTAATGGTTTTTTCAATTGTTTTAAAATGAAAATTGAAGGCCGGGGATGACAAACCCCCAGGCCTTTATGCGTGAAGGAGATCATTCTACAGGGTTTCCCATCAAAGTTCACTGGTGCCTCATGAACATTGGCAACATTATAAGAGCCCTCTATACGCCTGCACAGCAACAAAACACAGCATAAATTAATCAAACAAAGAGTATCACTATCCAAGGATAAAATCAAAAGCATAAAACCTGTTTGAAGACTGTTAACATAGTTTTGGAAGGATTAAGGCATTAATTCGATTAATCAAAGACCTGATCCACAATTGAAGACAGTTTGAAGACCAGAAGACAGAAATTAGGCTTAATTAAGCCTAAAACATAGAACTCAAGTAAATTAAAGGTGTTTTAGGTTAAAACAATAATATCTACCAGTTCGAGAAGCCTCCACTGCCAGATCAGAGGCTAATTGAATCCTTTGCAGCTACCAAAGGCCACCTACAGCCTTAACAAATCAAGAGAAGGCCTAATTATTACTTAAACAAAATATATTTGCATAAAGACACCTGAGAAGTTATTACCAAAGAAAGAACAAATTCTGAAACTGTCAGGGAAGTTATTGTAAGGGATAAGTAAGCCTCGAAGTCAATATTTTTTCCCATTTAACCTAAAAATAGCAGAAACAGAGTACATGAACGATAAGTATAAATTCAATGCTCTCCTACCTTAGGCCTTGCATGGTTCTCGAGGCTAGGAGTTGCATTTAGTGTAGAATTTATCGCATTTCAAACCTAAAGCTCTTCCACCTCCTCATTTCTTCTATAAATACTTCTGAAGAAGATGATAAGTTGGTTGGTTGATCACTATTTACATCAAACTTCAAAATAAAGGTATATTATCTATTGAAGTTGAAGAAGAAATTGAATGGAAGCTCTGATGATGTTGCTGCATGCTTGTTTTGAAAAGGCTCTATCATTGGATCCATGAGCTTGGTTGTTGGTGTATATTCGAACTCGTTTAAATGTTTTCTCCTGTTTCATCTTTGTTCAATTTCTATTGCCAAGATGAAAGTCAGTTAAGAAATGATTCTGAAGCAATCTAGACCTGTTTATCCTTCATTGTTTCATTTTTTTCTTTCCTCTATTGAGTATTTATAGTCTTTAATCTCTCTTTAGTCTCATGCTGTTTATTTCAATAGTTTGAATAGTTGGTTTCAGCATGATTTATGGTTCTCCCTGCTTGTTTGCTGCCACTTAAAGGCTGCTATTGAAGTCTCCCTTTGAAGTTTCTTTGTTTATAGTGAGCCAAGGAGGTCTGTTTTGATCATGCCCTTTGTCCTTGCTTAAACAGTTGTCTTAAAGGTCTTTATAGTTGTGATCATAGATGTATTAGGTGTTCCCTCTTCTATGACTACAATTATCAGTAAATATTTTATGTTTTTCTAAGTCATTTGAAATAAAATCTTTGAGGAAATGGGATGCGCTCCCGAATCTTAGATTTAATTTTAAAGTTGTTTTGAAGTCATTATTTGCTTAAAGTGTGGTTTGTAGAATTTATGGTTCGCCCTATCTATCAAATACCTCTTTATTGTTCAAGTCATGTTTTCAAATTCCATTTTTTGAGAATTAAATTTCTCTTTCCTAAACCATTAATGTCCATCTCATTCACAAACTAAAGGATCTTGTGGCCAAGTCAGATTTTCCCTTTGATATCCCATATCCATTGATAAGTTTGTCATAACCTCTTTTTGACTCCATTGCCCAATGAAACTGATACTCCTTCTTTCTACCTGCCTTTCCTAGACCTTTCAGATTCTGGTGTATCAATCCAAGAAAACAAACAAACAAACACTTGCCCTTAATAACTAGTCTAAAATCCATACTAAAAAGCACATAAGATAAACCTTTGCAAACAAATAAATTTGAGAGATCCCTCTCTGAGAACAGGAGGACTAGATCCTCGAACTCTAAAGATTGGTTTGATGTTGCCTTGTTTTTTGATTTGCCAAACTATCAAAACACAGGAGACCAACAGAGGTATAAACTCCCATCTTTGTATCAAGGACTGAATTTCCTTATACATGGTTGCATGCCAATATGGATTCCCTATAACTTATTCATGCATTTGACGATCAAATTCATGTACCCTATATGCATGCATGAGAATGGTTGTCTCTAGGGATGCATGCATGTGCATGTGTGGCCTTCAAGATTCCTTTGTGGATGCATACATGCGCATACATGGTGTAATAAATGCCTCCTTAGATGCATGCATGGGCATGCGTGGCTCTGTGATTGAGAGTGAATGTGGGGCATCATTACATTTAGACCGCATCAAATCTGCGTCAATAGTAGAGGAATCAAAGTCCTCTTATATGATTTTGAAAGTAGTGTCTTCATCATTAGCAGAGGAATATATTTCCTCATGTGAAATGTCTTCATTATTGGATAAGATAAAATTCTCATCTGCAACAGGTCCATTAACAACAGAAGAAGAAAAATCTTCTTTTTCAACACTGTCTTGAGAATATTTCTCCACATTTTTGGAGTCTTCACCACTTTCATGACTGCTATAATAATTCGATCTCTTTGCCTCCAAATGGTGTTCTTCTAGATCATTTTCATCACCATGTAATCCTTTCAATGTAGTCCAAATTTCATGTGGTGATTCAATACTTATGATCTCATAAAGGATATCATGAGACACAGATAGACACAATCTTCTATAAGCCATGTCAGATCTGTTAAGCCAATATGACTTCTCATCCTCTGAGATTAGTTTTGTCTCAATTCCAATGACTATTTGGTACAAGCCTTTGCTCCTAAGATGAAGAAAAATCATTGGCTTCCATTCATGGTAATTGTATAGAGTCAGAATTGTTGAAGATGAGAAATCCATTGCGGAAAATTCTCTAATATTTGGATCTGCAAATCAAATCTTCGAACAATTTCCAATTCTATTCTCTTCAAACCTTCAAAAACATTGTTCATGCAACTTCTCCAAACCCTTGTAGCTCTAATACCATGTAAAATTATTAGAGCACAAATATGGATCTAGTTGAATAATAATTGCATGAACTTTCCAAGTTGAAAAAGAAAAAAAATTAGAATTGAGAATGAAATTGATTCATCAATATTAGGTTGAGAATCAATATATAAAGCAATTAAGTTAAGCTTAGTTGTACATGCAATAACTATGGATAGTTAAAGCTAACTGAAGCTAAGTGTGCTTTATGTTCTCCTAATGTGCACATGCACCACATGCAAGCAGTAATTTAACTAACTAAGCCAACTGCACATCGCATGCAAGCAGTAAGTTAACTAACTAAGCCAAGTGCACATCGCATGCAATATCTAGAGTTGAACTAAAGCTAATCTAGGTGCATGTACACCAACACCCCTAGGTATTTCCGATATCATGCGATGATGTATGATGTTGTAACCATAATAGTGACAAACACATAAAATAATGACTTTGAATTTTGTTCGTTCAACCTGATTTGAGTACGCTACATGAACATGCAAATCTTACGTGAGCCACTATTTTTGTTATCAGCAGGACCTCAAGACAAATATTCGTTTTTTTACCTATGGGAACATCTGGGTACTATGTTAGTTATTACAGAGATGTGAAATATTGGAGAAAATAAATTCAAATATATGGAATATTGGGGAAAAAAAATTCCAATATATGGTTTATTCTTGTCCATTTTTCATATTGGGGAACAACTGATAGATAGGAGAAATGTCTAAATATTTTACTAAGGTTATCCTGTCCATCCAATATTCCAAACTAGAAATTGCACCAGATGTTGCAAAGGAAACACCTTAAGGCAATAACATATGGTACTAATTAACACCTCTTTGACAACTATTGAAAGATAAAGAAATATCAAGAAAAGGCAAGGACATGCTACAATCAAATCTTACTACAATATTGCTTCCTGAAGCCTCACAAATAATGAGACTTGTGTTGAAGTTAAAGAACTTTTATGATTATGCTAATTATGCCAACATTAATGCCTCATAAATAAAGAAATAGATTGTAATTTTGTACCTTCCAAATCAGAGGTATTTTTAGTACAATTCTTCCATGTTTCTTCTTGATCACTTCCTGCTACTATAGGCAACCTTAACTAGTAAAAATAAAAAAATTTATAGTTTGAAACATGTGTCTACAAAGGTTTATAAGAATTTTGTAAATAAATCTTGAAGTTATACATGAATTAAGATATACCCTTGAATAAAAATCCACATATCTCCAATCTATAAATTGAACCCCATAATAACATGAACTATACCTTTTTTTTTAGAAAATGCATGTGGAAATCACACATAGTGACCTTTGTTGTCCCATGAGAGTTTAGTGATTAGAAAGTTCAAAATATTTTATGACATCCATCGATGCCCTTCCAAGAAAAAATTGGTTGTGTTTTCTCAAGTACAAGACATTAGCTATGAAGTTCAACACATATTATTATACACCATAAAATCAAGAAGATATTAACTCAAATCATGCATAATATCCAAACCTTTCTCAAAATGTTTTGAAGCTAAAAAAAATATACAATATGATAGTTTATAGTCAATGAATAGTTTCTCCCATGTGAACCACTAAAAATGTACACTCGCAGTCAAATCATGAAAATGAAACATGGTCTACTCTTTGTATATACAACATACTTTGGTGCATTTTAGGGTTCACAAGACATTTAGATTGAATATCAAGTCCAACATACTTAATATAAAATCATAATACATAAAAGGCATCTCGAGATATTCCCATTCATTACTAATCGAGAAGACACTCCGCACAAAATATCAGGAGAATATCAAATACCGATCACCTTTTCCAGTCAACTTGTAAAAGGATTTCCCTTTCTGTAATAAAAATGACAAAATGTCAACATTTAAAGAAATTTCTCCAAAGAAAGATGAGCAAAGATAAATCTCCAAATCATGAGAGAATTGACTTCCTATCAATACGAAGAGATCACTCACTTTTTATGTGCCCCCTGGTTGATTGAACTTGTGGAAACAATCTTTGAGTCCTTGGTGATATAAAATTGGGTTTCCCATTACGATTTGTTGCAAGAGATTTTCCCCATATTATAGAAGTTCCCTTCTCCTGAAAATCTAGATTCGACCTTCGAAAATGACCACGAAGCTTTTCTTTTTCCAACTCAGTAATAATCATGTAGCTTGGAATCGATGGAATGCCTTGAGAAGCATGTTCAGTATGCTCAATTTTAATAGATCCAAATGAACTGTGTATTCTAGGTTCTTTCTTCTATAATGTTATTTTTCCTATCTTCCCTCCTTGATAGAAATTTATGCCTAATAATAAAAGCATTGTGAGTTATACCAAAAAAAGTATCTAAATAACCTTACCATTTAAAAAACATCCTCCATACTTGTACCAACCACCTAAGCATCCACTTTATACATCCTAGGTTATTCTTAATTGATCAAGAGTATACAATTTTTAGGGCTAATCATGATTCAAAACCGAGTCATCATCTCAAATAATTGCAACATTGGATATATCTCTGAGCTAATGTGATGTTTTTTTTTCATAACAATTCAAAACTAAGTTATTATATCTCAATATTTACTTTCTCAATGTTTGTTTTGGATAGGAACAATTGATTTTACACTGTGATGTCACTAACATGCATGGGGATTTCGAATATTGGAGAGCAACTTGAGTGGTTATTGTTAGAAATTGTTTTATAATGTGGAAAATTTGGATGGTGTGTAGGCAATATGGATGGGGGATTTCAAAAATTGGAGAGAAACTTAAGTGGTTATTGTTAGAAATTGTTTTATAATGTGGACAATTTGGATGGTCTGTAGGCAATATGGATGCCATAATAGATATGTATTTTTAATTTTCAAAGTTAATCTAGATACCAAAATTACAAAGTTAATCAATTTTATTCTCCAATAGGAGGAATATAAGTATGTCACTATATGATAAACAATATGGATAAAGATGTTATCTATTACTAGGAATATATTTGAGTGATTGAAAAATTATAAGATGTAATCCATTTCAAAGTTCCTTATTATGTTTATGATTTTTTGTAGTCCATACTAAGGGGATTTCAAAAATTGGAGAGCAACTTGAGTGGTTATTGTTAGAATTTGGTTGCTATGTAGGGAATATGGTTGCCATAATAGATATGTATTTTTAATTTTCAAAGTTAATCTAGATACCAAAATTACAAATTTAATCAATTTTATGGTTCATTCTGCAATAGGAGATAGGAATATAGGGATGTCACTGTATGATAATAAAAAAAATAGGGTAAGGATATTATCTATTACTGTGAATAGATTTGTGTGATTGAAAAATTCTAACATGTAATCCCTTTCAAAGTCCCTTATTATGTTTATGATTTTTTGTAGTCCATAATATTGGTTATGGGTAGAGGAAACTTGTAGTCAATATGGACCTTATCTATTCTTACTACAATATTGCTTCCTTGAGCCTCACAAATCATGAGATTTGTGTTGAAGTTAAATATATTCTCTGATTATGCCAATTATGCCAACATGAATTCCTCGTAAATAAAGAAATAGATTGTAATTTGGTACCTTCCAAACAAGAGGTATTTTTAGTACAATTCTTCCATGTTTCTTCTTGATCATTTCCTCGTACTATAGGCAACCTTAATTAATACAAAGAATTTTTTTTATAGTTTGAAACATGTGTCTACAAAGGTCTATAACAATTTTGTAAATAAATTTTGAATTTCTACATGAATTAAGATCTAACCTTGAATAAAAATGCACATATCTCCAATCTAGAAATTGAACCCCATAATAGCATGAACTACACCTTTTTTTATAGAAAATGCATGTGTAAATTGCACATAGTGACCTTTGTTGTCCCACGAGAGTTTAGTGATTAGAAAGTTCAAAATATTTTATGACATCCATCGATGCCCTTCCAAGAAAAAATTGGTTGTGCTTTCTCAAGTACAAGGCATTAGCTATGAAGTTCAACGCATATTATTATACACCATAAAATCAAGCAGATATTAACTCAAATCATCCATAATATCCAAACCCTTCTGAAAATGTTTTGAAGCTAAACAAAATATACAATATGACAGTTTATAGTCAATGAATAATTTCTCCCATGTGGACCCATAAAAATGTACACTCGCAATCAAATCATGAATATGCAACATTGTATATTCTGTGTATATACAACATAATTTGGTTCATTTTGGGGTTCAAAAGACATTTAGAGTGAATATAAAGTCCAACACAGTTAATATAAACTCATAATATATAAAAGGCATCTCGAGATATTCAAATTCATTACTAAATGAGAATATGCACATTCATTACTAACCGGGAAGAAATTGCGCACAAAATATCAAGAGAATATCAAATACAAATCACCTTTTCGAATCAACCTGAAAAAGGATTTCCCTTTCTGTAATAAAAGTGACAAAATGTCAACATTTAAATAAATTTCTCCAAAGAAAGATGAACAAAGATAAATCTCCAAATCATGAGAGAATTGACTTCCTACCAATGCCAAGAGATCGCTCACTTTTTATGTGCACCCTGGTTAATTGAACTTGTGGCAACAATCTCTGAGTCCTTAGTGATATAAAATTGGGTTTCCCATTACAATTTGTTGCAAGAGATTTTCCCCATATTATAGGAGTTCCCTTCTCCTGAAAATCTGGATTCGACCTTCGAGAATGACCATGAAGCTTTTCTTTTTCCAACTCAGTAATAATCATGTAACTTGGAATCGATGGAATACCTTGAGAAGAATGTCCAGTATATCAAGAGTATATAATTTTTAGGGCTTACAATGATTCAAAATTGAGTCATCATCTCAAATCATTGCAACATTGGATATATCTATGAGCTAATGTGATGTTTTGTTTTTCACAATAATTGAAAACTCAGTTATTATATCTCAATATTTACTTTCTCGATGTTTTTTTTGGATAGGAACAATTGATTTTACACTGTTATCTCCCTAACATGCATGGGGATTTCAAAACTTGGAGAGAAACTTGAGCGGTTATTGTTAGAAATTGTTTTATAATGTGGAAAATTTGGATGGTCTGTAGGCAATATGGATGCCATAATAGATATGCATTTTTAATTTTCAAAGTTAATCTAGATACCAAAATTACAAAGTTAATCAATTTGATTCTCCAATAGGAGGAATATAAGTAAGTCAAATATATGTATGTCACTGTATGATAAAAAATAAGTATAAGGATCTTATCTATTACTGGGAATATATTTGTGTGATTGACAAATTATAAGATGTAATCCATTTCAAAGTTCCTTATTTGTGATTTGTTGTATTCCATACTTAGGGGATTTCAAAAAATGGAGAGCAACTTGAGTGGTTATTGTTAGAGTTTGTTTTATAATGTGGAAAATTTGGTTGGTCTATAAGGAATATGGATGCCATAATAGATATGTATTTTTAATTTTCAAAGTTAATCTAGATACCAAAAGTACAAAGTTGATCAATTTTGTGGTTCATTTTGCAATACAAGGAAGGAATATAGGGATTTCAGTGTATGATAATAAAATATAGGGTAAGGATCTTATCTATTAGTGTGAATAGATTTGTGTGATTGAAAAATTATAAGATGTAATCCCTTTCAAAGTTCCTTATTATGTTTATGATTTGTCGTAGTCCATAATATTGGTTATGGGTAGAGGAAACTTGTAGTCAATATGGACCTTATCTATTATTGTGAATATATTTGTGTGATTGAAAAATTCTAAGATGTAATCCCTTTCAAATTTCCTTATTATGTTTATGATTTTTTGTAGTCCATACTATTGGTTATGGGTAGAGGAAACTTGTAGTGAATATGTACCTTATCTATTACTGTGAATAGATTTGTGTGATTAACAAATTCTAAGATGTAGTCCCTTTCAAAGTTCCTTATTATGTTTATGATTTTTTGTAGTCCGTACTATTGGTTATGGGTAGAGGAAACTTAGCTACTGTTAAAAATTTAATAATGTTAATTAATTTTTCAGAATAATATATAAGAATATAAAATCACTAATTAATTCTTTGTATGGTTTAATACTTTAGAAAAAAGTTAAAAAAAAAACTAAAATATTTAATAAAGGATTGTCTCATAACAATATAATTTTTTTGTTAAAATTGTAAAAAAATAATAATTAAAGTATAATATCCATAATTAAAATAGTAAAATACTTAAATACATCATTTTACAACAAAGTTTATCTATAAACTCTTTGTATGCATTCCTTTATTGAAAAAGAAATTAAAAAGAGATCAATTTCTTGATATTGATAGTTTGATATAAGTGTCATTCCATGAGCAAAGGGTACAAAAGCATTTCATCAAATTTCATGTTTGGGACGGGACCTATTTCTTAGTGTATAACCCTGAAACCAAAACATTTGTAGCAACCAAATTAGCTTGACTTTTATAGAATATATGTAGTCTCCAAGATTGTTAGCAATTTAGTTGCTCAATAATGAAAATCAATTCAACTCACTCACAAAAAAAAAATAGAAATTTTGTATGATGACAAATAAGGATCTTATTTATTACTATGAATAGATTTTAAAAATATAAAATTACTAATTATCTTTTTATTAGATTTTAAAAATACAAAATTACTCTTCTTCTTTTTTTATGATTTAATATTTTAAAAATGGTGAAAAAAAACTAAAATATTTAATAAAGTGTGGTTCATAAAAATATATCTTTTGTTAAAATTGTAAAAATAATAATTAAAATATAATATCTATAAAGTAAAATACTTAATCACATTATCTTAAACCAATTCCTCTTTAAAAAAGAAATTAATAACATAGAATTTACTTGGATATCCAATTCTGATAATGAAATATAATCATAGAGGGTCTAAAAGTTGATTCTATGACATAAATATGATGTAATCAAATCCATCTTTTTATTTATCACTAAATTTTAGCAAAATTAATATAGATATATATTATTATCTATAAATATTTGAAATCAAAATCATATCAAACTCATTCTAATAAGAATCCATATTCGATTTAATTAGTTTTTTTTTTTTTGTCAATTTGGTAGTTCCTTTCTATTTTCTATTTATATTCTCAAAGCAGGTTACAATAGTTAGTGGTTTTGTGGCCTCAACCTTCCTCGAGGAAACCATGTTTGTAATGCGTTAAAAGCCATCCAAAATTGAAAATGTTTCATTCTTCTATTTGCTGCATTAGTTAGTTCACTATTTAAACTATTTACAAGGTAACAGTTTGAAATGAATGTTGTGGCCAAAAAAACAAAATGCATATACAGAATTAAACTGAAATCCTATCCATCTGAAGATTCTATTGGAGCAGGGTCCTTTGTTGTAGAACCTGGCATGTCTGCTTGCTGCAGCTGTTGGATCTTCTTCTCAATTCGTCCAACACAATCTTCAATTTTCCCAATACGGTGAGTAGCTTGGTACTGAGTCACCTTAATATGTTGAATCTGAATATCAATGTCCTGTAGTTTTGGTTCTTGCTTCTCTCTACATGGATGAATACTCTGAATAGCCTTAGCTAAAAGGCATTTCATGATCCAATAAGTATGGAATATTTGATTGAACAATGAGAGGGGACCTCTAGTGTTCCCAGGATCTGAAATGAAGTCCATAATTTTTTCCTCTACTTCAATGTCTTCCTCATTGTTGTGGTTTTCTCTTTACCAACCATGAATTTCCTTTCTAACTTGAGACAAATTTCCTAGGGAGTATACTCAGGAGAGATTCAGTAGGACCTCTAGCTTTGTCTTCCTGCCTCTTTTCGTGTTCTGAGCTTCAGGTTCTATCATCTTCTCTTTCCCTTTTTCTGTAGTTTAGGCCACTGTTTGTATCGTTTGCCTCTTACCCATTGTGTTGAGCTGATTACTAGTAAGACTGAACTCCCAATAGTATGGTGAACCTGCTGCAGATTGTTGAAACTCCAGTCTTCACCCGCCTCAATTCGTTGGCATTCACAGAGGAAATATTTGTTTTACAAAACAACTTGACAAAAATATTTACTTAAAAATTCACATCCATATTTTTTTAAGTAACTTAATTTTAATAAAAAAAATTACTTTAATATTCACAAATAAATGTTTTGGGTGCAGACTTGTACACTCTTTAAAGTAGTAGCAAGTCACATTGATAATATTATAGGTACAAAGTGCCCATTTGACCTACAATTACATTATTTTTGGAATCGTTTTATCTTTTAAAATAAAATTTTATTTAAAAAAAATAGTAATGATAAGAAGCTAAGAACAAGGTTGGATATTTAGACATATAAAAAAGTCAAGCATGATCCCTTGTCTTGTACTTGATTGTAAGGAAATATGGAAATACAAATTAATTAGAAATTGCACATTACAAAATATTCACTTAGATTGTTTTTGCCAAATGTAATTCACAGCCCAAAAATCTGAATTTTAATTTTTTTTATGTAGATTTAATTACTAGCTTAACTATAAATTGTAAATTGTAAATCATGCCCGTGAAAATCTGTAAAACTATCACCAATTTCTTAAAAGTTACCCAACAATCCGTTGAGAGAAATTAATTAATAACCTTAAAACAAGAAAAAACCCTAACTGAATTAAAAATAAAATTTTCTATAAAAATAAAAAATGAAAAATAAAAAAATAAAATTCAAAACATATAGACTAAATTAAAAAAACTAAAAAAATATATATCCTTTCAATTCCTAAACAGCTTAGCAATGAAGTAAAAAAATTGCATGCCATATATTGAGAATACTTAGAATATCCATGTAATTCTTTGACATTTAGTCGTGAGATTTTGATTCTTTGTTAATGCATAATTAGTGCAATGAGTGTGGGATGATCAGTGCTGTAAAGAATCATTGGCAGTGATCAG
>CM076583.1:119788472-119820928 GCA_034641835.2 Pinus albicaulis | reverse complement strand
AACATTATACTCTTTTGTAGGAAATTCGAGTTGAGGGTCAGAGAGGAGGCATGTAGAGTTCTCCCATGATTTTAGGGGGTCCAGATACAGTTATTTGTGAGTTGTAATTAGTTAACTCAATTAATTGAGTTAAAATCAATTTAACTAGTTCTAATTGAGAGATGAGTTAGTGAGAGGTCTAGCGAATTAAATTTGATTTAATTCACAAGTAGTGATCAATCAGTTAACTGATAATTCGCTATAAATAGTTGTTGCATGTCAGTTCTAAGGAAGGCCCAGTTGAGAGTGAAATTAAAGGGAAGATAACTATCGATTGTATATTTAGAAACTTGAACAGGTCATGTATAGAGTCATCAGGAAGGCTTGGAAGGATTGCGCAATCAATTATTGGGAATTTCCTTATTAATAGGGCCACAATTCCTCCAAGAATGCGTGAGCAAGGCTGGTCAGACAAAGGCTGAGAATTGGTTAAGTATTTGACTGATTTTGCCTACACCAGAGTGAGACAGTCAGCAGAGTGCAGAGGTTTCTCAGTGAGGAAAATAGCATTGTATTTTCATGGTCTTTACTTTATACAATATACGAATAGTGGGGTATTGAGAAGTTTCTTTCCCCATATACATCTTGTGTTGTGTTATTGATTATTTCTTTCTCTTACTTGTTATGTGATTGTGCAATCGTATTTGGTTTCCGCAAATTTGTAGAAGGATTCAGTATTTTGTTTTAGTACATTACAAGATCAGATTGAATCCCTTTGGATAATTTCTACAAAAAATAAAATTATTATTGTAAGCCTTGCTTCTTGGGTTTCATGAGCAAGTGATTTTATTTTAGTTGGCTCCCATTGAGAGCATTAGGATTTGTCATTTAAGTCAAGGAATTAATATCATGTATGAAGAGCTCTTCTTGAGCCTATGTCATGTATATAAGTCTATGTCTAAATAGCCCTCCAATGACAAGCGCAGACTTCCTCTTGCTATATCGGCCTCAAGATAAATAAAAGATGACATGTCAGCTCACATCATGGGACACATCCATTCAAGAAGTCATGTCGGCTTATTTATGGAAGCCTAACCACTATATATAGGCACCTCGGCCTATTCCACAGAGACAGATTTTCGGTGATACATCTATGAGTTTTTCGGATGGGTATATCAGAGATACAGTACGCATGAACCACAGCAACCTTCTCAGCATACCTATTGCGGATCACAGTGAAGATGATAAACAGAGTTTCTGTGACATGTTACAGTTATGGTTCGGTGCTTTTCCTATGGAGATTTCGGTACAATCAAAGTGATACAATGTCAGTGAAATCACAGTAAAAGGTCTCAGTGCTACATCAGTGCTATCTCATGAAAAAGGACTTGGTGCGCTCACAGAAGTAAGGTCTTGGTATCATGACAACGAGGATCTCTCACTATAAAGATCTCGATGTGAAATCAGTGATAAGATCTCAGTGACAATGTCTCGATGATCAAAAGATCGAAGAGGAAGAGGAAGAGAAGACAGTCAAGCGAACTAGTGTCTTGGTATTGCAGTGGCTACTAGGTCAAGAGTCTTGGTCTTGGCATTCATCAATTGGAATCTCTATAAGAAGAATTTGTGTGGGTTTTCCTCTCAAAGAGTGGGAGGTTTTGACCTTGGCTCATAGCCTACATGCTGCGTCTCTTGTCTATTTATGTTCATGCATTGGTTATTGTTTGATGAATAAGAACACTAATAAACTAAGAAGAAGAATATCCTAATCTAAAGAAGTAAAAAGCATTCACAAACAGTCACTAATGAAGAGAAATCACCTATTGATAATGTCCTAGATTTCTCAACAATTCCCCCATTGTGTGCACCCAATGGGTTAGTCAACAAATTGACTAGGATATCAACCTCCTATGTAAGAGCACCATACCAAAACTCTACCCAAGGTCAAGCATCCACCCAAACTAAGCCATCCATGTTTCCATGAAGAATCGCCAAGGGGCTAGGAGACATGGTGCTCTCCTAGCAAGTTGAAAACAATTTTGGAGTAGCCTTGAAAGCTAATATTTATGAGGGTAGCGGTGGGGTTTTATGGGGAGGTTAAGCGTCTTTTCTTTTCTATTTTTTCTTCTTTTTCCTTTTAGCTTTCTTTTTCTTAAAAAGAAACAAAGGGGTTTATTTTTTTCTTTTTCCTTTCAGGTTGACTAGTCCTATGAGCAGTTGTCAATGGTCACACGCCTCACTACCTTGCATGAACCATAGGGGTTGAACTAGCATGCGCCTACTTGCAACCATACTATGCCTCTTCGCTCATTGTCTGCCCATAACTACACTCTGAGCTACAACTATTAGCACTTCAACCAAGTTCACTAAAAAATTGACCAATGTCCAACCATGGTCTTAAAACATCCCAAAAATACTCCTTAACACTTTGCCAATATACATCAATGCTTAGTCAAACAAAACAATGCAAGAAACAATAACATCCATCAAATAAAGAACCACAACACAAGATGTTTGGGTGCCACCCAAGATGGATTGCCTTAACTTTTATTATGAAGAATATTACAACAAGTAAAGTATGCAAGGCATCTTGGCCTTTATATGTGACTCTTTTTATGGATGTACATAAGACTAAGGTGCCCCTACCTTAAAGCCACACTACTTGCATAATCCCAGCCCTAAAGCATGCAGGAATCTACTTCCTACATATCTCATTATTCAACAACACTCGCAATTCAACTTTTCCATGCCCTAAACACTTGCCAAGTCGTCCGCATTCATTCCATAGACTACCCAAGAACTCTACCAATACTCACTCTCACCACGTAAGCGTAGACCCTGGAACTTCACTCGAATGTCTTTCAATGAACGAATGACCTCTTCACCTCTTCCATGATGACCTAGAATCTCACAATCTCCACTTTAAATGGAGAGGCGTGCAACAGTTTTGCCCCAACTTGAGGTGTCTTACCACCATCTCCAAGAAAAAGTGGATCCATGCCCCTCATGCTGCCCACTTAACAATTAGGTAATTGCAACCACCTCCAAAAGTGTGCCAAGGCACTCTAGCCTTACACTCAATGGTCGTACCACTTCATCCAATCCAACACCACTTTGTACATTGCCTCCAATTGAGTCTTCCTTAGAACATACCATGGCACCCTCAATGATGCCCAACTCCCCAAGACATACCATGCTACAAAACACTCTAATTGTTTATAAAGCATTGCCTTGCAAGGCATATTCCCTAGACCAAGGCACCCACCACACCAAGCACCCAAGACACCTCAATTGTCCAATACCCAAGTGCCTAACCAACTTGCCATCAATCAGCATATGCAAACCTGTTTCTCCTTTAGGACCACATCCACACATGCCTTGCTCCAAGGCAGTTTACCAAAAGTTGAGCGAACCTTGAGTTTCCAAAACTTGTTTAGTCTCCTTATAAAACACCCCTTGATAGCACGCTTAGGCTTTTGTCTCATGCGCATAAGACTGTTTGAACAATTAGACCGAGGTGCCTATTACCAGCTCAAAGCAAAGGCTTTACAATAGGCAGCTCAATCAGCATTGTTGAACATGGCCAAGTCATTGTTGACTGAGTGAGTGCCCTATTTTGATCTAACTAGGCCAGTCGAGACAGCCACTGACTGACCAGTTTTGCCTAAAAACCTGTCAAACTCGACTGAGTTGACTTAGTAACTCAAGTTTGATAACATTGATCACAATGGACTTTGGTTGTGTCAGAACAGAATTCAATTGTAATTGGTGACAAGCCAATTACATCACTGGCACTTCTTCCCCGTGTCTAGCAAGTGAATGGTAAATGTTATATAAATTAGTGTTAAAAGCATGAGTGAGCCTAATGGTTAAGGGCATGCATTTCCTCCTAAGAGGTCACAGGTTCAAAACTAGAGGGGGTAGAGTATGTATGCCTTGGTAGACTTTAGCAGTCAAATCGTTGCATAGAGATGGGTTCCTTGTCCCACAAACAAAGGGGTCTCATACACCAATTTGATGTCTGGCTTGGCCGTGACCTTAAAATTGGATTATTTTTATTATTATTATAATGTCCTTAATTCCTACTCAATAGTCAAATTTCACTACAGGTCAAGTGTCTCAGTTTGTCGGTAACTAATTAGAAAGAATGGATATACGTGAGTAATTCTTATTGTGTGTTACGGTGGATGTGGAATCTGGATCACTGCATATAAGCGAAGAGTTATCCGTGTAAACTTAAAGGTGTGATTATCACCCTGTTCCACGGGGCTGCCTCCAAGATTGGTGTATTCTCTGTTTATTCATGAAAAAAATATGCATAATTCTCCTTCATTATTCTGCTCTTGATCATCTTCTTCTCTATTTTGCTATATGAGTGAACATTGTGATTTATGCAACTTTTGATTAGCATGCAAAGACATCTAGGAATACTATGAAAGTTGTGTTTAATCACCTTATTTATAATTTTTCCTTTGTCTTGCAATAACACCGTCTTGTAATGACATTTATTGTACACAAACGTACACACAATATAATTGTACACAAATGTACATACAATATATTGTACATATATACAAATGATTCAATATGTGTGTGTATATATATTTTTAACCAATAAATTTGACTTTTTATTACAATTTCTTACGCTGTACATATCTTATATGTGGTAGACTTTTTAATTTCTCCTTCAATCATTATTTAAGAGTTTTACATACTATCACTTACTATATGCTGGATAATATAGACTTTTAGCCCTTCTAAAATTATAAGTAACATACATAATCATAGGGAGTTATATCTCCCAATTTATGAATTACCAACAATATACATGCTTCTTTGTGTTTACTTGGGATAGAAAAGGGAGAAACGTGCTGGAAATCTACATGGCATGTGATGGTTTCTCATAAACCACAACGTTGGTTGCCAAACAGTTTCACAAACACGAATTTTGTAGGCATATAAATAAATTTTCATCTATTTTATAGTGACAATCTTTTTGATAGAAATCGCATATGGAACCTGCTAAACCTGCCTCTTTTGGTGATCAGATAACAGAGACAATTACTCAGAAGAAGTGCAAGGCTCAAAAGGTTTATATATATATATATATATATACCCAAGGAAAACCTCTCAGATCCCCCTTTCTTCTCTAGAATATCTGGATGGAGGGCAACTCAACCATCAGCCACAACAGTGGTTGATAACCCGGAGGGAATATATATATATTCCCAAGGAAAACCTCTCAGGATCCCCCTTTCTTCTCCAGAATATTTGGATGGAAGGCAGCTCAACCCAATTTTGTGAACATCGTGATTGGGATTAAATCGGTGAGGGGAAAAAAAGGAAAAAATCGTAAAAATCGGGAAAAAAATCGGTAAAAATCGAGAAAAAATCGACACATACAAAAATATTCAATCTTTTCAATTTTTATAATATCTAAAGCATCCACAACATAAAATAAATGCATTGACACACAAAAATGAAAAAAAAAATAATAATAATAATAATAATATATAAGATGTGTAATATCATGTCTATTGCTACATCACACATAATAGTGAATCATGTCCTGAATACTAAGTCCTGAGTCCCAACTCAGCCTCAAAATATCAACAAAAAATATAATATTGTATCTCATATCATGAGTCATAATGTCATATACAAAAGAATGCACCAAATAACGTATACTATTGATTTCCTCTGCCCCTCTTGTGAGAAAATGTAATAGCTTTCCCTCTAGATGAAGAAGTTGGCGGGGCTGGCAATGGACTTTGTTGTGCTCTAGAACCTGAAGCACCAGAAGCTAAAGGAGGTAGACCACGTCCTCTACCGGTAGCAAGGGTAGGTGGTGTCACCTCCTCCTGCTGCTCCTCCTGTTGCTGCTCCTCCTCCCCCTCCACTACCACCTGCTCTTTCCAATCAAGGGTTGACTCCATGATAGGCCTCTCAGCCTCAACCCTCCATGCAGCAGTGGTGTCAATCGCATCTAAAGAGATGGCCTCCATATCAGGTGTCCTCTCAAGTTGTCTCACCCACAATTTAAGATTGTAGTAGATGTAAACCATGTCATTGAGGCGTCGGGGGACTCCATCCTGTACAAGGGTCATAAATTAATAAATTATATAATATATATTATAAATAATAAATTAATAATTATAAAAGAAAATATTTAATGAATTCAAAAAATCAGTTGGAATATTTTAATTTTTTACCCTGTTGCGCTTTTTGGTGTGTATTTTTTCAAATACATTCCAGTTGCGCTCACATCATGAAGAGCTACATGTTTGGCAGAGCATTCTAATGGCAAGCTTTTGGAGTTTTGATATTCTGCCACCGTAGCTCCTCCACCATCCATCTACAAGTTACAACAAATAAGATAAACTTATAAAGTAACAAACATAAGAAATTATTTAAAATAACGAAAATTCGAAAATTGAAAGTTGAAGCGAAGTATGAAGTTATGAACTTGAAGAGACAATGAATTTTGAAACAAACTAAATCTTACCTGGCATTTTAGTAGTCCTATCTTGGACAGCCATGTCAAAGCTCAATGTGCCACCTGTCATATTGTATACCTCCATTTCTTTGGAGATATCTGCACGTTCTGATGGAGATGGCACCATCTTCTGAACACATGTGAAAAAACCATCCATGACCTCAGCATCAAATAAGAAACCACATGAGTAAGCAAATTTGGGGTTCAGGAAGATCCTTGCAGCATGAATGGGATGATGGAGTGTTGTTCCATCGCTCATCAATCACTTCCCATACAAGAAGTTGTTTTTGAAACCCCTCGTCACCATTATCTTCATAGTAGCTGTGAATGGCTTCTTTGGCCCTATCCATGGCCTCGTACAATTAGCCCATTGCGGGTTTCTCTCTATCAACTAATCTAAGAACCTTTACCAAAGGTTCAGTAATGTTGCACACCTCTTGCACTCTCGCCCAGAAGCTTTCCTGATATGAAACCAACATGCAGATGGCATCTCCCTCTGGTTTGCGGTTATATGTCAAAACACGCCACTCCTCTGAAAGAAACATTCTCTTCAAATCCCACATAGAATTCAGGAGGGATCGAAGAGATATGAAACTGGTGGCAAACTGTGTAATAGCAAGGCGCACCAACTCCTTCTTGTTGGTGAATGTTCCCATCAAATGAAGCACATATACATGATTATATATAAATTTTGTAATGCTATTTGATGATTTAACAATATCTTTGACAAAAGGAATTTTTCTTATATCCTCCAACATCAAATCAATGCAGTGTGCAACACAAGGTGTCCAAATATGTTAAGATGTCTCTCCATAAGCATTTTGCCAGTATCAACATAATTTGCAGTGTTGTCTGTTATGATTTAGACAACATTTTGTGGACCCACCTCCAGAATGAACACATCCAATAAATCACATACTAATCGTGCATCTTTGACATATGCAGATGCATCAACAAATTTCATAAACATTGTGCCCTTGGAACAGCTAACCAAGAAGTTAATAAGGGCTCTACCCTTTTGATCAGTCCAACCATCTGACATCACAGTGCATCCTGTGACTTCCCATGGTGCCCTTAACTCCTCCAATATCTTGGTGCAGTCAACCTTTTCATTTTGAAGAATGTGCCCTCTATAATCATCATATGAAGGGGCTTTGTATCCTGAGCCAACAACAGTGATAGCATCAACCGCAACCTAGTAAAATGGATTGTTCCTGGCAACACTGAAAGGAATATCACTCCAAAGAAAAAGCTTGCCCAACAACTTGTCAGCTTCTTCCTTCTCCCTTTTTTAATAAGTGAGGAGATAGATGGTTGTGCATCGAGTGTGGTTCTAGGAACAAAATATGATGGGGCAACTACGGAGTTGGGTGTAGAAGATGCTGACGGTGAAGAACCACTACCACTCTCATGGTCACCTCCACACCCTGCTATTTGATTCATCAGAGTTGCCTTGCTAATTTTAGTTGTTTCTATTCCTTGCAATGATTTGAGGGCTCTTCGGATTATTTATGGATTGGTATTTGTGCAAGGCCCTACTTCATGTCCAGGAACTTGTGCAAAGTGGTATTTCAATTTGTATACCCCCCTGTCATGTGGTGCCCACATAACTTGCAATTTAAATTTGATCTATCAAACCCCTGATCAGGTTCACCAAATTCCCACATAGGGTCCAATTTCCTTGACATGTTTGTAAATTTTTTGAACTATTGAGTTTTACTGTAAGATGAAATTTGAACTTTGAAATTTGAACCTAGGGCACAAGAAAAATTGCAAGTTAAAAAATAAAATAAAAAATTTACAATTTTAGATACAACATTTTGATTTTTTCACAAAAAAAACCCTCAACTCAATGCAACAATAATGGGAAAAAATACACATTGAAACCAAAAGCAAAAATAATGGAAAGAAACTAGGAGCACAAGAAGAAATATAAAAAATAAATCTAACAACCAATTTTTTGCATTTTTGCCCAAAATAAACCTTCTCCACTCAATAAAATAAAATAAAAAGAATACAACCAAATGCAAACAGAAATGATGGAAAATACATGGGTGATAGAAACCCATGGAAGAACAAGAAAAAAAATAAAAAAGAGGGTCAAATTTGATGCCCATTCCTGGAAAAAACGTTTGCTGAAGAAACTTGGTCCAAACTTGAATTTTGTTAGCTTGGGTTGCTAAATTTCTTCCCTTTTCTCCTCTATTGCCTTTGTAGATGACTTCTCCTCCTCCTTAGCTCTCTTCCATGCCCTCTGTCTACAAAAATGACCAAAAAAAAACAAATTTCAAGTTTATTGGGTCGTTGTTTGACGAGCCCACGATTTTTACCGATCGGATCGCGATTTTTTTGCGATTTTTTTAAAATAAAAAAAATCGTCAATTTTATCGTTTGACCAAAAAAATCGCGATGTTAGCTTCACTAGCTCAACCGCCAGCCACAACAGTGGCTGATAACCCCGAGGGAATATATATATAATCCCAAGGAAAACCTCTTAGGGTCCCCCTTTCTTCTCCAGAATATCTGGATGGAGGGCAGCTCAACCCCCAGCCACAAGAGTGGCTGATAATCCGAGGGACTAACAGATTTGAAACTGTAACCTCAGGTCTCCCTGTTGGTAACATGTCTTGGGTAGATGGTTAAACCAATTGGCTCATAATTTAATATATATAAATTAATATAGCAAAATATTAGATTTTGGAATCTGTATTTACGCTTGTCCGTGTTAATGAAACTGAAGAAGTGGAAGGCTCAAAAGGTTTATATATATATATATACCCAAGGAAAACCTCTCAGGATCCCACTTTCTTCTCCAGAATATCTGGATGAAGGGCAGCTCAACCACCAGCCACAATAGTGGCTGATAACCCTAAGGGAATATATATATATATATATTCCCAAGGAAAACCTCTCATGATCCCCCTTTCTTCTCCAGAATATCTGAATGGAGGGCAGCTCAACCGCCAGCCACAACAGTGGCTGATAACCCCGAAGGAATATATATATATATATATATATATATAATCCCAAGGAAAACCTCTCAGGATCCCTCCTTTCTTCTCCAAAATATCTGGATGGAAGGCAGCTCAACCGCCAACCACAACAGTGGCTGATAATCCGAGGGACTTGAACAGATTTGAAACTGTAACCTCAGGCCTCCCTGTTGGCAACAAGTCTTGGGTAGATTGGTAAACCAATTGGCACGTAATTTAATATATACAAATTAATATCGCAAAATATTAGATTTTGGAATGTGTGTTTACGCTTGTCAGTGTTAATGAAACTGAAATTATTTAACATTCACGAACAACAACCCATCCCACAGCTTTCATTAGGATTCTTCCGAGTTTAAAAATGGGACAAATTCATAAAAGCAAATTCAAGAATCTGCGGAGTTAGGTGCTCATTCATTTCAATAATAAAAACAAGGATTGAACTACGTCTTAGCCAAGAACATCCATGTCCTGTACCTTTGAAAGTAGAAGACTAGAACTGCCCGGAAATCATGACCACTTATTCCTACTACAACAAACTACGTATACTAAAAATGCAAAAAGAAACTCGCTTAGCTAGTGAGGACGATGGTATGACTGCTCTATGGCACCTGGATATGTTAATCTCTATGTAGATGAATATCGATTTCTAATGTAATATAAAATACATTTTCAACCAAAAAGGTGCAAAGAGAATGCATGATAAAATTTCAGTAAGCGAGATGTCTTGTTCTGACCTGAGGCCATCTCCCACCACTGTGGGAGACAAAAACGGCACGAGGAAGCACTTTGGCGATCCGGTCTCCTTCCCTTTGCCAGTCCTTGGACCAATCATTGCCCCACAGTATTTGCATCGGCACTTCTTTGACACTATCAGCGTCTGCCCAAGCCTTCAAGTCAAAGCTTGCATTCGCCCGGTTTCCGATCTCCACAGAGGCCCTCCTGCCATTCTTAGTCCTCAAGAGAATCCCATGGGCCTCTGCAACAGATCTATCCATGGACTTTGAACAACACACTCTCAGGAGACCCAATTGAAGTAAGGGAAAATGGGTTACTAACTCCCCCACTCCTGGCACCTTCAGAAACCACGAGGGAACAGATGGGTTGTGTTGGGCAGCATCAATGAGAGTAATACTTCGAACCAAAGAAGGATTGCTTGCAGCCCAAATGGCACCAGTCTCAAATCCTGTGTCGTGAACTACTAAATGAACAGGCCCAAGAGATAACGAGTCAATTACCTGTTCCAAGCTTTGGCTCAACTCCTGTGCCGCGTATTGCAAAGCCTGGTAGCTTTTAGTCACTCTAGGTTCATACTGTACATAAGGCATCTCCCCTGTCTCCACCAGCTGATCGAAGCCCCAGAACAGCCCTTTCTCCTTTATGTCAAGATACACATCCTTAACCCTCCCAATCAAACCACCCCATCTTCTATCAGTCTGTAAGCTGGACTTGTCCGAGAAACCAAAGCCCGGTAGATCCAGTGCAACAGCATGAATTCCCTTGGAAGCCAGGATTGATATGACTTCACGAAATGAGAATGAGCTTGCTCCAAAACCGTGAACTAAAAGCACTGTTTCAGCATCTCTGGGACCTTCTTGTCTCACAAATACTTGGATTGATTGCTTCTCTTCTGCCCCAATCTGGACTTTGACCATTTTGCCCTTAAAATAATGTGAGCGTAAATCAGGTGGCATGCTTAAGAATTCTGCTTTCTCGTTCTCTGGACCGGCAAAAGAAGAAGTTAACAGAAACATTAGTGTAATCAACGAGACTATGCCCACAAAGCATGCCCAGAACATGAAAACATTGGGGGAGGTGCCCTCATTCTTTACTTCCATGGAGGGGTTCCCATCTCCATTTTCAGATGCATTGGCTCCATTGGAGGAGGGAATATGCCGCCTCCTATTTCTCAGGTTTTCCTCTGATTTACTCCCAGGGTTCTGGTGGGCATCTGGTTTTGTGTCATCGCATTGTTGTTCAGATGGGGAAAGAGGTTCAATCTCGGAAATCTCAGATTGCCTGTCATTCTCGTCCATGTTATTCTGAAGCTAATTATAGCACCACAATCGCCAACAACATTTTAAGTAGAATAGACCATTGATTATATTATATATCTCCCACTTTGCCTCCTCCAAGCTTCCTTTGAAAGACGGCCTTCGACTTGCTTAGTCGTATTTTCCTGCCACAGACACTAACCTATTGTGTACGATAACAGTATGATGTTGTCTGCCTGCATTTCTGCCAGAAACCAGTGTCATGTGCTTTAACTTTCCGCCACTAGAGTTTTGGTTCCTTCATTGCCCAAGGCGCTATTTAAAAGGTAAGTGCGAAGTTGATGGAAAAAGGATCAAATTGGCAAAGATGTTCATTCCTTCTAAGAAGTTTGTTGGAAGTTTGACGATCCATATTTCTCCTAAAGTTTGGTAAATAATATTTATATATTATATTACTTTTATTTTTATAATATAATAAAGTGTTTTCTTTTTCTTTTCTTTTCTTTTTTTTCCTTTTTTTTAAGTTGCTTGTTATCTTGGTTTGAGAGAGTGGCAATCTAGAGGCATTTAAGTTATAACTCACTGGATTTTTTAGCATGTCTCCTCCCCTTAGCAGAGCCTGCGGTGATGTTTGATCCTAGAGTAGTCTTGCTCAGGGGATCATCCTCAATCAATTGTACTACTGCTAGACTTGGCTAATAAAATGTTTTTTTAATTGTAAATTATGTTTGTAATTAGTGCATTAATTTTTTTATTATTATGTTTTATTATAATATTATTAAATAATTAAGTTTACTAGATAATCTAATTGGTAATTATTTTGATAATTATGTTCCTTAGAATTCTACATTCAAATCTCCCAATGAATGAACCAACAAAACAAATATTGTTAAAAAATTGATACCTACAATGTCATAATATAATTAATTGAAAAAAGAAAAAAAACTACTTCATGAATAAAGTCATAGATCAAACATTTTTTTTTTAATAGAGAAGTCTATGTCAATTCACACTATTCGTCCAATATTAAGACATTTATTTGTATTTTTTTAATGTTAATATTATAATATTTTTGTATGAGATATCTATTTGTATTTTTTTTAATGTTAATATTAGAATGTTTTTTTTAATGAGTGGGAAAATCTATCATAATTTAGTTGTCAAACTAGCAATGTCGACAAACATTGACATTTATTTGTATTTTTTTTAATGTTAATATTATAATATTTTTGTATGAGATATTTATTTGTATTTTTTTTATGTTAATATTAGAATGTTTTTTTTATTCAGTGGGAAAATCTATCATAATTTAGTTGTCAAACCAGCGATGCCGACAAACATCTCTAGTTGCTATTCACGAATGTGAGTTGGCTCATCGTCGTTACTCAAAGAAAACCACGCCACATGGAATGACCAATTGGTGGTCTATAAGGGGGCAAGCTTTCATTGTTGTCATATGCATATGGGGTCTTTGGTCATTAACATGTTTCCTTACATCCAAGGAAGACGATCTCTAGCCAAGCAGATACAGTTTTAGGGCATGCTCTAGGCCCGTAGAATATTTTACTTTGAGTTGATATGGAAATTATTTTTTAATTATTGTTTTATTTTATTTTTCATTATTAATAATAGTAATTTAATTTACATAGACATAAATTTAGTGTATGATGTCTATATGTTTGTGGGTTAATAGACAAAGTAACTCACATGACGTCTCAACTCTTGCTAAGAAATATGTTATTGGTATATCTAGCTTGAGAGCTTTTGGATATACTCTTACTACCATAGTGGCAAGGAGAAGATTTGATCTTGGATTTCACCTAGTAAAAAAAAAAAAAAAAAAATAATAAAAATAAAAATGTTTACATAGGTGTACATACTCTATGATCTCTTACCCAAAAACATATATTCTTAACCATTAACCCATTCAAGATATACCTCATTAAACTATGTTGAACACAAAGTCATAAATCCCTTTCACACTCTCCAATAAAAACTTTCTATTCTCACTATTTTAATCATCATATATCATATTTTATCTAAGATTCAAATTTACAACTTATAAAGAGGAAATACATATTTATAACCATCATATTTAATTAATATTTTAAATGAATATAAAGTATGAATCAAAAAACTTAAAACAAAGTATTTGATGGAATATTTTATAATTAAAACTTTGTTATAGCTCAGTTCGATCCAATGGTGGAAAACAAAGAGTTTTTCACCATTGGGCAAGGTTCTATTTCCATGAGGGCTTTCTTGGAGCCATGGGACACCTTCAACTAGTGGTCAAATGTGTGGTTGCACCTAGAGAGGCCATATTAAATGGTTTTGTGACATGTGCATGTATAAGTGGATGAAATCCACCCTATGTCCTCCTTTCTTTGTAGCCAAAAGGAGTTGGATCCAATGGTGGAAAGCAAGGAGTTTTTTACCATTGAGTAAGATTAAATTCCCATGATGGCTTCTCTGGAGCCATGGGGACACCTTGAGGTAGTGGTCGAACATGTGATCGCACCCAAAGAGACCATATTAGATGGTTTTGTGACCCAAGCACACATAAGTGGGTAAAATCCCACCCTCGTGTCTTCATTTAAAAAAAAAAAAATCGCCATTAAGGAAAGTTCAATTTCCATGAGAGCTTCTCTGGACCCATGGGGGCACCTTGAGGTAGTGGTTAAACGTGTGGTTGCACCCAAAGAGGCCATATTAAATAGTTTGGTGACTTGTGCACACATAAATGGATCAAAACCCACCTCCATGTCCTCTCTTTTTTAAAGAGTCAAAAGTTTTAGGAGACATGTTGTAACTAACCCATTTGTGACATTTATGAAATAATTGTATTTGGTGTAATAGTGGTGATCAATCTTTCAAAGTAATATGTTGTAACTAACCAATTTGTGCATTTATGAAATAGTTGTATTTGGTGTAATAGTGGCAACCAATCTTTCAAAGTTTGAAGTTACTAATTCTCCAAAAAAAACTTTCTAGTTAATAAAAAAATTTATGATCCTAAGAATTTTGTAACAGACCCGAGTTGAAATTTCATTGAATAAAGTTAATAAATGCAAAAATAAGACCAAGGTCATGGGACATGTATTCCAAGATGAATGTTCGGCAAAATATCCTAGTGGGCATCACTTGTTGTTTATTATGGCTAAGGGAAATTGGCAAAGACAATGGCAAGGGAATTTGAAAGGCGAAAATGTATTTTTGAAAATTTAGTTATGAAAATAAAGGAAATTATGATAAAAGGAAGGTGAAAGGTCACAGGTTGCATGTGAGGAGGAAAATGAAGGGAAATAGATGAAAATTGAAGAAATTAGAGGCATCAATAATAAAAAGGCTTTTGAGGATTAGTTCACAGCTTTTGTTGGTTTATCCTCTCGTAAGTTTAGTTTTGGAATTGGTTTAAGAGAGGAGCACCAAGAGGAGAAAGCAAGCAAAGGAAAGCAAAGGAAGGATAAGGAAAGAAAGGATCAAGCGAAGAAAGGTTGGATCAAGCAGCTTCAATGAGAATACTTGCAAGTAACATGTTGCATGGATGATTTCCTAGCTATTTTTGGCATGCATGGTAGATGCATGTATGTATTTGTTTCATTTGTTGCTATTTGCATCAGTTTTTCCTAGTTTGACAGTGGTTTCAACCTTGTCTTTCCATTTTCGGATAGCCATGGTGTGATGGGATCCATTCTTGGTTGAGCATAGGATTTCCAAAAGGTTTTGGATCTGGGTGAGGTGGTTTCAGGAAAATCCCAAGGGTTGGGGGTGGAGATGGTTTTCTCCAGGAATCCCTCAATAGGTGGGTGAAGACTTGAAAATTCCTCAAGGGATGGTGAAGGAATTATGAGGCATCTAAGCTGGGTTTGGTTTTGTGATCTCAGGACCGATTTAGGTGAGATCACGGTAGTGTGAGGGTGGAGGTGGTTTAACCTCTGGATTCCCTTGGTTGTTTATGCATCGGTTTATCCCAATAGATCCCACATTCATGCTTGGAATATGGCACGGGGGTGATTGGTTGAAAGAGAGATTTGGTTCAGCTCAATCTATGGTCGGATGGTACATGGAAGTCCCTGAATTGGTTGGATTTTGCATATGATAGATAAGAGCTCTTTTCCCTTGTGATTCATGAGTAATTGCACTTGTTATTATGTGGCTTTAATGGTTGTTCTAGCATTGTTATTTATATGGTTATATGTTGGTTATAAGCATGGTTTTATGACATATTCAAGTTGTGTCTCTTATCATGTTTTTACTTGTAACTGAATGGCTAATGAATGCATAACCTAATAGATGTTATTGCAGTTATTGTGAGAGGGCATTAGACCTTCTTTGTGTTTCTCAAATAAGTTTCAAATCTCTATGGTCAGATATGCATTCATGACATGTAGATTTGATGTTTATTATGTGTTTGACATAATGATTGTCATGGTTAGGTCTTGTTAGGTCAAGTCCTTGATTAAGTTTTATGTTAGAGGCTTTGACCTTGTGTCATTTATCATTCTAGAAAGTTTTGTCAAGTTCTCAGTAGTAACCTGGATTCTAGCAGAGAAAAGGTGGCACATATTTCCTAGTCTCAAGCACAGAATTTGGTCGAAAAAAACTGCAGTCGCACCCTTGTAGTGGTTATGCATGCGACTAGAGGGTTTCATTCACATGGATGCAGACTTTTGCATGCGACTGGGAGTTAAGATCAGTGAAAAAACAAGTTAACTCAAAGTTTGGGCACCTGGAAGGGTGGTCTAGCTATTGGGGGCCCTTTAGCACCTACGGGAAGTCAGTAAGGTATTGTTTTGTCGACTCCATTTACTTAAGGTTATCTAGGAGGTTGAGTCATGTCATAGTAGCCCTCAGCTCATGTTTTATTCGGGCAGGGTAGTTAAAGTGGGTAGATATGGGAGGAAGCATTACAGAGTGGTATCATAGCCAAGTTGCGCTCTCTTTGGGTGGCATGGTTAGCCCATTCGGCCCGACTGGTTAGATGCATGTGGTTAAGCATGCATTGTCATGGTTATGGTTTCCATGCATGAGGTCTTGGTATGCAGTTGGTATGGTCATGCATGAGGTTGGCATATTGATATGATTATGATTATATATGTATCGCACTAATTTGGACTAATTTTGCAGATGAGATAAGCCTCGCTTGAACGTCATTGAGGTATGATTTTGGTTATGTTATCTATTTGGTTTATCTAATATGGCATGCTTGCAGGAAGAACAGAATCAAAGATGACGAGCAAAATGGTAGACTACCATTCACGTGACTCTCCCTATAGATCAGTTAGGCAAGAAGGAGGTGAATATTCTCCCAGTATAGTAGATACATTGAGGAGTTTGAGGGCAGAGATCAAAATTTGTAAGGAAAAAAATGACAGTTCAGTAGAGGCTCAGGAAAGACTTGCAAGGGCTTAGGAAAAGTGAGCAAAGGTAAATGCAATGAAACTTCAGAGTTTGTCAAAATTGCAAAGAAATGGATGGTAGAAGATTAGTCAAGAACATGAAGATAAGACTAATGGAGCCTATGGTAGTAGGTCTCGGTTAGGATATAGGTTGGATAGAGGGGACACAGTCAGAGGTGGAAGATCATTGGATACACCTAGAAGGAGGAATGGTATGTGTGGGTATCACTCTAGTTCCTCATCCAAGAGACATCATCAAAGTCGGCATCGCCATCATCCTTATAGGAGGAGTCAGTACTTGCCTAAGGAGTTAAAGAAAGTCAAGTAGCTTAAATTTGATGGAGAGATGAATAAGTCAGAAGATGGAGAGGCATGGTTGCTTGGGATGAACAAATTATTCACATTACATAACTATTAAGAGAACATGAAAACCAAAATAACTACCTTCAGTCTCAAATGGAAAGCAGGCATTTGGTGGGAAGATGTGAAGAATGTAAAGGGAATTCGAGAAGAATAGTTGAATTGGGATGAGTTCGAGAGACTCTATAAGAAGAAGTACCTATCCGAGAGATATTATGATGACAGAGTTAAGGAATTTTATGAGCTGCAGATGGGTTCTATGACAGATGATGAGTACACTAGCAGGTTCCTGGAGTTGTGGAGGTATGTGCCTTACCTCAAGGATGAGAAAGCAAAGATTCAAATGTTCATTAGTGGGTTGCCAACAACATATAGAGGTCAGATTGAGTTTGATGAGCCTCTGGCGTTGGAGGAAGCCATTATGAAACTTAAGCATTGTTATGAGCAGTCAAAGCGTAAAGTTGATCCTAAGTGTGATTTGAAGGGAAATGAGAAGGTTGAAGGGAAGTGGCCACCAAAGCAGGGAAGATCTCAAGATGTAGGTGAGAAATAAAATGTTGCTCCTTACAAGAATTTTAATGCAATTGAGAAGGGGCATGGGTCACAGCTTGGAAATCAGCATAATAGAGGTGATGGTAGGGGATCGTTGCAATGTTGGATATCTGGAAAAGATCATAGAAAAAAGGATTGTCCATTGTACCAGGGTGGCAGGCCTTAGATCTACAGTGCTCAGGAGGCACATACAGTTGGGGATATGGGCCATAACATTCCTCATATTTATGCAGGTGTGGACAACAAGCAGGCATATCATCAAGCATCCATAATTGAGATGGAAGGTAACCTTTGTGGTTGAGTTGTTTTTATTTTGATTGACCCTGGATCTAATTATATTTATGGTAATTTTGACCTCATGGATAAGTGTGGTTTGAGAAAAGAAGTGCATGAAAAGTCTTGGTTGGTGCACATAGCTACTGGTATCAATAACATGTATCCATTTCCAAGGATAGATGACTTTGTTTGACCAGTTGAAGGGAGCAACGATGTTCTTGAAGATTGATATGAGATCACGATACCATCAGGTATGCATCAAGGAAGAGGACATCTACAAGATTGCTTTATGGATCAGGTATGGACATTATAAGTTTGTTATGGTTCTTTTTGGTTTTACTAATTCTCCAACTAATTTTATGTGCTTGATGAATAATGTGTTGTGTTCTTATTTGGACAAGTTTGTTATTGTATTCATTGATGATATATTGACATATTCTAAGAATGAGGAAGAACATGTCAAACACTTAGCAATAGTTTGATATTGTTGGAGAGCATGAGTTGTATGGCAAGCTTAGTAAATGAAGCTTCTTTTAGACAAAGGTACCGTTAGCGCCAGTGTTTGCATCCTTCCACCAGTGATCAAATTAACTCTTTCATATCATATTGGGGTTCCATTATGAAATTTTTGTCATTCCATTAGGTCATCATGCAAAAATTTGGTCACTGATTAGGGTATTTAGATCATTACTACTCCTTTCACCTCCATGGTTAATGGACATCATTGTGGTAAAGTTATTCATTGTTGAAAGATTCCCATAGTCATCATTCAACTCATTCTTCCATGTTGTGTCATCATTAGGTCATAGGGTCAAAATCATGAAAATTGGTCATTTCACCATCAAATTCATCTTTTGAAGGAGTAGTAATAGTCAAAGGTTTTAAAACCATGTTTTTATCTTAATTATGGTGGATTATATGAAACTAAGTTCTAAGGCTCCAATTCAAATCAAAATGTGAAAGTACATGGTGGGTCCACTACACCACCAAAGGAGAAAATTGATTTTCAAAGCTACAGAGAAACTAAAACTCGAGTTCATTTTCTCATTCCACATTCAAGAGACATCTCTCGACCAAAGGGAGTTATGTTGTCCCAAGGGTACCCAAATCATCATTGCAGAAAGTCGCTTCAACAATTTCAGGTTCCAAACTATCATTTCCAAGTAAGTGGCTTTGTGTTTACCATATTTGTCTCTCAGTTGTGCTTGGAAAGCTCATTTCCCTCTCTTGGGGTTTTGAGGGAATTTTTCTTGGTTCCATGCCTTCCATGGTTAAATAGTCAACAAAACTTGTATCATGATGCTCTTACACCTCCCCCTATCCTTAATATACCTTCCTAAACACTTCCCATCACTCTTATCCCTCAAAATCATCATTTTTCCACAAGCCCTAGCCTATTGCTACAATTTGACACTTTTATAGACTAGGCCTGTGTTTTGCCCTTTTTGACCCCTTCCCCTCACTAAATACTTGAAATTACACTTTCCCCTACTTCCTAACATCCCTCCCTACCTCCAAAAAATTTCCTAAGAATTTAGAAGCCCCCTATCCCCTTTATTTCCCTACATTCTTATAAATTTCCCAAATCCCCTGTTTTGCCTACACTAAACCCTAATTTCCTCTCCCATTGAGCTAGGGTTTTCTATGGAATCAAAGACATGTGAGTAGATGAGACATCAGCAAGTATGAGGCTATTCCAGCTCATAAGCATCATGTCTCCATCATTTTTCAAGAAGTCATTCCAAGGGACAAATCATTTGCTACACATAGGGCCAATTTTTCTGGTCAGTATGTTTCTGATCAAATGCAGATGAATTTAACAGAAATGAAAGAGGTTTTTGTTAATAATAGAACAAGGAAGAAAAAATTCCTTCATTTTTTATATAGGTGTTATGGTTTGGGAGGAATGTTAAAAATATTGTTGCTATAGGAGAGTTGTTGCACTTCTGGAGTAGTCTTGGGAAAATCAACTTTTCTCCCTAATGGAATGTCCAAATGACTTTCTTGATGAGTCAATTAATAACTAGACATCTATATATCTCCAATGAGATATCATGAGCTCAATTTGGATTTTGGTAAGGCCTCCAAAAGTGGACTGCAAGGAGGCGTTGTGCTCCTTGATTTCTGGTTGAGCGCTCTTAACCAGTCTTGGGAGATTCAAATTTTGGAGGGTTAAAACTCATCATTTTTTGAATACAAGTATATTTTTGGAAACTATACTAGAATATGTTTCCAATGCATGAACATGAGTTCAATTTTGAGTTCGAGAAGGCCTTCAAAAGTGGCCTACAAGTTGGCGATGCACTCTTGGCTTTACGGCGTTGCGCTCCTAACATTGGTGTTGCGTTCCTGATCAATCTTGGGAGATTAAACTTCTAGAGGGCTAAAAATCATCATTTTTGGAAACTAGATAGGACATGCTTTCCAATGAGCTATCCTAAGCTCAATTTGGGCATCGACAACCCCCTCAAAAGTTGGCTTGAAGTTGGCGCTGCTCCTGACCAGTGATTGATATTTCTTATTTTTTCATAGTTTTATGAGTTTGACCTTGGAAAATGTGAATTTTACTGATGTAAATGATGTATGTAAATGTAATTAAGATATTTTTTAGTTACTAGAGGTTAAATACATTAGGTAAAAGTGCTTTCATGGATGAACGAATTAGTTTCACCAAAACTAGGAGAGAGTTTGTTTGACCTCCCTAGTCTTTGGGTTTTCAGTTCAGCCTTTTGTGGATCAGCTCCTCAACTCAGGGATTCGACCCCTAAGGTTGGGAGAATTTTTTTCTTGCCTATATATTTCACCTCTTCACTCATTAGACAAGGTTGGATGTTGTTGTATTGATCAGAGACACTAGTTTATTTAGATTTTGGCAGGAATACATTGGATGAGTTGTAGCTATTCTTTTGGGATTCATATGGTGTTGTACTTTGGCATAAATTCTTCTTCAGTTTCATATGTATGAATGTTTTGTACTTTCCATGTTCATTCTAGTTCTATGATATGTTTGATTCTCAATTTTAATAAGCAGAATACATCTTTTATGCTCTGTTTTGGGAGAATCACCATAATTTGTTTCAGTTTCTTCAGTTTAAAAAGAATTCATGTACTGTCATGCTCTTTTTAGCACCTCACCAGTCTGATCCATATCACATATAAACCCTAAAGTGTTAGAGTTCTTACCTACCTTTCCCCATTATATGTTTGCAATTCTGATCTTATTTTCCCTGACCTAGTTACCTCTTTGACCTAATTCACTCATCCAACACCCAAATAAACCAATCAAAACCCCTTTGCTACTATACCTAGCCTAAAACGTAATTGATCCAGCCCTCTTGGCTGTGATCCCTTGGAGAGAGCCCTCTCATGCCTAGTAGGGCTAGCTACTTGGCAAATCTTGGTTTGTAGTTACCTTTGCTGGTCTCTTTTCAGCCTCGGAGATCCGGTGGAGTGCTAACAGGTACATTACTCAGGGCATGTTGTCTCTAAGGAAGGCATAGAAGTGGATCCATAAAAGATAAGAGTTATCATGGAATGGGAAACTCCTAGGAATGTGGATGAGGACAGATCATTTATGGGGTTAGCAGGTTACTACATGGGGTTCACCAAGAACTTCTCGCAGATTGCATATCTTATTACATCCTTGTAGAGAAAGGGAAAGAAATTTGAATGGACATAGGAATGTGCAACAAGTTTGGAGCAGTTGAAGCAGTCATTGACAAATGCTATAATTCTTAAGATTGCAGATTCAGATAAAGAATTTGTGGTGTGTACAAATTATTACAAAAGAGGACTAGGTGGAGTCATGATGCAAGAGGGACAGGTGGTATGTTACGAGTCAAGGAAACTTAATGAGCATGATAAGAACTATGTGACTCATGATATTGAGTTGGCAAATACTATTCATGCCTTAAAGATGTGGAGACATTATATTCTTGGCAGGAGTTTTGTGTTGATGAGCGATCATAGTGGGTTGAGGTATCTATTTGAACAATTGAATCTGAATTCCAGGCAAGCTAGATGTTTGGATAACCTTACTGAGTTCGACTTCAAAGTCAAATACATTAAAGGAAAGGAGAATAGAGTTACAAATTCTTTCAATAGGAGAGTGTATTTAAACCATGTTGCAACTGTGAGTTCTTATGGGACAAATTTATAGGATCAGATCTTACAGGCAAGACAATAGGATGACAGGTACAAGGAGCTCAGGCACATATTACAACAGGGTACAGGAGATCAATATGTGGACAATGATCTCACAATAGATGGCTTGGTGATATTTAGGGAAAGGATCTATGTGTCGAATGACAATGAGCTCAAGAAGCTTATCTTAAGGGAGTTTCATGTCAAGCCATATTTAGATCACCCGGGATTACAGAAAACATTGACAGATGTGAATAAGTTCTATTATTGGCCAAAAATGAGGAAGGAAATGGCAGATTTTGTGGCTATATGTTTGGATTGTCAACAACTTAAGGCAGAGTGCAAGCATCTAGGTGGTTTGTTACAACCTATTTTGATTCTGGAGTGGAAATGGGAGGTCGTTTCCATGGATTTTATTACATTTTTGTCGAGCACATCGAAGTAGCATGACTCCATCATGGTTGTGGTTGACAGGTTAATCAAGGTAGCTCATTTCATTCAAGGACTCCCAAGAGATAAACCACCCTTCCAGGTGTCCAAACCCTGATTTAACCCGTTTTTTCACTGATCTGAACTCCCATTCGCATGCAAAACCCTGCATCCATGCGACTAAAAGGCTCCAATCACATGCATAGGCCTACAAGGGTGTGACTGCAGTCTCAATTTCACAGTTACATGCCTGCTATTGTGAAATATATGCCACCTTTTCAGGGATAGACTCTAGGTCACTGTCCAAAACTTGTTATGCAATCAGCTCACAAAATTGAAGAAAAGATAGATAAAAGACATAGAAATCAGCCTCTTTGAGGGGGCAACCTCCTTTACATTACATAAATGAAAAAATCTTGGATGAATGCATTGACAAAAACCTACTTTCTATATATAGGAGTCTAAGGGGTCCCAATATAATCAAAGCCTACATAAGAATAATGTAAGGGCACAACAATAACAATAGTGGGCTTCTATAGGGCACAATAATAACATTATAGGGACTACACGGACACAACACTAACAATAAGGGGGTGACACTAACGCTAACAATAAGGGGCTACACTAGTATTATAGGGACCTAACATGCCCTTGTCCTTCAAAAAAGTGTTGTCCTCAATGCTTGAGTAGTTATGGATTCTTTTGTATAAATTTTTCATCCTCCCATGTGGAATCTTCAACTGGTAATTTCTTCCACTTGATGAGATACTCTGAAATTGATCGATTTTGTGGCTGTTGAGTTCTTGTTTCTATGACTGCTTCACCTTGTAATATGATTTTTCCTTCCTCATCAAGTTGTAGAAATATTGTTTGAAATGGGAGTTTGTCACCTATAACCCTTTTTAAACATGAAACATGGAAAACGGGTGCACTTGGGAAGATGTCAGAAGCTCCAATGTGTATGCCATAGTACCGATATTTTGCAACACATTATAAGGACCATAATACTTTGGTGATAATTTATTATCCTTCTCAGCTTGCTTTAGGGACATGTGTTTGTATGGTTGTAGCCATAAAAATACCCTGTTGCCTACATCAAAACTTCTTTCGCTGCGATGTTGATCTGCCTATTGTTTCATTTGATTCTGCGCTAAAGTTAGGTTATCCTTTAAGAGTTGGAGAACTTGTTGTTGATGCTCGATGTCACCTTCCACTGCTTGAAACTTAGAATTTTCTCTTAAAGATGATGTGATGGTCGGTGGATCATATCCATAAAGTGCCATAAATGGGGTCATTTTTTCTGTAGTGTGGAAGGAAGAGTTATACCACCATTTAGCCAGAGGTAACCAATTGACCCATTATGTCTATTTATCAGATACAAAGCAATGAAGATACCCTTCCAGACATTTGTTCACTATCTCAATTTTCCCATCAGATTGAGGATGATAAGATGAGCTATGATCTATTTGAGTACCCAGACAAGAAAATAATTCCGTCCAAAAAAATTCAGTGAAAATGGGATCTTTGTCCTTACTATAATATTTGGGTTTCCATGTAGCTTTTGAATTATTTCCATACATGCAGTAGCAACTATGTTGGCTTTAAATGGATGAGATAATGCACAAAAGTGTGGATACTTGGTAAGTCTATCAACTACCACCACGATGACATTCTTTCCTTTGGACTTGGGTAAACCTGTGATAAAATCCATTGAATCCTCCTCCCAACGTTGACTTGGAATGGATAAAGGTTGCAGTATACTAGGGGTCTTAATTGTCTCAAATTTATCTTGTCGGCAGACCAAATGTTCTGCCACAAACGTTTGAATGTCAGATTTAATGCGATCCCAAAAAAAAAACTTTCTTGACCCTGTGGTAAGTTTTTAAAAATCCCGAGTGTCCTCCTAAGGGAGAGGTGTGCAATTACAAAATAATATTTTGTTTTAGTTGGGAATCCTTAAAAAGATATAAGTGATATTTGTACCATAATGAATCATTTTTTCTAACTAAATGTATCAGATGTATTGAGATCTTGTTGAAACCTTTGAATGAACGTCCAAAATTCTTCGTCATTCTTCCACTCGTCCCTTGCTTTGGTTATCCAATCTGGTTGGATAATAGAAATGGTACAAAGAAATGCTTCCACATCCTCATCCTTTCTTGAGAGTGTATCTGCAACAACATTTAGCTTCCCATTTTTGTATATGATTTAAAAGTCACAACCCAACATATTTGTGACCCATTTTTGCTTCTCTTCTGAAAATAGTCTTTGTCCCAAAAAGTATTTAATACTATCATGATCTGTTTTTACCTTGAACTATCTTCCCATTAGGTAAGGTCGTCATTTCTCTAGTGCGTGTAGTATTGCCAACATTTCCTTCTCATAAATTGACTTTTGTAAACACTTTCCTTTGAATGGACGACTTTCAAAAGCAATGGGTCTTCCTTATTGCATTAAAACAACACCAATTCCATTTTCTGAGGCATCACATTCCACAATAAAGGTTTTTGTGAAGTCGGGCATAGCTAAGACCGATGCTTGGCACGTTGCCTCTTTAAGATGGTCAAAGGTCTTGGTTGCTTCTATAGTCCAAGAAAATGCATCTTTCTTCAATAATGTTGTTAGAGGTGTTGCTATTCTCCCATAAATCTTAACAAAATTGTGATAATACCCTCTTAACCTGAGAAATCCTCGCAGATGCTTTAGGGTTGTGGGGATTTTCCATTCCTTAATGGCTTTTATTTTGTTAGGGTCTACCTTAACACCCTCATGAAATACAATATGACCCAAATATTCCACCTCTTGTACTCCAAAGAAACATTTGGAGGTTTTTGCATATAATTGCTCATCCTCTAATAGTTTGAGCACCTTGTCAACATGTTGAACATGATCCTTCCAAGACTTGTTGTAGATTAGTATATCATCAAAAAACACTAACACAAATTTTCTAAGGAAGGGTTTGAAAATGGAATTCATCAACCCTTGAAATGTAGTAGGTGCATTAGTAAGGCCAAAAGGGATGACAAAAAATTCACAATGACCCTCAAGAGTTCTAAATGTTTCTTTTGGAATGTCTTCAATCTTCATTCTAATTTTATGATAACCTGAACGAAGATCCAACTTGGTGAAGTAAATTGCTCCATGTAATTCATCAATTACAGGAATGGGAAATTTATCTTTAATAGTGAGCTTATTGAGCTCCCTATTATCCGGACACACACACCATGATCCATCCTTCTTGTGCACCAATACTACTGCAGTAGAGAAATAACTTTTACTAGGTTGAATTATACCAACATCTAGCATTTCTGCAATCATATGTTCAATTTCGCTCTTTTGGGCATAGGGATATCTGTATTAAGGCCTGATGTTTGGAGGAACACTTCATGGAATCAAATGAATATCATGATCATGAATAGGTGGGAGTCCTTTGGGAGTCTCAAACACCTTGGAATGGTTGTCCAAGACTTTTTGGAGATCTTAATAAATAGAGAATTTCAATGTTTGAACCCATAGTGAGTATAATTGTGCAATTACACCTCGTTGTTCTTTATTCATAAGCTTTATCATGACATTAGTGTTGGTTATCTTTCCCAGTTTCCCTACGATACCCCGTAATTCAACTTCCTTTCTTTCCCAAAAAGAATTCAAGAAACGTTCTTAAAAATTAAAATCTATAGTCCCCAAATATTGTAACCATTGAACTCCTATTACAACATTAGCACCATCCATTGGAATAGGAGGCACTAGACTATTCAATACATAACCCCCCATGATTATCTTGATATTATGGTACTTTCCAGAGCAATTTATAGTTCCTCCATTTGCAACCATCACTTGACATTCTGGTGATGGATATAGAAGCAATTCAATTCCTTGGCTATCTTAAAATGAATAAAATTATGTGTACGACTCGAATCAATCAGCACTATTACCTTTTTTTTCTTGATATATCCTTCTATCTTGAGAGTTTGAGGAGTGCTAATTCCTGCAAATGCATTATAAGATATGGTTGGATTCATTTCTTCCTTCTTTGGGGTTGGTTCCAGGTGTATATCCTCCTCTTTTAATGTTCTTCGGCCTTTTCTTCCTCCTCTTCACAATCTATGTAAAATAATTTATTCTCGGTGTACTTATGACCTTCAATGTATTTTGTATCACAACTATAACAAAGTCCTTTTGCTCTTTTTTCCTCCAATTGTTGTGGTGTCAACCTTGTAGGTTGTGGAAGGCTAGGAGCATCAACATTTCCATCTTTATAGTTGTTATTGGTAGACTTCATCGTTTCCATAATTTTGCTTTCAACTTTTCTTGCCACCCTGAATGCCTTCTCCAATGAATCGGGTTCCCAAAGGCGAACCTCATGTTGGATGTTATCCTTTAAAGTCTCTATGAAGACATCAATCCTATGCTTCTATGGAATATCTGCTACCTTGATGTCCAATTTTTGGAAGTCCTCAAAGTGCTCTGTCATTGAACCCTTTTGTTTGAGATTTATCAATTGGCCAAAGAAGGTGTTGCTCTTTGTATCCTCACAATGTGCTATCATTTCCGTTGTAAGAGTTGACCAAGTGAAAAGTGGCTTACGAGAACAAATCCATAGATACCATACAAACTGATTGGGTTCTAAATATAAAGTTGAAATGAGTACCTTTTGTGTGTTTTGCACACTATGGAGATCAAAATATTGCTCCATCTGCAGTATCCATGTTACCGATCCTTGCCATCAAAATTCCTCATACCAATATTTGGAATATGGCGGTCTTAAATCCAACATTAGAGTCTATGAAATCATTATTAACATTTCTTTTGTTCTTAGCATGAGTTTCATCTACTGCCTTTTCTCCATTAGGAATCATATTTGATAGCAACTTTGTCAAACCTTCCCTGTGTGCTTTTGTTTTTTCTTTTATACCATCGATCTTAGCTTCTATGCCATCTGTTGGGAAAAATACTGAGAGGGGGGGGGGGGGGTGAATCAGTATTTAGGACTTACTCAATATTTTACTTTTTCATTATATAAAAACCCATACGCTAATTTTCTGAAGCCAATTAGTGTATACACGCAGATATCCTTCATAAAACTCGAGTATATACAGAGATCTTATCATGCCATTAATTCTTTACTTAGATCATTCCATCATTCATTCATTAGATGTTCTATAAAATGTAAACATGTGCAGTAAGAATAGAATAAACCATCACATATAAGCATCACACATGAACACCAGGATTTTTAGGTGGAAACCCAAGTTGGGAGAAAACCACCGCTGCAGTTGCTCAACCTTCAATATTTTATTATAGAGAAAACATCTTACAACATGTGTCTTTGAGCGCGGACCGACGACACGCGAGGGCACCTACGCGGCTGGTTTACCCGGCCTCTCCCCAGAGGAGCTCCAACACGACTGGATTTACCCGACCTCTCACGGAAGGAAGCTCGACCCCCCGGTCTGCGTTTACATTACTCTCTGGAGAGGCTTCTAACCGCGGCCGAAGGCTACAACCCTCAGCACCTCTCTGGACCACGTTTCATCAATTTTCACACTGGATCCAACAACTTCAATAGAACACAACTTGCAGGCCACATTTCATCATATTTTCAGACTGGACCCTTTCCATACTTTTAAGCACAAACATGCATCACCAACAGATACTTATCAACACAGATCAGATAGCAGAAACACAGCAGAACAGATCAGATATTTCATACCCCTTGCTTCAGCAAACCCTAGTTTGCATACGCGCTTTGCCTTCACTGATGTCGCGTATATACGCGCTTCCGTCCACACAAACCAGCGTATACCTCAGTGTATATTTTATTGCGCATACGCGCTTTTACTTCAGAGAAGCCGCGTGTATACGCGCTTCCTCCGCGGCGAAGTAGCGTATAGATCTTCAATGATTACAGAGCTGCATACTTCATCAGATCAGATGTTTAATTCAGATTTGCCCTTTTCACTTCAGTCAGATGTTCGCTTAGATGTTCGCCTCATCACAGATCTAGGCCTTCCATAAGCAGATCTAGCAGATACAAGTGCATTTCAGATCTAGATCCCCTTCTTAATCATTGGTGCATCATACCTTCAGATTTGTCTTCAAGTGTAACCCTTCCATTCAGATCTACTTCAGAGAGAAGTATTCATTCAAGCTCAGACATCTTGCACCCACACCCATGTTTTGCACAATGAATTTCTTCTCCTTATATAGGTTTATCCTTTTTCAATACCATGAGCCCCTTTTTCAATACCATGGGCCAAAACAATACCATGAGCCCAAAACTACCTGGACGGGGTCAATTAGGCGGATCATTACCCAATACAATGGGTCAATACCATGGTGGTTACCACTGGTTTTGCACTTTTTGAGCGCTTTTTCCCATACGCGACTTTTCAGACGCCAACTTTCCGCGTGCATACGCGACTTCCCCTAGGCCAATCTGCGTATACAAAGAGACATACTCTTTTCATCATATTTTGAGCACATTCTGAATTCCTTTCTTCATTGCCTTCTGTACACACTGTAGAAACATCATATTTTCTTCATCGGGAACATATTCTCTCAAGCACAACTTCATCAAGTAAGTTGTCATCATCTTCATCAAGTGGGTTGCCTTTCAAGGACAACACTCAGCATCATATTGTCAACAAACATCAGATTTACATCACTTACCAAGTCCATCAAGTCAAGAATAACTTCATCAGGTGGTTTGCCATCAAGGACAACACATGTCAACAGTCACATGTCTTCATCTTCATTTAGTGGATTGCCATCAAGGACAACATTCTGCATCATATTTCCAACACCATCCATCGTAGCTTCCACGACATTCTTCAAACCATCCATCTTATTTTCCATTCCTTTCTTCAAACCATCCATATTAGCTTCCATTTCATTTTTGGGTACTTTTTGCGAGAGCTAAATTTGTTGCACTTGGTCTCGTAATTTTGATATATCATGTTGCACTTCTTCCTCTTCATGCGTCATAATAGAGCTTTATGAGGGCATAATTAGCATCAAATTATTTTTGGGAGGAATTATAGAATCTAATACGAATATCAATGCTTCAATATTCCCTTGGAATTACTTCAAACTATCTTTTTAAACAAAAGATACGCAATTTAAAATAAATAACAAAAACACACATTTTTCTTGCTTTTGAGGGGCTCGATATTGAACCCGATGTATCTCTATGAATTTGGATCCCCAATATTTTAACTTTGGTCCTGTAGTATCCCTCTGAGTCTTCTTTCCAATGTCGCAGGTCAGACCTAATTTGGATTCTTCAAGGCAAAGTTATGCATGATCTCCCACAATGTCCTAATTATGGACTTGTTCAGTAGAATGAACTTGTAAGGCGTGCCACGTGTCACTGTTTCTACCTTATACTCTGAAATCGATAAAAAATAAACTACAGTCTGTGCACTTTCGACCAATTTTTACAGAATTCAAAAATGATGCTTGAAATGAAAGTTATGACAATTTTCCCTCGGTCACTTGTTTGAAATGAAATTCAGGAGCCTGAAAAAACCATCTTCCATAAACCATATCTCTGAAAATATTACGAACCAAGGTCTAAATTTTTTAAACGAAGTTCATCAATATTTCGGGTCCACGTGGTAAAAATTTCAGCTTCTTAAGCTTTGTAGAAAAAAAATTATAGTGAAAATTCCAAGATATCCTGTTTGAAGAAGCGAAACCCTAGAATCCCAAACTCTGATACCAAATGTTATGCAACTAGCTGAAAAAGTAGAAGAAAATATAGATGAATGACTTAGAAATCATCCTCTTCGAGGGTGAAACCTCCTTTACATTACATAAATGAACAATTCTTGGATGATTCCAATGACAAAAACCTACTTTATGTATATAGGAGTCTAAGGGGTCCCAATATAATCAGAGCCTACATAACAATAATAATGTAAGGACACAACAATAACAATAGTGGGATTCTATGGGGCACAATAATAAAATTATGGGGACTACAACAATAATTATAAGGGAGCTACATTAACAATAACAATAAGGGGCTATACTAGTATTATGGGACCTAACAGAACATGATGGAACTTTCCAAAACAATAAATGACACAAGTACAAAGCCTATAACACAAAACTTTATCAACGACTTGACCTAACCAGGCCCAACCATGACGCACATTTTTTCAAACACATGGCGAACATGTAATCTACAGGCCACGAATGCATATATGAACATAAGAGTCCGATACTTATTTAAGAATCATTAAGAAGTTATGAGGCCCTCTCACAATAATTTCATTATCATCTATTAGGTCATACAATTATTAACCATTCATTTACTAATCAAAACATGACGAGATTCGTTGTGTCTTAAGAGACAATTCTTTGGCAGTGGAAAGGAATCAGGTCTTAAGACATTTTTTAAAAATGTGTCACAGAAGTAATTATATTAGGTGGTCTTCGTTCAATCCCTTTGGAAACTAATTATTGAAAACCCTTAATAATCTGGTATAGTGAAAGACTCTAAAATGCAATTAATTGCTGATATCTGAATGGAAAAGAAGAACTGTAGAAGAAACTCAAAATGATATGTTGTAACACAGAATCTATCACTTTAAATTTCATAATGAATTTATGAAGAGAGAGGAAACTCAAAATAATATGTTGTAAACACAAAATATATTACTTTCAAGTTCCAAAGATAATTTGTGAAGGGAGAGGAGTTGGAGTGAAGGAGCGAAAATTAAGGTTATTTAACTCTTACTCACATATGTAATTAAGAGACTGAAAACTACTTTACTTCACTTCATTCCAGGAATAAGGAACACAATGGCACAGGAAAAACGAATCACTATCAACAGTTGCAGGAAACTTGATGCTTCTTTCATTAATTCCTCAGAAAAGTAAGGACCAAAGTTTTAGTCTTCCAAAGGTCTGAAACTCGAACCCATCTTCATTATTTATGTCTTGATAAATACATCCAAAACAATTCGTAACTGCTATAACTTCTTGAAACTACTTTGACTACCTAAACTGTTAAAACTACTTATTACATTTCAATTGAGGACATCACTATAGCTTCAATCTTAACAAACAAATAAAACCAATTAAAACTTGAAATATTATTCTTTTTGCTAAATCTGATTTGTTGTTGATGTGTCTCCCTGAAGTGTTGATGTGTCTCCCTGACAGATCAGACATCCTTGCCCTACATTTCTTCCAGAGTTCAATATTTGTTTTTTATATTTGCTGTCATGTTTTTTCTATTTCTGATGTGGTATTCGAACAGTTCTGCAATAACGCCTCTTTTCCCGACTTGAACCAGTTGTTGTGTTTCCAATAGTGCAACTGTATGCTCCTTTTGCCTGACTCTGCCTATGCCTCTACACTTCAAACAATGTTGTCATGTCCCCTTTTTCCTGACTCTGCCTCTTATGCTCATGCCCACAGTGTTCAGTCTTCCATTTAATTACAAGGCGCCACCGCATACAACATTGTTTGACATGGGGTCAGGTGTTACCTGAATCTACTGCCCGCGTTCACGTTTCTGCATAAAATAACGCAACTACAATAATCTTGGAATTTAAATAAAATCAAATTAACCTTCGAATGGTATCACGTCCACCTTTCCATCGCATTTCATCTTTCCATGCTCCGTTATAAGCCTCCTCTTACCCCCGATGCGATTTATCAAAGGAAAGGCCCTTACTTCCCGATTTGCAGTCCTTTGCAATTTAACTTTGAAACTACATCGCATCCGCCCCTTATCGCATTTCGGCCTTCAACGTTTATAACATATTCCTTAGCACTATTCCTCCTTAGCTTTCGATGTGTGATGTGCGATTGGAAC
>CM076583.1:119535273-119788372 GCA_034641835.2 Pinus albicaulis | reverse complement strand
TTGGAAGATGGGAACGATGATGATAATCTTCCCATGGTTCTCCTTCTGACATCATAGCTTCCAAAATATTTTCAATTGTCAAAAATTTTGACGAAAATGGATCATATGGAGTACCAAAATCTAAGTAACGATCAACCCAAACACTCAGCGATGCTGATTTTAGATTTTCCACCCAAGACAAATAGATTGATTCCTATGCCAGCTCAATAGGGTTGGGCGGTAAAACATCATCCAACATAGAAATTTCAGAATCACCTGTACTCTCCCTTTAGCCAGATAGAGTGGAAGAGATCATGTAGCAGGTCTTTATACTTGAAATTTCTGCCGATGTCGCAGGTGGTGGTAATGCAAAGGTTCCCATAAGAGTGGAATCCTTTAAGATTCCTACACCAATATTCTGTATTTCTAGTTGGCTAAGTGAACAAACGGAACGCTTCCAGTTACCTGCGAAGCGGAGGAAAATAAGGATAATTGATTAATGACTGTGATTGTACCTTTATGTGAAAAGGAAATCATTCTAAAATATGTAGAAACAATGGTAGTCATTTCATATACCCATGGTCTTCCAAGTAAAATATTATAGTCAAGGGGTCCGTCAACAACCTCCACATCAATATTCACTATTTTTCTTCCTAGTTCAACATGCAGGTTATTGATAATACCACACGGTTTATATGTTCTTCCATCAAAATCCTTCAACGTCGTTGATGATTGTGATAATTGCAGCGAGCCAAGTGACTTCCAATAGTTTAGAGACATAATTCACGTAGATGCTCCCTCATCAATAATAGTGCGATGAACAAGGTGACTAAGAACATTTACTTGGATGGAGAATGCCAATTTTGCTGTTAATTACGGCACATAGCCTGTATGATTAAAGGCAACAAGATTAGAATCAGTCGGATCAATTCCACCAATGGCCGACAATAAAGCCTACTTCTGGGAGGGACAATTTTGCAATACCTCAAGAGAAAAAATAGCTGAAGGGGATTGAGACAAATCTTCAACTATATTATAATTACATGTAGCTCTTGCTCGAGGATTATATGTCGATTTATGAATTACTCACTTCGCTGGCTTAATTGTCAATTCAGGAATAACAGTAGGTGGTACTGATTTATTAGATGGATTCATTGTCGAGGTAGTAGGTTGATCAGTGGCTAGAATACCATAGTATTTATTCCACGTCAACACCAAAATATCTTGTGAAGGTTTTTTGGTGGATAACATTAACACTTCGGAACTAGGATCTAGATCCGTAGCAACCAAATTAGTGTCTGGATTTGGAAATGGGTCTGTCAACACAGTTGATGCATGGGAAGTCTTGATGATTTTTGAGACTTCTACACAGTGAGGACAATCCCTAACAAAGTATTCCTCGTTATAGATTATGCATGGATAATGAGGTTTTTGTGTTCCTAACGGTTGATCAGATGATCTTTCCTGTGGGTTAGAAGTTTTCTTTTTCTTTGATTTCCCCTTTTTCTTAATTCCTGGTTGCTTGTCACTTTTGCCTTTGTCAAATGACATGGCGTTAATTTCAGAAGTAGGAATAGGATCAGATGCAGTAGCATGGTGTGTGTTTGCAGTGCCTATCAAGCCATCTCCGGCGTGAGAGTCCTTTCTTTGAGGAGGAACATTGACATTAGATCGAGGCGCATTAGGAATTTTTTCATAGAGCATTCCAGACTGAGTGTAAATCAAGTCTAAACACTAGGCACGAGCGATAACTTTCTCTTCTGTGACAATGCCACCTTTAGCCACATCCTCATTTATAGATGGTAACAGGGACTTAATGAACCATTCAACAAGGAGATGATTGGGAAAAAATGTCTTAACCATTCATCAACGACGATGCCACTCATGAATATGATCAGAAATGTGAGTAGCATTAGTCTGTTTGAAATTGGTCAAGAGTTTCATTCCAATTTTGTATTTGATCGGTAACTAGAAATGGGTCAAAACGACAGTAGCTAAGGCGGTGAAATTGTCAAAAGAAGATCTAGGTAACTCGATGTACCATTTAGTAGCTAGACTTGTAAGCATACGCTGGAAAAGACGTAGTCGAACAGAATCATCATTCAAGGAATTTGATGAACACCATAAATGATAAGTCATTACATGAGTCGACAGATCTTCTCCAGGGTTTCCATTGAATTTAGGAATATCGGAGGGTAATTTATGAGGTATCACCGGCCATTAAGGAGCATAATTTATAGGATCATTGGTTAACCAGTTTAAATCTAGTAATTCCAAGGTTGCAACAAAAAAAAACTGTCTATTAAGGTCAGGTTGAGCATAACTAGGGTAAGATGGAATTGCTTGGGCAACAGGTCTTTGAGCACCAGCATACGTAATCTGTTGTTGGTAACCCAGATAGGGGTTGTTTTGGATAGCAAACGCTTGAGAATTTTGTTGACCAAAACCTGGATATGATACTTGTTGAAATGAAGTTTGAGGAATTTGCGCCTGTGGATACAAAGGGATCTTGCCACCAATGTTATAACCCAAATTAGTATAAGTTGTATTCGGTTGATATGTATAACCATGTTGCATTTGTGACACTCCATAAAATGGTACACCAGCTTGTGAATAAATAATACCTGATACAGGTTGTTCTAAATTAACCAAAGGATTTTGAGTCTGTGGACCCAGCATTTGATGATATTGAGTTGAAGAAGTCACCTTATAAGGTTGATGTACAATATTTTGATTCTGTAACAGGGGTATAGATGTATTAACAAGTGGTAATGAAGTGGGTGTAATAGGTTGAACCGTTTGATACGAATGTACAATCGTTTGTGGCTGGATAGGTAGAGTGGGCTGCCATTGACAAACATTCATGTCAACATTATTTTTAGCAAAAAGTGACTGAGTACTATCATATTGGGTGACCAAAGGTTTCCCCCGAGCATAAGGAGGATAATAAGATGGAAAATATTGTTCCCCGAATGCTGGGAGTCCAATTGATATGGTACTTAAAGGAATTGACCCAAAAGGAACGACTTGATATTGCCCTAATGATGGATGTAATGAATCAAGTTGTTTAGCACTAACTATAGGACTACCAGTTAAAACACTAGATGATGACATTGGAAAATACCATGAACGTGAAGATGCACCAGAGAAAGTGCCAGATAATGATTTATAACCTGTTGGGACCAAAGGGCCACTGTGCAAATATGACTCTGGTGAGGTTGTGAACATCGATGGAGTAGCGAGGGTAGGAGCTGACATAATTGGAACAGCAGACCCAACCAAAGATTCCGGTTCAGACATGGTTGTTTTACCAAATGCATAACCTCGAAAATCGAAGGGAGATTGAATGGCAATAGGATCAACAAAAGCAAATGGAAACGACTGAGGAAAAGACTGGTATAGGTAAAGGTCCACCCCAAAATGGGTTGGAGTTAAAGGTGTATCGTCTTGTGGGATTTATTCAATCGCAATTAAACCAAGAGGAATAACTTCACTGTCAGGCCCAAAATATATTTCAGATGATTGACTGTGTGATATGGGAGTTTCAATAGCTACAAAACTTTGTGGGATGACCAAGGTAGGAACAACTTCCGGTTGTTCGACTTCAGGATTCAGATGTCCTGGCAAAGAAGAGACAGGATCTGGATCAATTTGTGATTGTGTTAGCTCCCCGTAATTTGCTAGATTGATTGAGATACAAATTGACAAGGCTAACATCAAACCAAGCTTTAGAGTTCTAGGATCTAGCCCTCCTAGTCTCAGAGAGGGATCTCTTAATATGTTGGTAAGGATATAACTTGATCCTTTTAAGAGGTTGATTTTAGGCTAGATGTTAAGTGCAAGGTATTTGATTATTTTTTGGTTGGGTATGATACTTTGATAGATTTTAGATAGGAAACATGGAAGATTGTTAATTCATTAGGTAATGGAATCTAACAAGGTCCAGATAAGTTCATCAATGGTGTTAAGAGTATTTGCAGGGCAAGTTTACTTGGTTGGTGGATCTTTTAAGGTTATGAAGGATTTATGAAATGGACATAAATATTGAGAGAAAAAACTAACAAAGGGCTGAAAACAGAATCCTTTATATATTTGTAAACTTAGGGAGTTAGAAAATTGATAAGAACAGCAAGATAATCAAAGGCATAAGCAGAACCTAATCCATTTGATTTCAGATTGAAAATAGATAATTAACCAAGACAAACATTTAATTCCAAGAACAGAATATTTCAGTGGCAAAAATATGTAGGGCTAACCATAAATCACAATTGATGCTAAATGATCTAAATTATTCAAGAAATGGACAAGCTAAGAACTTGTTCGAGAGAAAATGAATGATTTCTCTAATGCATCTGAGCAAAAGAAAACATTAAGGCAGTGAAGGACAAACAGATTTAAGGTGTCATTAGAAAACATTTCTTAATCTAAATTCTTTGTCCTACTGCAACATAGCAAGATGGAAAACTGAAAAACATAAACAGGAGAAAAATTCACCATCAACCAAGTCTATGGATCCTGCAATAAATCCTTCTCCATCAACAAGAAAATCAGATCATGCATGAGTTCCAAGACATCAATTTCTCTTCAACAGCTTTAAAGGACTATGTATTATTCCAGCATCAGTCATCAAAATCCAACATTTACAATGAGTGCCATTGCAGTATGTATACTACAAATGAGGAGGTGGAACTATGTTTTAGGGTTCAAATGTCATTCATGACAGAGTAAATACATTTGACCTTGATAACCATGCAAGGAATAAGGTAGGAACATCTATAGATGCCTCTCTGTTTTAATAACTCTGTCTTTACTCTCTAAGATAAAGATAAGTGGAAAAGATTGACTATAAGGTTTTATCTTATCTTTTACAATAACTGTCCTGACAGTTTAAATATCCTCTTTAGCGTAATAACTGTCAATTTTCCCTTTGAGACAAAAGGTAGGCTATAGGTGGTAGTCTGATATATTTAAGGGGATAACTGCTCCTTTTGATGTATTGGAGGCTCTTTAGCCTAAGTCTTCTTGGTCTAATTATGAAACTGCTCTTTAGGCCCTTTAGCCTTGATCTATATTTAATTAATCTGCTTTAAGGCTTTGATTTTGCCTTAAGTCTTTATAAATAACCTTTGCTGAATTTTGCTCTTTATTTGATTGCTTTAAACCTTTAATTCTCTGTCTTTAACCTTTTTTTATCCTTAATCTTCCAATTCAAGCCTTTGATCTTTCGGTCTTCATTTTTGGTCTTCAAACTTAACTGATTATTCTGCTTCTGCGTGTGCAGGAGGCTTCTTTGGTGTGTTGGAGGGTTTGATTATATGACCAATACTCGTAAAGCATCGGTCAAACCATGAAATGAACCCTGGTAGTCCCTTTCTTCGTGATTTGGACTATGGTTGGACCACGAAGGTCGTCACCTTCTGGCCCTGTCCCATTATGGACTATACGAGGGTTTTCAGCCCTAAAACCACCATAGAACCTGCATAAAACTAACAAAATAACATTATAAAACCCTGCACATTGGAATTGACAGCTTAAAGAGGCTGGCGGAGGCGAAGGAGCATCATATGCAGGTGGAAGAATAAATCCCATGGCGAAGAGGCGAAAACCTTTGAAAACAGGGTTCAAATTTGATTTTGGCACGAAAATAAGGATTCGTGGTTTCAGAAAATCGTCGACGGTTTTCGCGTAGCATTGAGGCAGTAAGTGGTTTTACACATTTTGAACGCAATACCACACAGGGTGCGACACATGTCCACCCCAATACCGCCTATTTCGCATTCATCCTGGTCATTAAACCCTGACATGGAAATTCATGTGAAATCTAACACGGACCGTTGGATCTGGATAGGCCAGATCAACAGTGGGGGAGGAGCACGATGGGGAAAGGTGCATGGTGGAAGGGAGGTGGTGGAGGCCAAGTGCCAGACAGAGATTGGATAGGCAGTTAAATAGTGGGGGGTGGGACCAATGTTGACGTATGCTATTTTGTTTGGTAGCGCTTTTGGTCGATCGGCGGGCTTAGATGTCAGGAAGATTAGTGGTTATCAGATCATATAGATCAATGGTGGGGATGGATTTGCGAGGATGAATGGATATATGTGAGTAGGGAGAATGGAGGGTGAGAGGGGAAGCATGGTGGCCTTTGATCTTTATATATCTACAGTGGATATCACTTCATGGAGTGGTAACGCGGGGAAGAAAAAAGGAATGAAGGAATGTGGTTAAGGGAAAAAAGGGAAGGTGGGGTGATTTAGCATTGTCGGATCATATAGATCAACGGTCGAGATCTATTGTGGTGGGGGGGGAGGGCTGAGGGTACAAAATAAAATGTTTGGGGTGTGCCCGCGCAAAAAACCTCAGCCATTAGATCTGAGATCTCTATAGTCAAAGGGTCAACTATGGGGGCAGTGGGGAGTACGGGTGAAAAGCTTGGGGGGTGCCCCCATAGTTAATCTGAGCATTTGATTAGGGGGAAATGGACAGTTGAATCATCGGCATAAAAAGGTAAAGGAAAATAAAGTAAAACAATATGATTTTTCCGATGCGATGGGGTCCAGCGGGAGGTGCTGGGGCATGGTCCCATGGAGGGATAAGGTGACCCGGAGCTAGGGAGAAGGGGCTAAGGAAGTAGCAGGGATGGGGTGATCGGCGGGTTAAATGAGGGTCATCGGATCTCTCGGATAAATGGTGGAGATCGTGTCAGAGCATCGCTATCGAGGTGGAAAGTTTGCAAAGGAAATGTGGGTTTACAGAGGAAATGCCAATTTAATGGGGGCTAGCACCTAGTCGCCGGCACAGGTCATATGAAGAAAAAGAACAGGAAGATTTAAGCCCTCAGGGGCTTAAATCCTGTATATAAAAGGGTGCATTTTTAGGCCAAAAGAGGGGTTTTTTAAGCCTAAAAAAGGTTCTGATAGGTAAAATGGGGTAATTCAAACCATACAAAAGGTGTTTTTTATAGGTTTTTAAAGGTTTTTTAGGAAAATGATGAATAAATGAGAAGGTAAAAATGGATTTTTTGAAAGGGGAATGGAGGATAAATAAAAGGGAAAAATGAATGAAATGGGCTTAGAAAATGATGGAAAAATGGCCTAAATAACAGTCTCTTTTGATATCAGCAGGGTTACTTGGTGGATTTTTTGAATGGAACAACACTGAAGATTAATCTTAAGTTAGAAAGCACCAAAAGGCTTCAAGAATGAGAATTTTTTTTTGAAAATAATCTCTTGAAGGCTCAAGATCTGTTTTAGCCATCATTTGTTGTGAAAATTTTTACTGATGGCTAATAGTGGCTTCACTTGGGGATGGTAGCTCCTTGGAGGTGTCAAGAAATTCATAAATTGATCTCTGTAATGTAGACATGTGCCTTATCCATTGATAACCTTTTCTTCCTTGATCATGCTGCTTAAAAAGATGATCAGTGCTTTGTATCAGCAAACAAATTTCTCCAAAACATTCTACCTACACAGCCTACTTTTCCTAACATTTTTTCTTCATAAGGTGCACTTGGACTTGCAAACCTTGGAATCAACACTTTATTATTTTATTGAAAGTAGGAAACTAATATAAATCTACCCTTATTTCTTCCATGATTTCAGATTAAGCTGTTGAAATCTTTTAATTTCTACGTATACTACTATCTGTCAAGATTAAACTATATGACAGATCTTATTCTCTACATTCTAAAACAGAAATTTAAAATATAGCTAAATCATGATTAACCTGTCTAATTTTTTATGGTGTCTATGGCTGTATGTACAAGATGCACATAGACTTTATTTGCAGAAAAAATAAAACAAAATTGTGAAGGCTTAAGATCTGAAAAATTAAAAACATCCTTCTATTCTTTTCCCGCTCTGGTTTTGATCTATTTAGAGCTATCTTTTTCCTTTTCTTGGTTCGTATTTTGAGTTTTTTTGAACCATTCTTTTCTATCCTAACCTATTCCACTGATAAGCCAATATTATACAATTTGGAAAATCTTTTTCACTAACCTATCAGCATGAAATTCAAATTTACTCAATCATGTTTAGGCTGTATGATTGAATAATTACAAGTAGTGGCATTTGAGCTTGCACACCAACATTATTTTTCATAAAAGTAAATTAGAAAGATAAGGCCATGATTTTGTCTTTTGTGAAAAATATTTTTCTATCTCTTTAGTTCTGTTTTAAGCATGTGGAACCGCATATCGCTTTCATGGGCTCTTTAATCATGTTATGTATAATGAATAAAACTTTGAAACTAAGACTCTTGACAAAAATAGTGTTTGAGCATCCGGCCATTGACAGGACCTCTAAAAATTTAAATTCCATCAAGTTCCTTCAAAAAGAAATCATTTTTGCCTCTCACTGAATCAATGATATAGGGGCCTTTCAACAGATTTTCAAACTTACCATGTTTGCCTTTGTCCTCCTTTCTGGAATCCCATTTTAGAACTACATTTCCAACTTGGAAGTCATTTTCTTTGGTCCTTATATCGAATAATATCTTGATTCCTTCTTGGACTACTTGTGTTCTCTTATATACTTCCTCTTTGGACTGTTGTAAATGAATAGTCTGGTTGATTCTTCTCTGCATATCATTCTCTTCAGTTTGTACTTCTTGAAGAAGTTTCATGACTAGAACTTCTAAGGATGTTGGGAAGACTACATCGATACCATTAAATAGCTGATATGGAGACATATTTATTGATTTTTTGGTGGTTAATTTATCAGCCCATAAAGCATGAAAGATCTTACTATGCCATGATTTCTGATTCTGCTCCAATATTTTTTTGATAATATTGACAAGGCTTTTGTTGGAGGATTTAGCTAATCCATTCCCTTGGGGATAGTAGGTAGTGGAATGACCTAATGTGATATGATATTTATAACAGAATTAAACCATTTTTTTATACTTGAAAGCAGCAGCATTATCTGTGATAATTTTTCTAGGACAACCAAATCTAGAAAGTATGTTAGTTTCAAGGAACTTGATAATGACAGAGTCAGTAGCATTCCTAAACGGTATGGCTTCTATCCACTTGGTAAAATAATCAGTGGTAGTGAGGATCCACTTATGTTGGGTTGAAGAAGATGGGTGAATTTCCCCAATGAAGTCCAAACCCCATTATTGAAAGGGAGCCTCAACACTAATAGGTTGAAAAGGTAGTGGTAAGAGTTTTCTCCTGCCATCAAAGATTTGGAACTTGTGGTAGGACATGAATAACTTATGGGTGTCTGGGAAGAGGGTGGGCCAATAGTATCCAGCCTTGAGGATTTTGTTTAATGTGGTCTTCCAGTTAAGATATCCTCCACATTCTCCCTCATGTAGCTCATGCATGATTTTTTCTGCATCAACCTCAAGTAAACATTTAAGCAATATTCCAACAGCATTTTTCCAATACAAAACTCCATCTAACATACAATAATTTAAAGTCTTATGTTTGACAAATCTAGATTTTGTTTTTGACAAAGAAGGAGGAGCACTTAGATAAAGCAAAATATATATGATGTCAGCATACCAAGGAGAGTTCATGAATGGTGTTTTGCATTCTTATATCTCTTCCAAAATATAAACCATGTTCATATCTAAAGCTTGGAAGTTTGACTTAGCCATGAGTTTTGCTAATCCCTGCCCTTTGATGAATTTGGTGGGCTTGATCTCTAAGTCATATTATAAAGTGGTAGCAATCCACTTGCCTCTTTTTCCATCAGGGTCTTGATTAAGTATATCTTTGACAACTGTGTTTCAGACAAAGGCTATGATATGTGAATGCAAAATATAAACTCTAAATTCCTTCAAAGCTTTGATTAAGGCAAAGGCTTGTTTCTCCATAATGTTATACTTTAGAGGGGCATCCCTTAAGGCTTTGTTGAAGAGATCTATGGGCTGCTCTTGCCCCATGATGTTCTTTTGCAACAATACTGCTGCCACAGTATGTTCAGAGGCAAAGGAAAAAATGTAAAATTCCTTGGTGAAGTCAGGGTTGATTAAGACTGGTGTTTGTGTGAGTGCTTGTTTTACCATCTCAAAAGATTTCTTTGCTTCCATATTACACTTCACTCCTACTTCCGTTTTCAACATATTCCTGATATTTATTAGGAGCTCAGCAAGATTAGGGATGAACCTTCTTAGGAAGTTAATCTTCCCAATGAAAGATTGCAGCTCTTTAATGTTCCCAGGATGGCTGATTTTCAGTATGCCTTCAATCGTTTTAGGGTCTACTTTGATTCCCTCTTTAGAAATTATGTGGCCAAGAATTTTTCCTTCTTAGAGACCAAAGAGTGTCTTTTTGGGATTCAAAGATAAGCCATATTTCCTACATTTCTCAAAAAAAATTCTCAGGTGGACTAAGTGCTCCTCATCAGTCTTAGAGTAGACAATGATGTCATCAAGGTATATGACTATGAAGTAACCTATGTCTTCTGAAAAAGCTATGTCCATGGCCCTTTGGAAAGTAGCCCTTGCATTCATTAAACTGAATGGAATCTTAACATACATGAACGTACCCCAAGGTGTAGTGAAAGTAGTTTTAAGTTGGTCACTTGGAAAGACTAGAACTTGGTTATAACCTGAGAAGCCATCTAATAATGAGATTCTTTGTGAACCAACCATTTTTTGGAGTATTTGATCCATTTTAGGAAAGGGATAATTATCTTTCAAGGAGGCTTTGTTCAAATTTCTGAAGTCAATACAAAGCCTAATTTCCCAATTCTTCTTCCTAACTGACACAAGGTTGGACACCCATTTTGAGTATCAGACAGGGACTATGATCGCAGCATTGTACATCTTTTTTATTTCTTTCTCAACTGAGGGTAACAAGAGGGGGTTTATTCTTCTCAACTTTTGTTTAAATGGTTTCTGATTTTCTTTGAGAGGAATTTTATGTTGGATGATTTTGGTGTCATAGGATTTCAAGTCTTCATACCCCCAAGCAAACACATCTTTAAATTCTCTAAAAAGCTCAATGTATTTATGTGTTGTGTGAGATGGGAGAGCTTTGGACATCTTGATTATTTTGGGCTCTTTCATCCCTCCAATGTTACACTCTTCTACATTTGTTTCAGTGGGTTACATATTGGGTTTTTTAGCTACATTATTAAAATCAAACAACTCTTCTAGTGGTGTAAGGCCTCTTGGCAAGGTGTCATCTTTGTACTGCAAGATTTCAAATTATCTTTGATCTGATTTGTCAAATACTTCTGCAATACAAGGGTTTTGAAGGTGGTTTATATCATCATCAAAGGGCAGCTCGATTTTGGGAGTTTCTTTTTCGGCAGATTTATTTCTTTCAAATCTCAAACTCTGTTTTATGCTTGAAAAGTAATTTTTGGATTGCAGAAAATCATCTATTTGGTCATCATTGTCAAACACTTGCTAATGGTTCAAGTTGTCTGGTACAGTAGGCCTGTTCTTTATTTTTATGAGGCATTGATTATTTTCAGAAGGTAAAGAGAAATTGTTGGCAGCAAGGGCAAGCTCATTGGCAAGGCAGTTTTGGGACCTAGGAATGAAAGTAAGCTCATATTTATCAAAGGTTTTGAGAAGGTCTAGGGCAGCATTTCTCCCTTAATTTGATTGATGATTAGTTCTGAATCTCCTTGGATCAAGATTTTCTTGGCTTTGAGATTTTTAAGTAAGTATAGACAAATAAGGAGGGCCTCATACACTGCAACATTATTGGTGCATTGAAAATCTAACCTATAGGAATGGCCTTCATTGGTGTTTTGGATCCAAACACTAGCCCCTGATCTGGCCTTACCATAAGAACCATCAAAGCTCATATGCCAAAGGATTTCAATTTCAGTTTTATCAATGTTCTGTACTTCAAGGCTGCTAGAGTTTTGGGAGTCATTTTCTTGATTAGAGAGCTGGTTTGATTGTTCTGGGGAACTTATTTCTCTCTCATTGTCATTCACTTGTTCACTTATGTCATTTTCATTGTACAAGATGAAGGAGTCGAGGTTCGAGTGAATGGAATAAACTAGTGTGTTATTTCACTTATCTATGTTACTCACCATGTATTTCATATGGGATTCCCAGTACAATCTTCTTGTTTGATTGAATATTGGGATGGTGGCATAGGTCATGTCCATTTGAAGGCTACCCTGGAGTTTGCCCCCCTAGGATCTAGATAAAAGCATGCCATACTTTGGGGGGATGTCAGCCACAACTCTATCCATGACTAGACTTTTAGCGGGGATTTGTGCCAGATTGGCACACAGATCCTTGATTATGCCCAGACACTTAACCCTACTGCAATCAAAAGAATACAAGTCTTTGTAGGGCTTTGTGATTTCTAGGCCGAATCTCTCCATCACAACCTATGGCATGAGATTGTGTGAGGCACTAGAGTCTAGCATAGAATTATGCAGAATTTTGTCATGTGTGTTTAGATTGACATAGAAAGGAGGGACTGCTCCTTCTTGATATATTCCTTCTACTTCAGGACCAAACAACAGTTCTGGTTTATCATCAGTTAAGTTTAAGGTATCAGTATCCTTGCCTATGTTTAACACTTTGAAAATCTAGGATCTATATACCTCTTGGGTTACCAATTCAGTGAGGGGTATAATGATCTTGATTTTGGCAATCTCCCCCTCAAAACTAAAAGGCGCAGGTGTCTTTATTGCATTTACATCAGTTTTATCAGCCATGAACTTTCCTATATTTTTAATTTGCTGATTTTTATTTGATGGTTTGGACAGTAAGGTTTTTTCAGGGCCACTATTTGAAGTACTAGGGCAGTTTGAATCATTACTAGGCTGGCTAGTATTTTGCTTGTTTAGTTCAGTCTTCTTAGTGATAGTATTTGTGCTTTCTGCTATCTTTTTAGGGATAGGTTCAGAGGTTTTTATAACAACAGTGTTTGGCTGATCTGTTTTAGGGACATCTTGAATCTTCTTTCTCCTAAGGTTATATTGCCTATGGACTTACATTATGGAATTCTCAAATCCTAATCTATAGTCTTTGGAATCTTCATATGATTTCTCATTTGGTTTTGAAGAAAACTTCCTTTGTTCTTCTTCAGTAAGGAATGTGTTATCCTCATCATCTGAACCTATGACATTTGCATGGTATTCTTCCAACTACTCAGGCTCTCTTTCTTCTTCATCTACATAGTTGTCTTGGAAAGGGGGTCTGATTTGTTGGTCATTCTCTCTTTGTCTGATTTGAGGAGGGTCTCTTCTAAAATTCTGGTTTCTATTTTTGTTTTGAAGATTGGCTTGATTTTCCATAGGAGGTGTTCTCTCATTAAAACTGATTTTTTCCATCATCCTCTCCATTGTCCTATCTATGGATTCAAGTTTGGCTTTGGAAGAGGAGGGTTCAGGTGTTGTGTCATCTCTATAAGTCACCCTTTTTTATGATCTTGCCCTAGGCCTTTTCTCAATCAAATTGGCCTCTACACTCACAACCCCCTTTTGCATGTCTTCTAGAGTTTGGTAATCTCTCTCCCTCAGTTGATAGGCCATATCAGCATCAAAGCCTTCAGGATATTTTACTAAGGCCATGCCTTGGGGATGTTTCATGTGAGGTGGGAGAGTGTTGTAAACACTGTTAAACCTAGTGGAGTAGTCATGAACAATTTATCCCAGGTTTCTCTTAAGATTGTTATACTCGGACAGAATCTGGAGGGGGTTCTTCTTGATTTCCCATTTGTTCACAAAGGTTTGGTATAGAGTAGGGATATCATGAATGTTGTTGGGAGGTAAGTCTTTAAACCATCTCTTGGGTTATCCCCCTAGGCTCTGAGAAAAAATCCTCATTTTTATGGTTTCTTCTTCTATCTCCATATACTCAAAAGAATCATTAATTCTATGTACATGTTTTTTAGCAGAAATGGATTCAGTCCCTACGAAGTGAGGGATTTTGGACTGATAGTCATTTGGCAAAGGTAATAGTGGTTTCTGGAGAGAAAGTGGAGCATACCAAGCTGCCATGATGGGAGGGAAAGGAAACAAAGGTTGATTTACAAGGGGAGGGTTTATGAAAAGAGGCGAGGATGGAATGGAGTAGTCTGAACAATGGGTGTATGAATAACGAAAGCACTTGGATTAGCAAGAGACTATTGAGCAGATCTAGGATGAGAGAAGCCAAAGCTATGAATGAAATGAGGATCAGGTGGAGTGGCTTCTCTACTATCAGTATGTTCACCACTAATTGTTGGGGTGAGTGTGGAGACTCGAAGTCTATCTGATGTATATCACTAAGTTACTTAGTTCTGGATGGGTTTCTTATGAATGGTAAGTCAACTTGTGTATTTTGTAGAGCCGAGAGATTTTCAGGGACAGAATTAGCTCTATGAATTAGTATGATAATAGTTGAATTCTTGGATTTAGGAGATTTCCTAAGGATACTTTCTGGATTGTCAACTATCTTAGGAGGATTTGGGTCTGGGTGTGATCTGGTATAGGTCCTTCGTGGAGCTAGATCTCTTTATTCTCACAAGGTATAACTAGGCCTTAAAAACTGTTTTGGACTGATTTGACACAATCCTAGAACAACCTATGGGACTAGTGGAATGAGGAAGGCCTACTGGAGGCTAGTGGAGTCGCCAGGTGGAAATTTTTAGCTCTTCTAAAGATAACATGTTTTATATTTCACCACCAAATTCTTGATAAAAGATCAATCTAGGGAGTACTTTTGGGTTTTCAGTTCCTTTATGTAGCCTTAAGGTAAATGAGTATTCCCTAACTAAGTCATTATCTTGCTAGGATGATGAAATAATTAGTTTCTATTCCAGCTATGGGTTGGTTTTTAAGTCAAACTAGGGATCTATACGAGTCTATAAGAGTTTGTCAGGCTACTATGAACTCAGTCCCACCGTGATCGCTACTATGTTAGCTCCCCGTAATTTTCTAGATTGATTGAGATACAAATTGACAAGGGTAAAATCAAACCAAGCTTTAGAGTTCTAGGATCTAGCCCTCCTAGTATTAGAGAGGGATCTCTCAATAAGTTTGTAAGGATATAGCTTGATGCTTTTAAGAGGTTGATTTTAGGCTAGATGTTAAGTGCAAGGTATTTGATTTTTTTTTGGTTGGGTATGATAATTTGATAGATTTTAGATAGGAAACATGGAAGATTGTTAATTCATTAGGCAATGGAGTCTAACAAGGTCCAGATAAGTTCATCAATGGTGTTAAGAATATTTGCAGGGCAAGTTTAATTGGTTGGTGGATATTTTAAGGTTATGAAAGATTTATGAAATGGACATAAATATTGAGAACGAAAAACTAATAAAGGGCTGAAAACAGAATCCTTTATATACTTGTAAACTAAGGGAGTTATAAAATTGATAAGAACAACAAGATAATCAAAGGCATAAGCAGAACCTAATCCATTTGATTTCAGACTGATAATAGATAATTAACCAAGACAAACATTTAATTCCAAGAACAGAATATTTCAGTGGCAACAATATGCAAGGCTAACCATAAATCACAATTGATGCTAACTGATCTAAATTATTCAAGAAATGGACTAAGAACTTGTTAGAGAGAAAATGAATGATTTCTCTAATGTATCTGAGTAGAAGAAAACATTAAGGCAGTGAAGGACAAACTGATTTAAGGTGTCATTAGAAAACATTTCTTAATATAAATTCTTTGTCCTACTGCAACATAGCAAGATGGAAAACATAATGAAAAACTAAAAAACATAAACAGAAGAAAAATTCACCATCAACCAAGTCCATGGATCCTGCAAGCAATCCTTCTCCATCAACAAACAAATTAGATCATGCATGAGTTCCAAGACATCAATTTCTCTTCAAGAGCTTCAAAGGACTATGTATTATTCCAACATCAGTCGTCAAAATACAACATTTACAATGAGTTCCAATGCAGTATTTATACTGCAAATGAGGAGGTGGAACTATGTTTTAGGGTTCAAATGTCATTTATGTTAGAGTAAATATGTTCCTGACCTTGATAACCGTGCAAGGCATAAGGTAGGAACATATGTAGATACCTCTCTATTTTAATAGCTCTATCTTTACTCTCTAAGATAAAGATAAGTGGAAAAGATTGACTTTAAGGCTTTATCTTATCTTTTACAATAATTGTCCTGACAGTTTAAATATCCTCTTTAGTGTAATAACTGTCAATTTTCCCTTTGAGACAAGAGGTAGGATATAGGTGGTAGTCTGATATATTTAAGGGAATAACTACTCCTTTTGAGGTATTCGATGCTCTTTAGCCTAAGTCTTCTTGGTTTAATTATGAAACTGCTCTTTAGGCCCTTTAGCCTTGATCTGTCTTTAATTAATCTTCTTTAAGGCTTTGATTTTTCCTTAAGTCTTTATAAATCACCTTTGCTGACTTTTTCTCCTTATCTGATTTCTTTAAACCTTTAATTCTCTCTCTTTAACCGTGTTTTATCCTTAATCTGCCAATTCAAGCCTTTAATATTTCGATCTTCATTTTTGGTCTTCAAACTTTACTGATTTTTTTGCTTCTGCATGTGCAGGAGGCTTCTTCGATGTGTTGGAGGGTTTGATTATATGACCAATGCTTGTAAAGCACCGTTCAAACCATGAAATTAACCCTGGTAGTCCCTTTCTTCGTGATTTTGCCTCTGTTTGGACCACGAAGGTCGTCACCTTCTGGCCCTATCCCTTTATGGACTGTAAGAGGGTTTTCAGCCCTAAAACTGCCATAAAACCTACATAAAACAAACAAAATAACCTTATAAAACCCTGCGTGTTGGAATTTACTACTTACAGAGGCTGGCAGAGGTGGAGGAGTAGGATATGAAAGTGGAAGAAGGAATCCCATGGCAGAGAGGCGAAAACCTATGAAAACAGGGTTCAAATTTGATTTTGGCGCAAAAATGAGGATTGGTGGTTTCGGAAAACCTTCGATGGTTTTCGCGTAGCATTGAGGCGGTAAGTAGTTTTGCACATTTTTAACATGATACCACATAGGGTGTGACACCTGTCCACCCCAATATCGCCTATTTCGCGTTCATCCAGGTCGTTAAAACCTGACATGGAAATCTGCATGAAATCTAACGCGGGTCGTTGGAACTGGATAGGCCAGATCAACGGCGAGGGAGGAGCGTGATGGGGAAAGGTTCATGGTCAAAGGGAGGTGGTGGAGGCCAGGTGTCAGACTAATATTGGACAAGAGGTTAAATAGTGTGGGTTGGGACCAATGGTGACATATGCTATTTTGTTTGGTAGCGCATTTGGTTGATTGGCGGGGTTGGATGTCAGGAATATTAGAGGTCGTCAGATCATATAGATCAACGGTGGGGATGGATTTGTGAGGATGAATGGGTATATGTTAGTCGGGAGAACTGAGGGTGATAGGGGAAGCATGGTGGCCATTGATATTTATAGATCTACAGTGGGTATCGCTTCATGGAGTTGTAAGGCGGGGAAGAAAAAAGGAATGAAGGAATGCGCTTAAGGGAAAAAAGGGAAGGTGGGGCTGATTTAGCATCATCGGATCATATAGATAAACGGTTGATATAGATTTTGGGGAGGGCCGAGGGTACGAAAGAAAATTTTTAGGGTTTGCCCCCGCAAAAAACCTTAGCCATTAGATCTGAGATCTCTATAGTCAAAGGGTCAACTACGGGGGCAGTGGGGAGTACGGGCGAAAAGCTTGGGGGGTGCCCCCGTAGTTAATCTGAGCGATTGATTAGGAGGAAATGGAAGGTTGAATCATTGGCATAAAAAGGTAAAGGAAAATAAAGGAAAAAAATGCAATTTTGCCGATGCGATGGGGGCTAGCAGGAGGTGTTGGGGCATGGTCCCATGGAGGGATACGGTGACCCGGAGCCAGGGAGAAGGGGCTAAGGAAGTAGTAGGGATGGGGTGATCGGAGGGTTAAATTAGGGTCGTCGGATCTCCCGGATCAATGGTGGAGATCGCATCGGAGCATCGCTATCGAGGTGGAAAGTTTGCAAAGGAAATGCGGGTTTACAGAGGAAATTCTGATGCAATGGGGGCTAGCGCCTAGTCGTCGGCATAGGTCATACGAAGAAAAAGAAGTGGAAGATTTAAGCCCTCGAGGGCTTAAAGCCTGTATATAAAAGGGCGCACTTTTATGCCAAAAGAGGGGTTTTTTAAGCCTAAAAAAGGTTCTGATAGGTAAAATAGGGTAATTCAAACCATAAAAAAGGTGTTTTTTATAGGTTTTTAAAGGATTTTTAGAAGGTTTTTTAGGAAAATGATGCATAAATGAGAAGTTAAAAATGGGTTTTTTGAAAGGGGAATGTAGGATAAATAAAAGGGAAAAATGAATGAAATGGGCTTAGAAAATGATGGAAAAATGGCCTAAATAACAGTCTCTTTTAGTATCAGCAAGGTTACTTGGTGGATTTTTGAATGGAATAGCAGTGAAGATTAATCTTAAGTTAGAGGGCACTAGGAGGCTTCAAGAATGAGAAATTTTCTATGAAAATAATCTCTTGAAGGCTCAAGATCTATTTTAGGCATCATTTGCTATGACAAAATTTACTGATGGCTAACAGATTGAACAACGTCAGGTCCAGGAGGTATGGTATCAGCGATTGAATGGATTGTGACCATGGGTAGCTATGAAGACTCTGTTTTGACAACAGTAGATGAACCGGGATGTGTGGCAACAATTTGATCTAACTCTGGGTTAAAAGATAATGTTTCGCCAGAGGTACGAATTGTACTTGATTCAGCAGGTCATGATCACCTTCGCCTACCAGAAGTAACTTCCGGTGGTAAAGGTGGTTTTAAAGCTAATCTACACGAATGAAGGGGGATAGGATTTTTTTCTTCCGTGATTACTAATTTATTTTATCCCAAAAAAAATAAACAAAAAGAGGGTAATGCTAGGCAAAAGGGTTTACCAAGAAACTGTGAACTGCAAAATACCTCCTGGCGAACCAAGAAGTATGGGTAGGTAATCTCCTCGAATACTGTGTTCGGTGTATCACAATTTCAAGGTGGCCGAATCGGTTCACTATGGATAGATAACACCTAAAAGTTGTCCTCCCAAATATACCCGAAGGTACGTGGAGGCCCAAGTCCGTATTAGTGTTGTCTAATGCGAAATCGTACAGTGAGAGCACCCCTTCATACTTATCGTACTGTAACACTACCCGATATACCTGAAAGTACGTGGATGAGCTACGATATACTTACGTACGTGGAGTGAGGTATCACACTCGGAATGTATCACAGACAAGTTAACGAAAACTATTATGTTTTACGACGCCGGAACACATCACTAGCGTAAAACTTCTAAATGTTATCGTTATGGTTCCAAAGCATTGTTAAGTAAATTGAGATTAATTTTATGTTGACCTTGCTTAACAATTTTCCTTTCAAAGGGTCACCGCGATGATGTGTATGAAATTCCTAAAATGCAGCTAAGAATGATAAAAAAACTTTCACTTTCAGCTTTTTCAATGAAAAACCTAGCTACTAAGGGAAAAGAGTAAATAATTTGAGATCAAACAAATCAATGAACAAAACAAATCAATGAATCTCAAACTAAATGCAAATTTCTTAATGTTCCTTTTGCAAAACACACATTATTCTACATGCAAATACAAGTTTTTCTTTTCAGTTTCCTTAATGTTATGAATGCAGAAAAGAAACTAAGTGCACTAGATCAATAATTCAAATGCTTTTTACTTTCTAGAAACGAAGAATACAAACAAAAATTTCTCTTTTGAAGGAAAAACAAGGATTTCAACAAAAATTTCTCCTATCAAGGAAATAAAGATTTTACGACAATTTCCTATTTAGAAAGAAAATGATTCTTAATGCAACCATAAAAAATACTTTGAAATAAACTTGTCAATGATAAAGAAAAACTTTTTTTAAAACAACATTGAATAAATTTTCAGTCAAAGGAGAAGAAGTATATAGAGTCACTGGTCAATTGAGCATCAAAATTTTCAAAACATAGCAACAAACAAAACTGAAGCAAGTTGCAGAGTCAAATTCAAGGGAATTTGGTCACTTTTAGGAGTCAACGCAGTCTCCAAGGGGAGATAGTGCTCTGCAACGCAGTCTAGGAAGGGAGACAGTGCTCTGCAAAGCACTGTGTCCAGTCCAAGGGTGAATTGGGTCCAGTATACAAAGAAAAATACTATTGTTTAACTCACTGTATTTGCAAATTAAGCTCTGAAAAAGTTTAATCTTTATGTGAAATAACTACTGGGTGGATAAAAAAAAGAAAATCAGAGGCTTTAACACCTAGAACTAAGATAAATTCTCTCTAGTGGAATCGCCAATTTATTGGGCCAGAATTGTGAATACGGATAAATCACGCTTCCCTAGACAGGTGCTAGTCTAGAAAAATAGGTGAAATGCTATACAACTATTTCTCCTAAGTCAGAACATATACACAGAGAGGATTGGAGGCTTACTTGTTCAGTCGCTTCCAAATGGCTCCTTCTATCGCTTCCATTGCAGCTTCAAATTCAAGCGGTTTGTGAGATGAATGCTTCCTGCAAGAAAGAACACTGAAACAACAGAAGATGCAATAATATAGATATTTATTCAATATAGTTAGCTAAATCAGTAAAGCATAAACCATATACATCAACCAAGATCTTGGAATATGGAAAATCAAAGTCAATACAGATGCATATAGGGAAAAATAAGCAGTACTCTTTATTGATGATAGAAGGAGAGGTTACAACCTAGTGACTGATTTGAAGTGACCTTCCAGCAACGTTCCCAAGCCTCATAATAGTATAAATCTCTCCAGCAGTAGCTTCACAAATCTAGCTCTCAATTTAAAATTCTCCAGCATTTCTCTACTCAAATTCTTCCTCCTCAAACACTTAGATCTGTGCTCAATTTATAGATGAAGTGTAGGTTGTTTTGCAATCAATAACTTTCCAAAAATAGGAAAGACATGTTTCTAGTCATGTAGACTTCAAATGGACACTTGGATCCGAAGCTTGACACATGTGAACTCTTCTAGAAGGCACTGGCCAAGTGGAGATTCCGGAACAATGAGAATTTCGCTCCCAATATGACCAATGCACCTTTGAATGTCGGGAAGTGCTTTGCAGACTTGCATGGGGCTACCTGCATATGCAACACACTTAGGCCCCTTAGAGCTTGCGTTATGAGCTCTCATATGTTATATAATAAGCTTCAAACCATGGAAACCTTTGCTTGATGAAAGTCTTGCTTGATTTGTCTTGTTTCTTGTCTTAGGGCATGTAGCAACTGAAATGATAGGGAATGATAGACCCTTGATCATTGGTCCTAGAGATGATGCCTAGTTAACCAGGTCATTGAGAATGGTGCCCAAATTGACCTATAACAATGGAAAAAATAATGTATCTTTGGTATTTTGGATGCTTAAAAAAGTTTTTGAATTCCCAAGATGACCAAACTTGACTTTCAAAGGCAACCATTGCGATATGGAGCCTTAATCATGAATGTGAAACAACTGAAAGAAGCGCAGTGCATGTCTCATAATCATTGTACTGGCGGTATGTCATGGAACAATGTGATTTGAAAACCTAACTAACTATCCTGGCCTGTCTAGTTTCTGCCAATGATGAGAAGGTAAGACTCAATATGACCTTACTTGTGATCTTGTATGAGACATCGACCCTAGACTTACTTGACTCAATATTTTGGGAATCAATAACTATGTTTGCATAATATTTCACACACTATAGCATAATCACACCAGTAATGAAATATGTCATTATTTACTAAGACCAATAACTTTATCTCTAAGATATCATATAAAAATATTTACACATTTTTCAAAATAAATTTAAAATAAAATACTTGATTTTGACTACTATAATAGAGAACACTAACAAAATAATTTCCATATATGCTAGAATATCAAGGCAATAAGCATTTATTCTAATCTTTTCAAATATGGAAAATGAACCATATCTGATTGGTTTCAACTTCTTTCCTTCTCCCTTTAACCTGTCCTTGTTTATGTGAATCCATACTCTATATGCAACCTCGAACTGGTGATAAACACTGTGTTTTTCATTGGAGGCCTTATACTTAGCCTTTCTCTTTTTCAAATGATCGTACACCTCTTGATGAATCATCTAGATCCGCTGAATGAACTTGTGAGATTTGTCCTCATCAATTTTTTCATCGGAATCCTCATATTTCCTAGAGACCCAATCTAAGGTAGATTTTGATAGGTATACAAAACATGTCTCAAATGGTGAACTTTGACTTGAAGAGTGAAAATTCATATTTTATGCATGTTGAACATAATGAATATGTTCATCCCACAACTTAGGATGCTTTATACAATATTCCAGGACAAAATGAAACATTTTTTGTTAACGACCTCCATCTATCCATCCATATATGGATGGAATATCATACTCCTCTTTATCTTGGTGTCCATCATCTTCCACAATATTTTCTACAACTCTCTAAGGAACAAGAGTCTTGATATGAAATAATGGATATGGGTAGTCCAAAATGGACCCATACATGCTGAAATAAATGTTGAGAAGTCTACTCAACAGTAATATGATTTTTACAAGGCATCAAGATAAACATCATCCTAAACCTATCCACCTCTAAATATAAGTATTCATGACCCTTTATTGACAAAGGAAACCCCCTACAAAATCCATGGATATGCTCTCCCAAGGATGAGAAGGAGTAGTGAGTCACATGTGCTACCCCAATTTTGTGTTAGTGCGCTTACAAATATAGCACATCATACACCCCTTTACATATTTGGTTACAATTTCTTTCATCCAAGGCCAATAACAGAACATATGCAAATGATACATTGTTTTTAATACCCCAAAGTGACCAGCCATAGTATAAGTCTGAGCTTCTCAAATTACATGGACTCTTTCACTTGTAGGAATACATAACTTTCTAGGATGTTACATTAACTCATCTCGCAAATGGTAGTTTTCCACCTATGATCCATGGGTTATCCTTTCATAAAATTATTTGAAATATTCACCAATAGCATATTTTTCAACATAAGTATCATGAGATAAAGAAACATTCTTTAAAACAATAGATGTAGAAACAGGAGGCCTAGGTAGCATATTTGCCACTTTGTTTCTTGTACCCTTGTTTTACATAGTTACCAAATCAAACTGTTAAAGGAGTCACATCCACCTGAAGTGACCATATTGTTGGAACTTTTCTATGGTTGGAGATGCTATAAGGATTGATGGTTTAAATGTATGATATTCCCCTTACCCATCAAGTAATTCTTCCATTTCTTAACACTTAGAACCAAAGCATACAACTTTTTTGTCATAGGAGGGATAGTTGACAACAACTTGAGAGAAATTATTTGATTGGTAATAAACCATTTTATGATGTTGCATCAATAGTACACCCATGTCATATCCACTACAATCCGTCTTGATCTCAAATGTTTGTTAAAGGTTTGACAAGTCAAGTATAGGTGTTATTCTCATCCTTGCCTTTGATGTGTCGATATCCTTTTTTTTCTTTCCTCCCAACTGATAGATCTGCTTCACGCTGGTCATGGCATGGAAAGGAGGTGCAATGATAGATAAGTTAGCTATGAACCTTCTCCGATACTAAATTACTCCAAATAAGCTTTTCACTTCTACTGTATTTGTAGGTGTAGTCTATTGGACAATTACATAAAATTTGTAAGGATATATTTTCAATTGACCTCCTCCAACAATATGACCCAAATACACAAAAGAAGTTTTTCCAAATTCACATTTGTACAAGTTTACAATCAATTTATCCATTTTTAAAGTATCCAATACTTGTTTGACATGTTTTACATGATCAACTGGGGTTTTGCTAAAGACAAGTATATAATCTAGGTATGCAAGTGAAAACTCATCAAAGAATGGTCTAAATACATCATTCATTACCCTCATGAATGTAGATAGAGCATTGCAAATCATAAATTTCATGACCAACCACATGAATAGTCCTTTCTTGTTTACGAAGGATTTTTTCCATACATCATTCTCTACAATTCTAATTTGATGGTAACCACTCTACAAATACAACTTAGTGAAACAAAAATAATTATTCAATTTATCAAGAAAATCATCTATACAAGGGAGAGGATATCAGTTTTTCACTGTGATCTTGTTGAGAGATCAATAATCCATGCACATTCTCCTTGTGTCATCCTTCTTTGACACCCACACCTTCAATGAACCACATGGAGGATGAGATAGATCTAATGACTCCTTGGTCCAACAAGTCTTACACCTACTTCTTGATTTCGTCCATTTCCATGGTTGAAATCTTGTACATGCTCACATTTGGGAGAGAAGCATATAATTGAAGTTCAATCTCATTTTGGATTTGTCTTTTTGGAGGCAATCCAACTAGTTCCATAAAAATCTCATCATAGTTAGATATAATATCAAACATTTATTTCATGTGAGGAGGATTACAACCTTTGAAATCATGAGATGATTCAACATATTTTTTCCTCACAACCATGAGAATACACTTCTTACTGGATTTTTTGAGTCTATTCATATGTCCTGCAATGACAAGGGTTGAATTTACTTTCATGTAGAGAACTCTGACAATATATTCCACCTCATCTTTCATGAGATGGGACTTGTTCTCATGCCTCAATTTTTTTTTCATATCATACAAGTATGGGATTCATAAGAATATGTCACACATGTCAAGTGGGATACCATCTAAATAAAAATTGTAATATCCCCAAATGGGAACAAGCAGAAATATTAAACAATACTGCTCATAAATAACGTAGTTCGGCAAAATAAAAGAAAGAGGCCACTATGGAGGCTCAATATTTACATTTACAATAGAAAATCAAAGTTATATTGAATCCCATGAGTTATATAACAAAAAATAGAAGACTTTACATGAAGAAAATCCTCAAAATGAGGTGTTGCAACCATAGATTAAGACTAAACAAGCTTGACAACGTTATTTTATTGGCTAAAAGTAGTTGTAGATTACACTTCATATCTAGAGCAGATTTGTGTAAAAAGAGTTAGATCTATATAAGATCTCTACACTAGAAAGTATCCTTTACAAATGCCCCTTGGGGTTTTTAGCAAAAAGTGAAGTACATGGAGTAGATCTAAAATCTAATGCAACAGATCTATAGAATGATTCAGAAATTTTAAAGTAAATACAACATTATTCATATCAGATCTGAAATCCATGGATCACCACATTGAAGAGAAGATTTCCAACAGTAGAGATCTCTCCTCCAAAAGTCGGCCAAAACACCCTGCAAATTCTCACTTGCAAATAATGTAGTACTTGAAGATAAAATGTGTGGTAGGCTTTAGAACATAGGTGGCCTCAAGCCAAGATCTGAAAAATGTGCTCCAATCATCCAATACACTCTTTTCAATGGGATAGAAGGCTCTCCCACTGAAAAGAGGCACTAGAATGGCTTAGATCTGAGTAAATCTATCCTCCACTTGCTACAGCTTATAAAGAAAACCAAACTGTCAAGAGGATCTGCGTTGTAGTTGGAAGAAGAGCTTGGCCAAATGCCTGATAGTGGACCGGAAATGCAAGACTCCTTCAAGAGCTACTCAATGAAGGAGGTGGGATTCCTAATCAGGAACACCCTATGCTAAACAACACTATTCTTTGCCAAACATCCAAGAGAATAAGAAATGTCTAAACAAACAAATTCTTTAGAAATAATATGTTCATTAAAAACCTTCTCATGTTGCCTTCTCCTTCCTTATATAAGATGAGAACTTGGAAAACCCTAAACCACCTCAAAGGAAATGTCCTCTTCCACATGAGTGATCTCCAACTAAGACTGTGTTGTGTCTTAATGAAGATCATCCCCCCATGACATCATTGTATATTTGGTCAAGATTGACCGAGTCAAGACAATTAGCCCCTTTTCACATCTAAGGGAGCTCATAAAAATAGCCCAGATTTAGCTTTGTTCACATGTGGCATTGATTTATTCAATGTTTAGGATTTTTTATGATCCTCCTTTACAATTTATTCTTGAAACAGAATAACAAAACAAAATTGAATATTCCAATTAGCTTAGGATTAATCGGGAATATTACAGTCCTCCCCTCCAAAATGTTGCTTGTCCTCAAGCAACTGATAAGTTGAGTGCTGCAACACATCTCCTCCTTTATTGGTGACACCAACATGAGTTAATTTGCGTCCATGAACCAAGTTTTCACCAAACCATCCATCCATGACTAGATCCACCAAATTTCTCATGAGATGCAAACAGTTCATCCCATAAGGAGACAATAAATCACATCAAACAAAAATGGTTTTGCCAATGCCCTCCCTGAAATATGAGACATAAAGTACAAGGAGAGTGGCCATCCCATAGGGCACATGCATGGCTTCCCTCCTTCATCCATACATCCCCATAAAAAGCACAAGTACATCATCAATATAGGGATCAAAACAATATACATATAAGCCGAAATGTGTGCATATGGAGGTGGGTCATAGTCCCACATGTGGAACCAGCGCAGAGCATCTCCTGCCTGAATCAAATCAAGATGTGGTAATTGGTTTTGCTATCACTTAATTGATGCCCATACTATCTCACCATAGCTGAAAGTGTGAGATATATTTGGTTCCTTAGGGAAGCACCCATCATGTTGCAAAATCTCCATTTTCCTTCCAAGGGAGCAGCCAAATTCAGAAATTTTTGTGGCCCAATATTGGCCATGAAGCTTACAAGATATAATAATCCTCCTTGGAGTCATGGCCTGCAAAAACATGGTGGAAGAATGCACAAAATTAGAATATACAACATGTGTAACAAGAGCATGTTCTTCACCAACATTCCTCCTCCTATCAATGGAGTGGTGCATAGATCTATTCTCTTCCTCAAAGAGAGAAAGGGAGGGCTGATTTAACTTTTCCCTAGAGTCATGTTGTTGCTCCAACTCCACAAGGTTCATGCATCTTTGACAATGCTAATATAGTTCTTTTTCAAAGACCTCCCAATAGTAGCTCCTCAAGATGATGTCATTGAGCTTCATAGAGTACGTGTTGCTGAAATAGAACTCTTCATAAGCCCTTTATAGTAACTTCTCCTTGAGCTTGGAGGCTCTAGACAAGAATATCCTACCATGATTATAGATAACTTCATCAAGATTGAATAGCTCTCATCATGTATTAAGTCATCAATAATCATGCAAGTGTGAAGATCATTGGAATATTCCACCAGTAGTTGGGATTTCCAGTATGGATCTAATTTGCCCAACAATGACAGTGTTGATAATGTGTCCTCTGAAATGTCTTCCATGTTGTTTTTCTCATCCTTTACATTTCCCATGTCAAAGGTGTATGTTGGAAAGCCAAGCCTCCCATTTTTCTCCTCCTTGACATCTCCCATGCCAAAGGTATAAGATGGAAGGTTTCCATTCCTTCCTTGCTTCCCTCCTTGCACATGCACATGCTCAAAATGAAATGGAAGCTCTTGGAAGTTATTCTCCCATGGAAAGCTATCATCTATCCAAAACCTACTTGGTTTTCCCAAAGTATGCATGCATTACCACCATCTAACATCATGTATGGAGGGATGTTCTCCAAAAAAAATTTTCTCCTAATTCAAGGATTGTCTTCGTTCCTCCATCATGTTGTCATTCTTCCTCCTTGCAGAAACTTTTCTCAGCATAGTATGAGATGAGAGAATGGATAATGGTGTTAAGGGAAAAATAATTTCCCTCTCCTTGAGCCTTCCCCATACTCTCAGCGCTGTAGTATGGTATTCTAGTGCTCCCATCCTCCTTCAATATATGAAAGGAACATAAATTCATGAAACATCTTTTACCAAATCTAAATCAGGTGGCCTCCCAGGTGTTATACCACAAGATAATGATGTATCATGGCTCATTCCCATGTGAACAATATATGGGAACATCTTATGACTGCTTCCACTGAACAAATCCATCTCTGATTTTTGTGTGGAAGTCTCATAATAATGGGGCATCACTCTTATGGATGTAAGAGTGCTTCTAATTGGAGAAATTCCCCCATCTTCTTCTCCATGTAATAGAGGATCACCTCCCATCATATCAGTGTTGTGATCCTTCATCTTCTCTCCTTCACCCACTTTCTGCAAGATCTCACAGTCTAAGGTTCTCCCTTTAGATGTAGTTAACTCATGAACACCCATCATCTCATTGGTGTCAAGGGTCTTGATCATAAAGGGTTGATTTTTCACAGTGTGTGTTCCCAAAACTGAAGGCAATGTTGGAACACATTCCGTCCATTTTTTTTTCTCATTGTTTACCATCATAGACACATGCTCCTCATCCTCTTCATGTATAAGATCCTTGGGACCTTCTTGCAAAGATACAAGAGCCCTCTTGGTGAAATAAATGGCTTCATCTCCACCTCCAAATAAAAAGAGATCTCCTCTTGCTGTCACAGCGCTGGAGGAACTTTTCATCTCTTATTCTTTCTCCTCCTCATCAATGGAGCATGCCTCATCAATAGGATATCCTTTCTCTTGATCTCTTCTTGAAAAAGGAACATTCATGTCTTCCTCTTGAGAAGAATGTCCTTGCTGAAGTGGGGCCTTTGCCCTTGGCAAATCATGTAGCAGATCTTTAACCCTTTCAACAATGTTCTGAAATGGAGTTATCTTCATGGATATTTCCATATTATGCAAATGTTCTGAATTCCTGGGCTTATTTTTCTTTCCCTAAGAAATTTCAGATGGTTCAACATCAAATATTTTCACTAATATCCTAGTGAACTTAGCATAAGTAGATATATTTACATTTTTCAATAAAGAAGATTCAAATAACATTCAGGCATAAGCTTTACCTTGGAGGTGCAGCACTGCTACTCTTATGGCTTCTTCTTCTGAAACTTGATGCAGCTGAAAATATGTGTTCAGCTTCTTTACCCAAGAATTGGCTGAGCTCTCAGGTGATCCATCAAATGTAGGTAGAAAAGTCCTACCCAAAGTGGGCTACATTCACCCTCTTCTTCTCATTTTTATGCTAGATATTCTTTCTTATTTAAGTTGAAAAAACTCTAGGAATCTTAGATGCTCTTCAAATCTTTTAGACTAAGATTCATATTCTTGGAGATAGTCACCAAGAGCCTCCTCTTTTGGTGTCTCTCCTTCTTCTTCTTCTCTTGCTAGGAATGTAGGCATGCAACAACGTTGCAGATCTGATTGTGTGGCTGAATGCTCACACACATAATATGAAGAGTTGGGGCTTCCTTCATGTGAAAATATCTCCAAAGGATCTGCATGTCTTTAATTTCTCACTCCCTGAATTTCACTCTTGAGCTCATGCATAGTTTGGAATAGAGTTTTTGAGAACTCTTTCCTTTTCATTCTTCCAGATAAAGGGGTTTGACCCTTGTCTTATTTTTCTTTAGTGTAATCAACCTTATTCTTCATTCTTTTCTTTTCATGAAAAGACATATTGGCTTCTTATAGGTTGTGCCAAGATGATGGCTCTGATACTACTGTAATACCCCCAAATGGGAATAAGCAACAATATTAAGCAATACTGCTCAGAAATAATGCAGTTCAGAAAAATAAAAGCAGGAGGCCAATATGAAGGCTCAATATTGACATTTACAACAAAAAATTAGAGTTAAATGGAAGCCCATGAGTTATAGAACAGAAAACAGAAGACTTTACATGAAGAAAATCCTCAAAATGAGGTATTGTAACCATAGATTAAGACTGAACAAGCTTGACAAAGTTATTTTATTGGCTGAAAGAAAATTTATATTACGCTTCATATCTAGAGTAGATCTGTGTACAAAAATTTAGATCTATATCAGATCTGTACATAAAAAGGGTCCTTTACAAATGCCCCTTGGGGTTTTTAGCAAAAAGTGAAGTACATGGAGTAGATATCAGATATAATGCAACAGATCTACAGAATGATTCAGAAATTCTGAAGTAAATACAAAAATATTCAAATAAGATCTAAATATGACACATATTAGATCTGAAATCCACGGATCACCATAGTGAAGGGCAGATTCCCAACACTAGAGATCTCTCCTCCAAAAGTCTGCCAAAACACCCTGCAACTTCTCACTTGCAAATAACGCAGTACTAGAAGATAAAATGCACTGTAGGCTTTAGAACATAGGTGAACTCAAGCCAAGATCTGAAAAATGTGTTCCAATCATCCAATACACTCTTTTCAAGGGGATATAAGGCTTTCCCACTGAAAAGAGGAACTAGAATGGCCTAGATCTGAGTATATCTAGACTCCACTTGCTGCAGCTTACAAAGACAACCAAACCCTCAATGGGATCTATGTTGTAGTTGGAAGAAGAGCTTGGCCAAATGCTTGATATTGGACCAAAAATGCAAGACTCCTCCAAGAACTACTCAATGAAGGAGGTGGGATTCCCGATCAGGAACACACAGTGCTAAACAGCACTATTCTCTGCTAAACAACCAAGAAAATAAGAAATGTCTAAATAGACAAATTATTAAGAAATAATACGTTCATGAACAACCTTCTCATGTTGCCTTCCCCTTCCCTATATAAGATGAGAACTTGCAAAACCCTAAACCACCTCAAAGGAAATGTCCTCTTCCACATGAGTGATCTCCAATTAAGACTACGCTGTGCCTTAATGATGATCATCCCTTCATGACAACATTGTATATTTGGTCAAGGATGACCCAATCAAGACAATTAGCCCCTTTTCACATCTAAGGGAGCTCATAAAAATATCCCAGATTTAGCCTTGTTCACATGTGGCATTGATTTATTCAATGTTTAGGAGTTTTTATGATCCTCCTTTACAATTTATTCTTGAAACAGAAAAACAAAACAAAATTGAATATTCCCATTAGCTTAGGACTAATTGGAAAAATTACAAAAATCATCTCTCAAGTTTGAAGTAATGGAAAAATTAACCCCTACATTGCTTGGTGACATTGATTTTTTCATTTTCACACACCCAACCAAGTGGATAGGGCTTTGGTTAGAGGTCTTGTTTCCAAAACCAACTTCTTAACAATCAATTTTGAGATAAAATTAACTTAAGAACCAACATGAAATAGTGCATCTATTTTGTTTTGTATAGATACAATTCTTTTATGAATCCATTCAATTATTTTCCTTTCATCAATATGAGATTTACATCCAAAACTTGAACTAGCATGAAATGAAACTCTACCTTGTACCCCAATGGTTGTGATCTACTTCTTTTCACCATAATTGGAACCAAGGTCTTGTTGGATTGTAGCAACCATATTCTGCTTCGCTTTTCCACCAAAATTATTAGGCTTCAGTTCTAGATGTACCTTCCAACAAATTTGCTCATCATGCCCATATTTCTTGTAATGAGTGCAATAGGGATTCCTTCCTCTTTCTATGTTGTCGCTACCTTATTTACCTTTCATTTACCTTTGAATTTTTTTTCAAAGGATTTGATGAATTCATATTTGGATAATCTTCTTTTCCATGATTTCCTCTGCTTTTAAGCTGAATGGCTTTCACAATAGCTTCATCTAGATTATTGGTATAAAAAAAAAATGAATGACGAAGATAACTTGTAAAGCGCCAATATATTTCATCACGTTTTTGCTAATTCTAAAGGAATATTCAATGCCAATTCTTGTTTCCTAAACACCTATAAGAAACTTTGAAACTTTTGATCTTTTTCGTGTCTAAGTTAAACTTTTGATCTTTTTCATGTCTAAGTTTTTTCCATTCCAACATGTCTTTCTTCTAGTAACCCAATGGATAAAATTTCCTTTTTAATCGAGAAGAAAAATTATACCATGAAGAAAGGAGTTTACCATTATTTTGAATACCTTTTTGAAGCTTTCTCTCCCACCATACAAGAGTTATGCCTCCCATTCAAAGAGGCGATAACTTAATCTTAGCTTTTTCCTTTTCGATCTATTTCATACAACAATACACTTGAATCTATCTAATCCAACCATTTATTTTATATGCATTAGTTTCTCCATTAAACAGGGGAAAACCAAATTTCATGTATAACTTTAAAAGTGGCTTTGTAGAATCAATTTTCTTTTAACTATGTGAACGATGAGAATGAGAGGAATGAGGGGAAGAAAAAGAGCCTAGACTTTAAAATGATGATTCAAGAGGTTCTCCTCCACCTCCTCAATGCACTGATGTATTATATTTTTCTAGAGCTCCCTATTTATTTCCCTCTTTTTCGATTTTCCTTTCATAATATGAAAATAAATTTTCCACCTAATATGCCATGTGGTAGGAGGGCTTGGGCAAACCTCGCACTTATTCTTTGTGTGCATTTCATTGTCTTCCATATTCTTTTTTTTTTTCACTTCCAATCTCAAGGTTAAAAGACATAGGTTTCCTTCACCCTCTTTGAGTTTGGCTCTACTAAGCATCCACACTCACAATTCACGTCAAGGAAGACTTCTCTAATATCAAGATGATCCGGGATATTTCCTTCAATGATTTTAAACATAATTTCTTAAATAACATGAAAATAACATAAATGAAACATCCATGAAGAATCAACAAAAAACGAATACAACATAAACAATGCACCAATATTTTTTATTGGAGTTAACCCATAATGTGTGAGCTACGTCTCCAGACCCAACTTCAAATTTGAGAGGCCTGTATATTATCATAAAAAAATGAAAGGAAAGTACATAGAAAAATAAAAGGAAATACCTCGCATCTGGGGATGACCTAAAAATCCATTTCTCAAATACCAACTCTAACTTCACCAATGGATTCCTTGTGAAATGTTGAGAAAAATGAATATAAACTTGAACAAGTTTTCGCATTGTCACCTCCTCCTCAAAATTTGTGAAACAAAAAATAAATTTATGGTGTAATATTCCTTAGAATATTACCTAGAACATACTAAATATTCTCAGATTCCACCTTCGAATTTGTGTTTGCATGGTACCCCTCTAGTTTACCACTTGTCGTGCTTCCTTATGACTACTGTGTTCATGGTTGTGGCTCTCCCTCCCCGCCGAATGAAAAGGTCATTTTTAAATAATATTTAGGTGGTGGGTAAAACACAATAACCCCCATTAGTGTATTTGTCGATGAATTTATCATAAGGCATTGGTTGGCGAAGGTATTCTGGGGTACAGTATGTGTTATAAAATGCTTTAAATTTAAATAGTTCATTGAACTATATACCATATGTATGGTGTAATACATAACCATTCCATCCAACATGTATAAAAAATGTTTATATATTAAATTGTTCCAACCATTCTGCATGTTCAGCCTTTGAATAGCTATGTTAACCAACTGAATTGCTCATATGTTACCATGGGTTGGTTTGACCTAAATGGCTACTAGATAGGTGCCACGTGGCTCCATTTTATTGGGCCATGTGATGTTTACCCATTGGCCCATGTGTGTGCCCGGTCACGCTAGCCACGTCACCTGCTTATGGATCCACCTCTCCTCACATTACATGTTGATGGGGTTGCCATATGTAAGCCTATGAGAGTGTTGTATGGCACTTTGCGGGTCCCACCTGAACATAAATTTTTGTTTCTTCTTCCATAATTTAGAATAACATATATTCCTCATACAAACTTAGATTGAGGTGTCATTCATGTTGTTGGAATCATCTCAATGAGATCTATAACTTGGTGTTGGTTTTGCTAAGATTTAAGAACTTCAAATTTTGAGCCTTTATGGATCCTCCTGGATAAAGTATCATATCCTTCTTATGAAAATGATATATCCTCTCCATATACTATCACTTCCTACTCTCATAGGCTACTAGTGTCCATCTTGCATCAAGACATATCCAATGGAGAAATCTGAAGCATCTCTATGTACCACAGAATATCACTCAAAATCTAGAAACTACAATAATCCATTTCCATTTCATGCCCTTCTTCAACAAGTCATTCAATGGTGTTTTTATATAGTAATACCCTCACATCATGTATTTTCTTAGGTTCCTCCCAATCATCAATAGAATTAACCTTCTCTAGGTTCATCCAGATAATCCTTGGGAAATATATTGTCCTAGAAATGGTATCTCCATCTAAGTGAGCATAAAATTTGACTTTTAAAAGAAAAAATCATCATCATTGCCTTAAATACTAATGCCAAGTGAGTCCTATATTCCTCCATGTTATCATTGTACACCACAATGTCATCAAATTACACCACCATGAATGAATTCAAAAATCGCTAAAGAACATCATTCACTAAGGTACAAAATGTAGTAGGGTAATTACACAGTCCAAAAGGCATCATGAGGAACACAAAGGTCACATACGTGGTCGCCATAGTTGTATTATACTCATCACCCTCTAAATATGCACATGATAATTATAGAGTCTTCAGCCAAGCTTTTAGAATACCTTAGCCTTAGAAAACCTCTCCAAGAAATTTGCTACAAATTGAAGTGGATATCTATTCTTGATCATCTTCTTATTCAAATCCATATAATAAAGACACATCCTCAACTCCTCAGTATCCTTATTTGTTTGAAATATAATTAGAGCACCATGAGGAGATTGTGAACGATGTATGGAGCCCGCCTCAACTAACACATGTAGTTGATGATTCAACTCCTCGAACTTTAGTCTAGAAAATTTGTAAGGAGATCATGTTGTTTGTTGTTTTCCTTAATCCAACTCAATATTATGGTCAACTATATGCGTAGGTGGGAGTACTTTTAGCCACTCATTTGACATATGATCCATGTACACATCCAATACATCGAAAATATCAGGTGGAATAGTAATCCTAATCCCTTGTTGTATATAGTCTCCCTAAAGAGCACTAAATAAATCTCTATATTAGACCCCCATGCTTCCCTCTTCATACTCAATGATAACATCAACTACACCTTCACATTCTTCCATCTCGAGGAAGTATGCAAAGTACACACATGCTTATCTCTAACCAAAATTATTTTTTCCATCCAAGTTACCACTACAAACATGTATCCTTGAAGGAAATATTGTCCTAATATCAAATCTAAGTCATCCATCGCCATGAGAATAAAATCAAGAGATCCACTGTAATGTTTAAATGATGAAATGGCATGTATATAACCAATCCCTTTACTATTCTATATTTAAAGTTTACTTATTTTACTTCTTCCTCACTAGAAGATACTGGCACCCGAAGTTCTGTCGCTATACATTTCCTTATGAATTTATGTGTAGCTCCTAAGTCCATAAGTGCTACGAAAATCCTCCTATGGATCTCCAAATCTACAAAAAATAACTTATGCAACTTGATATCTTGTTTCCCTAAAACACCAATCTTCATAGGAAAGTCAAAATATACAGACATACCTCTTGGCTCACATACGTCCATGATGTTGTTGCACATACTTTAACAGTATTAGCAGATATTTTCTTTGATACCACTTGTCATGCAGCTAGAGCGTTGATTTGAGATAAGTTGTGGCGATTCCTTTGGACGTGGGGTGCCCACAAGGTTCATCGTAATTTCTATGACCAAATTATGATTACTTTACTTTTGGACTAGACCTATAGCACTTATACTTCTTAATCACTTGTGAGACTTATTATGTTAACAAAATTGACAATTATTCCTCAATAGAAATATAATGCCAAAAATTACAAAAACATTCACATAAAACCATGAACATATGCTAGAAAAGAAAGTTGCAAATATATAACGTCACAATGTAACCATGAAAAAAATGTTAAACATGTATAAAGGGAAGGGAAGGCCCTTACCCCTTAAATCATTATATCACAAATATAATATGAGGGTTGAAGTATATAAGGACCTTGGCCCTTGTCCTAGTCTACAAAGTACAATAATGAACAACCCTCTCAGATTTCCAAAATTGAGCCTAAAACATAAATAGGAGACACCCCAACTAATACAAGATTCCTTGTATGACTCAGTTCCAGGAGCTCCTTATTGTAGGTGTGTGAAGTTGCAAGACTTGGCCACAACAAATCTTGGGTTGTTTCAATAAAAATAATCCCAAATCCATGAAATGCTCCTCCAACTCATATACAAGGAAATTAAATTCACCTCTCAAGCTCAACTCCTACTCCAAGACGAGTGTAGAGTGTGTCCCATGCGAACTTCTCTACACAACTCAAACTTATCGCTCATCAATATAAGATATTTTTTTGTTTTGTCCTTTCTCCAACTCATCTTCCCACTCATAAATATATACAAAACCATGGGTGAGATAAATGGACACGTCACATGAAATGATGCATCATTTTAGTTTATATGATGCTTCACCTAGTTTGGTCAAACTTATTTCTACAACATATAATAATAGAAGCCCCCAAAATCTAAGCAATCATACTGCAACCAACTAAACATGGGTTGATTCAGGTGTTATATCCCTATAATACTAGTGTAGCCCCCATATTATTTTTTTTGTGCCCCATAGAACCCTTATATTTTTATTTTTGTGCCTGTTAAAAACCCACTATTTTCATTGATGAGCCCTTACATTATTATTCACTACAATAAAAAAGGAAATGGGTGAGGGTCATGCTTGTGACGGACCTTTAAGGTCCATCACCAATGTCACATATGGTGACGGTCCTTAAAAAAGCATCACTGTAAGTGTATATAGTGATGGTTCTTTAAGGTTCCTCACCAAAGCCATTTTCAATGAAACTTTTGGTGAGGGTTGTTAAAGGCCCATCACTAATTCTCTCTTTGTCGACACTTTTAGTGACGGACATTTAATGATCCTCACCAATGCTCTTTTTGTTACTTTTGGTGACGGTCAAAAAAATTTCATCACCATTGATCATTCCAATGAGTTTTTGATGATGCTATATGCATGTTAATATATCTTTTTCAAAAGGTAACGATTTAAGGCCATTATTGTGGAGTATTTTTTATGATATTTCCAACGAGATAGTGGTTAAAATCAGTCATTTTTTTGAGAATTAATTAGTGTGTATCATTTCCCTCAAGTAATCACTAGTCGAATAGAGTTTTCCTATGATTCAACACATGATTCATATCTATTAATTTTATTATCTATCAAAATCCCTTTAGATAAAGTTCCACTAGTGTGTGTAGGAAATATATTATTTAATACATAATCAAGCTATGAAAATTATATTAATGAGAAAGACCTAACACTCCTCAACAATCCGGGCACACCTTAAATTAATGCTTTGTCACACACTAACATTTCTTAGCACCTCACATGTCTTGGAACATTCTTGTACCTAGAACATCTTGTCATGAAACTGACGCCAAAGCACATGGTGGCATGCACTAGCACAACATGGAACTCTCTTAGCATGTGTTAGCATGCATGTAGTCCCTAGCATGCCCTGGAACACCTTGGTTGAATGCATTGACATACATTAGCACCTGGCACACAATGCCACTTGACATGTATTGTTACCTATTATTAGTGTGACTTGTATGCCCCTTTTGAAAGAGATAAAGTACTGACTTATTAACCCTCTTATGTGTTCATTTAATTACATTTTAGCTTGGTTCTTCCTTTTGTTTCCTTGACACTTCTTGACACATATTGACATACCCTCGCACCCTGCACATCCTGAGCACTTGGCATGTATTGGCATATCTTGGCGCTATTTTGCACATATGATTAGCACACCCTGTAACTCCCTATCAAACTTTGGCACTTCTTTACATGCCTTGATATTCCCTAGAATGCCTTACCAATTCTTAGCATACCTTGTCACTTCCTCCTTAGCATGACAGCTAGCACTCATTAATAGTAGTCCCTCACACACGTTCCTCATATTCATTAACTTCCATGAATTTTGACCTAGTGCTCCCTTAATGTTTTTTCTAGTACTCCTTAACACTCCTCAACATGCATTAGCACTCTCTAGTACACCTTAGCACTCTTCAACATGCCATTCCACTTCATAGCATGCATAACACTCCCTGACACATATTGGCACTTGCAAAGCCTTGGAATTTATGGAACACGTTGATATGCCTTGGTATGATTTGGCATGGTTTAATATTAAATTTATTTGAGATCAAACTTTAGAAAGTAGATGAGAAGAAACAAAGGAAGACTTGTCACTTAGAATGCACTAAGACTTTGCACTTGGCACCTAGTGTTGGTGTGCCTAGCATGCCCCTCTTAGAAAATGTAAATTAGTGACTCATTAACCCTATTATGTGGTCATTTCCTTGTAGTTTAGCTTGTTTCTCCATTTTGTTTTCTCGACTTTCCCCAGCACACATAGACACACCCTTGCACATCTCAGCATGCCTTATCACTTGGCATATCTTATCATGTTTGACATGCCTTCGCATTATCTAGCAAATCTTAGAATTTTGTAACACGCCTTGGCACTCATGTCCTCACAGCTATCCTTTACATTTTTTCATGACTGGGAACCCAATCAAGTCCTTGGCTACTGCAGTTCATGTGAAAACATTGGCCTGCTCCAACCACAACAACCTGACCAATTGCACCGAATACAAGTATATTGTGCCTTGTTCACCTAAGAACTACCTATAACTCGTCTTATGCCACTCATATCCAAGCTCAACTTGTCCCACTTGACCATTTACCAAGACAAGGATTACATTATCTAGCCATGGCCATAAAACAACTAAGAAACATAGCTTACATGGGCAATATTTCAGATGTATTTTCAGTTCATATAAACAATAGGACATTAACTGAAAATTTACAAGAACCACAATTAGATTCACAAGGCACACAAGATATAATCTGACACAAGCTGAGTGCCCCAAAAATTATACACAACAATGTACAATATGCAATTATCTATAATAGTTTAAAACATGAGCAGTAGCCAAAGTGTGCCACATCTCATATAAAAAAAATAACTAAAGGAAAATCAATGTTTTTCCTAGCACAAAGTGATCTCCCTTTTTCTAAATTTGTTATTTCGAGCCCCTTATAACAATCGTAGGCTTGCCTCCTATAAATCCTATTCTAAACTTCTCCTAACAAACTTTGTCCTTAACACACTTGAATTTGCTAACACTCCCTGGTGCACACACTTATTTTTTCCTTTCCATGCATTTTGATGCAGTTAACCCTTGATATGCCCCAAAACTCCCTAACACTCTAGTTCAACATGCATTGGCATTGTCCAACACGTGTTAGCATGCCTTTTCATTCCTTTGCATTCCTTGACCCTCCCTAGCTATCATGCCCTCACAACTACCCTTACTTAATTTTCAACTTGGGAAGCCAACCAAGCCCTCGCTTGAATAAAGCTTGTCACTCCCCCCCTTGGCATGACAGCTAGCACTCATTAACACTAGTCCGTGGAACATGCTCCTCATATTCATTAACTTCCATGAATTTTGACCTAGTGCTCCCTTAATGTTTGGCCAAAAAATGCTTTGTGGGAAAATAACCCAAGCGAAGGGGCTTTGGACCCGAGATGGGGTTTAAAATCTAAAAGAAAATTAAAAGTAAATAATAATATTTCCTAAGGTCTAAGTAGATAAAGTTCGTAAGTTCTAGAGAATTATTAAGAGGCCTAGCTAGGAAAATCTATTTAAGGAGGCCTTAGTATGGAGGAAAGAACATCAAGTGATAAAGATCTCATTTGATCAAGGAGGCCAGGAGAGATGTATTCCTAAAGTAGGTCGAGTTGAAGGGCTAAGTAAGTGTTGCTAAAGGGAGTTGGCCATGATCATCCACGAAGAGAATGATCATTATGTGAGGGTTCACAAGAATTTCACATACCTTAATGGGTTCAATATAGGAAGTAGGATGGTATATTTTTGGTTCTATTATGGAAGATCAAGCTTAAGAGAGGTGACTCATGAGAATTTGGGCATTCGATTTCAGTGGTGTTCCCATGTGAAGGCCGCATCAAATTTTGAAATAGTAGAGAGGGTTGAGACCCTACCTTGTGGTGGTTACTAGGTTGCAAGGTCTATGGTAAATACCAATACAAATGGAGGAGGGTCTGCACTAGACTTTAGGGTGAGAATAGAAGTAGTCACAAGTGTAATATTTACTGAGGTAACCATAGTTTGAGGGTCATAGAGATCTAAAGTTTATGTCAATATTCAGTTAAAGAAATGACAAAAATATATGGTTCCATATGAGTTAGGCCGAGTCTCTTATGGAGGAAAGGGTTGTTGTTTTTTCTTGGGTGGATATGGTTTGTTTTAAAGAAATTATAAAAGAAGTATAATTCCCTATTTAGGGTGGTTTCCTAGCATGTCCAATCCATAAGGTATGCCATTAAGACTGTGACAAATATGGATAGAAGAAGAGGGGTTGTGACCCTTAGAGAGAGGTTTATCTCTACAATATATACCACAAATTTGGAAGATGATTTGCAGAAGTATGTGTAGATATAGCAAATCCAAAGGAAGGTGGAACCTGAGAAGAAGATGGAGCAGCAGAAATGTGCCATATGAGGAATGTATTGACATGAAGAGGAGTTGATTTGTTGGACTGTCCATAGAGTTTTGGATAGAGATCTGAAGTATCCTATAAACAGTTAGTCAATGGACTATTAATGGAGGATTTGTGACCCTAGTTCAATCATCTACAAATTCTTAGGATGATCAGATGAGTAGTTCAGATTTGTTCATAGATTGGACAATAAAGAAATTGGTACACAATAATAGTGATTTTGAGAGGACTCAAATCACTATTAGGTGGCATATTTGAAGATCCCTAGGTGAGGGTAGTGTTGTGGGAACTAGATCAGTAAAATAATTTATTGTGGTTGGGAAAATTGATGGCAGTCCAAGTACAATAGGAGGGTTGTTAGGATACTATCAAATAAGAGCTCTAAGTCTTGTACTTATGAAGGAAAGCAAGACTAGTAGAAGGGTAGTTTTATTGGGCATAAGGATGTGCAAAATTTGAAGGACTAAAGTAGTTGTCAAGTGGGCTAGCTAACTAGCCCTAGTTCACTGTATTTTAGAGGATTGCGTCATTGAGAAGAAGGGAAACCTCCATATCCTTAGACTTGTCATTTTGAGTAGTAGTATGGAAAAAGTGGGCAGACCAAAGATTTTTCACAATGGAGTTGTGAACAACTAATCGAAAACCTTAAGTGTTGCAGATGTTAAAGGAAAAAATAGGTAGATAGAAGGAAATTTTTTTTGAGCCAAGTTCATTAATATAAAGGAGTTGATTTCATTGATAGAGGAAGATTGAGGAGTTGCATAATGGGAGGCAATAGAACCAGCCAAATGTGTTCAAGACATGTGGATTGAAATGGCTATGTGTGGCCACCATCAAATAGTGGGTCAAGTGTTGTCTTGTTGAAGGTATATTGGTTGTCAGAGGACTAAAACCAAGCCCTTTTTGTATTCCTTGTATCAACGTGATTGTAAAGGGCCATCATCCCTGGTACGATAGCTCTAGCCTATTCTATTATAGTTTTTAATTTAACGAAGAACGATTTGAAAAAAGTTAAAATTTTTAATTTGCACTAGTTGATTCCCTGATGTGTGTAGATTTCGTTGTGAAAAGATGTGTTGTGGCACTTGAGTGTGTTTGCATCAAAGATTCTATGACCAAGCCCAAATTCTCATGTGTTGTGGAAATTCCACATATGCATTTTTCACCTAAGAACTACATGTAACTCATCTTAGACAACTCATGTCCAATCTCAACTGATCCCACTTAACAACTTACCAAGACAAGGCTCATCACTTCCAACTATGGTCATAAAACACCTAAGAAACATAGTTTACATCTTGACATGCCATAGTTTACATTCCTTGGAACTATCTAGAATACCTTGTCACTCCCTCCTTAGCACACCTATAGATCAATGACACTCCCTGTCATACACTCTTATTCATTTCCATTCATTTGAAACTAGTGCTCCCTTCACTTTCCTTCTCACTCCATAACACTCCATGTCATGCATTGGCACACCTTATAACCTGGCACATATTGGAATGTTTCCTTGACCTCTTAATCCAGGTGGATATTGGTGGCCACCCGCCTATTCCACTTGGGCCCCCACCATTGTCTCTTTCAGTTTTTCATTTTCGGCATAACTTACTATTTTTAGCAGTTTCTTGGGTCCTGAACTTCTGGAGCCGTTTTGAGGCCCTAAACGACGTTTTTTGGGCATCACGCCTCCATCAAATATCATTCCGCTATGGCGAAAGTTGTATTCCTCGGATAGAGCTTTCTAATGATGTATCATATGCGTCAAACAGAGATAGTATGCCAAAGTTACGTCCCTGGGAAGTTGAAACACCAATTTACCCAAACGAGGCCTATAGTTTTGGCGCTTCATCTCCTAGGGTTAGGTTTTTGGATGTTTAGGGTTCTCCATTGTTTCTCAATCATAAATAGGCCCTCGAGCCTCATTTTAACTCAGTTCAGAGGCCTGTAGCCGCCACATCTCTTCTAAGAGATAGCTACCAGCGCCCTAGCTAGTTTTATTTCCATTCTGTTTGTAAGCAAATTTCAGTTCTTTGATATTAATGAAATGAAGTGTTATTTCCTTTGCATCTCTATATTTATGGTTATATCTTTATTCTGTTGCGTTCCTGCATAAATCTGGATCAGTGGTATCAGAGCGGTCTGCTTTTTCTCGATCCTTCTTTGCATGTCCCCAATGAGGTCGGGGTATAAGGAGCTAGGGCTTGACCTGGTGGAACCTTTGCAAGATCAACCTCGAAAACCTCGATGGACACCCATGGGGGACGAAGAGAAAGATGAGGGAGCAAGAGATCCTATCAAAATATTGCTCGAGGAGGCCCTCGAAAAACAAAGGAACGCGATGATGGATAACTTTGCTCAGATCCTTCAACGGCTGCCCACCGGCAGCACATCTGCATCCAGCATCCACTCTGGAGGTGCGACTCCTTTTAAGGTACGAGTAAATTTTGACATTCCCATATTTGAGGGTCAAATAGACACAGATGCCGTAGATAGATGGTTGAATCTATTAGAAGGATATTTCTCCGTTCATGACTTTTCAGACCGGAAGAAGATTATTTTTTCACTCCTCAAAGCTACCCCCCATGTTAAGGACTAGTGGGAAACCTACTGTGAGAACAAGGACTAGACAGAACCCTCTCTGTTCTCGGCCGTACCGACTTGGAATTCTTTCCGAGATGCCGTCAAGGAACAGTACTATCCCATGGGGAGCTATGAGGACAAGTACATACAATGGACCACGCTGTGACAACAAAGGGATCAAGATGTGCATGAGCTGACGAATCTATTCCATACCCTGCGCACAAAGTTGGGTATCAAAGATTCAGAAACATTTGCGTTGGGCATCGAGGCCGTTCATACGTATACATTCAAAGAGGAAATGGAGTTCCTCGATTATCTCCTCGGGGCTATAATGCAAGATACCTAAGAGGCCGCCAAGATTGAGCAGAAATTCAAACAAAAGAAGCAAGAATTTGGATCTGTGAATCAAAAGCAAGGGAAAGGTGCTTCCAAACCACAGAACAAAAGACAGAGCCAAGGCATGGTGGCTAAAGACAACCTGTCAAAGCCACAAGAAAATAACAACACCGCAAAGCCAAAGAAGGACACGGGAAAGTGGTGTGAGTTCCATAAGAGATCCACTCACAACACAAGTGAGTGTCAGGCCAAGCAGTCGCTAGTGGCCAAGATGAGGGCTTCTGAGTCAGAGGCATACTCCGACTCCGAATCAGAACCTGAAAAGGGGAATGAAAAAGGGAAACAGATTATTGATGTGGAGCCCAATGCCACTTTTGCCACTACAAAGATCCAGAAGGAGGAACCGGAAGATCCAGAGGAGGAGGAACGTCTCTTCCACCCCCAGATGTGGGTAAAGGGCTCCCTTGTACCGTTCATTGTCGACAATGGGAACCAAAAGAACCTCATTTCAGCAGACATCGTGAAGCGATTGGGCTTGCCGACCACGGCTCACCCACATCCATACACCATCGGGTGGCTTCACCAAGGACGAGATCTCCGCGTCAGCCAGCAGTGTTGCCTTCCCTATAGCATCAAGCCCTTCACGGATGAGGTATTATGTGATGTTTCTCCTATTGATGTTTCTGATGTATTATTAGGACAACCATACTTGTGGAAGCGTCATGTTGTGTATGAGTCTCGACCTCGTGCTGTTATTGTTACTTTGGGAAATAAGTTGTACATGATACCAGAGGTACCACCTCATGCAGCTATCTCTTTGGTTACTGTAAAACAATGCAGTAAGCTCATTTCCCAAACTAGGAAATTCATTTTCCTGATGATCCACCCCCAGGGCAAGAAGAATACTGTGGCCACGACCTCCAGATAGGGCTCCTCTGCATGACAATAATAAATGGATAAGGTTGTGGAGGAGTACGGGGACATCTTCACCTCACCCACAGGGGTTCCTCTGCACTGTCAGGTCAAGCACCCGATTGATCTGACCCCAGGTGCGCCACTACCCAATGGACCAATCTATCGGCGCTCTGTTCTGGAGAATGATGAAATCAAGAGGTAGATTCAGGAGCTGTTGCAGAAAGGTCACATCAGACCAAGTTCATCGCCCTGTGGGAGCCCGATCGTGTTGGTACAGAAGATGGATGGGACGTGGAGACTCTATATTGACTATCGGGCGCTGAACAAGATCACTGTCCGGAATAGGTACCCAATCCCACAGATTGATGACCTTATGGACCAACTCAAAGGTGCAAAATATTGCAGTAAGATTGACCTGAAGTCTGGGTATCACCAGGTACCAATTGAACCCTCTGATGTGTGGAAGACTGCCTTTAAAGCCAAGGAAGGCCTTTTTGAATGGCTAGCCATGCCTTTCGAGTTGACGAACGCTCCCGCAACCTTCATGAGGATGATGGACGACATCTTGCGGCCATTCACCAACTCATTTGTAGTGGTGTACTTGGATGACATTCTGATCTTTAGCAAGACTTGGGAAGAGAACCTTCACCACATCCGACAAGTCCTCCAAACACTGCGGCAACACAAGTTGTGTGCCAATTTGGAGAAATGCATGTTTGGCATGACCCAGGTTCAATATCTGGGATACATTATTGATGAAAGGGGGGTGCATGTGGATCCAGCCAAGATCCAAGTCATTCGGGATTGGCCAGCCCCAACCACTATAACAGAGCTTCGCAGCATTCTGGGTCTTGCTAATTTCTACCGTAGATTTGTGTTGGGATTCTCTCATATCACTTGGCCCTTGAGTCAAGTCACCAAGGGAGGAGCAAGAGAAAAATTATTTTGGTCGGAACCTCAACAGAAGGCATTCACAGAATTGAAAAATCGCCTTTGTTCTGCCCCAGTGCTCACATTACCAGACTTGCAACAACCATTTGAGATCGAGACAGATGCCTCTCACTATGCTATTGGGGCAGTTCTTACTCAACAGGGACATCCAGTGGCATATCACAGTGAGACATTGTCTGAGACAGTTCGCAAGTATCCCACCTATGACAAAGAAATGTATTCCATTGTGCAAGCCTGTCGACAATGGAAGCATTACATTTTTGGGAAGGAAACAATCATCCACACAGACCACCGGCCCCTGCAGTTCATACAGACACAAGGGAAGTTGCAGAATGATCGCCATCAGAAGTGGTCCACATATCCGCAACAGTTTCATTTGAACATCAAGTACAAGAAGGGTAGCACCAATAATGTTGCAGACTGCCTCAGCCGACCACCGATCGTGGCGCTCACCACCGTGCTCAACTCTTGTGGGCACGAGACTTATGATTGGCCGCTTCTCTATGAGAGTGACCCAGAATTCGGCCACACTTACAAGGCACTCTTGGGGGGCACGCAAGTTCCAAATTTTCACCTCCAAGATGCACTTTTATGTCACCTGGGACACCTTTGTGTTCCTTCAAGCGAGCGTGCTAAGATGATATGGGAAGCACACTACAGTCGAGTCGCTGGGCATTTCGGGGTCGAGAAAACAGTAGCAATCCTGCAGAAGTATTTCTATTGGCCGAACCTTCGAAAGGATGTCGAGAAGCACATCAGATCCGGCACTGCTTGTGCCATTGCCAAACCGACCATCAAGAAGCAAGGCCTATATACTCCACTACCTACCCCTAGTCGACCTTGGGAATCCATCTCCATGGATTACATGTCGGGCCTACCTTCTACTAAGAATGGAAATGACTGTGTTTTCGTGGTCGTTGACAGATTCTCAAAGATGGCCATTATGGCGGCCTGTAAGAAGAATATCACAGCAGAAGCCACTGCTAAACTCTTCTTTGAATGAGTGTGGGTGCACTTTTGGATCCCAAAGTCTATCATATCAGATTGAGATAGCAGGTTCCTCAGCACATTTTGGTCCAGCCTCTGGTCAATGTTGGACACAAAGCTCACCAAGTCCACAGCTTTCCATCCCCAAACAGATGGCCAGACAGAGATCGTCAACAAAATGATTGTACACATTTTGCACATGTACAATTCAAAGCATCCACACACATGGGACGAGAGCCTCCCCTATGTACAACATAGTTATAATAGGCCTCTCCACAGTTCAATTGGCCATAGCCCCTTTCAGGTGGGCTTGGGATTCCAGCCACTATGTCCCATTGACGTAGCCATGCCATTTGCAGCTGCTCAGGCCGATTCAGCTCATGTCCAGTCTGAAGTTGACAAAGCAAGTAGCTTCATCGAGCGTATTCAACACATCTGCCAACAGGTTCATGATATATTGGACAGAGCCAATGCGAAGTACAAGCAGCGCCATGATCAACACCGAGTGCCACACAAATTCCAGGTGGGCGACAAAGTATGGCTACATTTGTAGAAGGAGCGCCTCACTGGACCCCACCGCAAGCTTCGCCCGCTCCGATACGGGCCGTACACCGTCACCAAGGCTGTAGGGAACAATGCCTTCAAGCTTAGTATTCCTCCATTCCTTGGTCTGCACCTAGTCTTCAATGTGGATTGCCTTCGTCCTTACTTCCCACCTCTACTGGACACCTCAGACATTGCAGAACAACTCACACCAACAGAGTTAAACCCAGAATGCATGGAACAGGCCACCACAGATTGTATCATGGACATGCAAATCAAGAAAACTCGCCAACAGAAGATCCAACTGTATCGGGTTGTTAAAGCTGGCCAACTCCTACACCAAGGAAAGTGGTTCACCAGGGACCAAGTTCAGCAGAAATTTCCTCATCTCATGGAGGAACTTAACGCAATGGGGACCATTGCTTCCTAAGGGGGGAGGAATGATCCAGGTGGATATTGGTGGCCACCCACCTATTCCACTTGGCCCCCCACCATCGTCTCTTTCAGTTTTTCAGTTTCGGCATAACTTACTATTTTTAGCAGTTTTTCGGGTCCTGAACTTCCGGAGCCGTTTTGAGGCCCTAAACGACGTTTTTTGGGCATCGTGCCTCCAACAAATATCATTCCATTCCAGAATGATATTTTTTGCGAAAGTTTTAGTCCTCGGATAGAGCTTTCTAATGATGTATCATATGCGTCAAACGAAGATAGTATGCCAAAGTTACGTCCCTGGGAAGTTGAAACACCAATTTACCCAAATGGGGCCCATAGTTTTGGCGCTTCATCTCCTAGGGTTAGGTTTTTGGATGTTTAGGGTTCTCCATTGTTTCTCAATCATAAATAGGCCCTCGAGCCTCATTGTAACTCAGTTCAGAGGCCTGTAGCCGCCACATCTCTTCTCAGAGATAGCTACCAGCGCCCTAGCTAGTTTTATCTCCATTCTGTTTGTAAGCAAATTTCAATTCTTGATATTAATGAAATGAAGTGTTATTTCCGCTACATCTCTGTATTTATGGTTATATGTTTATTCTGTTGCGTTCTTGCATAAATCCGGATCATCCCGTCATTGTCAAGAAATGATTTATCTGCTCATTGTCTTCAAACGACTGCCAATGTTTCACATTATCATGAATAGAGGGTCTATGCCTAATTTCAATCTCATACCTTAACCTTGGATTCATAGGTGGCTCGAAGGTGCTAGCTGCAACTGTTAAAGAATCTGCCAATATATTCTCCTCCCTTGAAATAAACTGAAGATTGAAGGCTTCAAAATAGTTCTCTATCAAATCCCAAACTTCATTCCTATATGATCTTAATCTCAGATGCTTGGTTTGACAATGATTTTTAATCTGTCTTATTATCAATTCAGAGTCACCAAAAATTGAAATACATTGAACTCCCATTTGTTTATCAACTTGAAGGCTAATGATCAAGGCCTCATACTCAACTACATAGTTTGTTGAATCAAACTCTAACTTGAAAGAAAATGCATGGGGTTACCTTTTGGCGATATCAGCAAGAATCCAACTCATGCGCCTTCCTTGGAGTAGGCACCATCAAAGTAGCATTTCCAAATATTTTTTGAGTGCAACTTATCTAAAAATGGAACTATTTTTAAATGCTATGCAAAGTATCCATTTCCATTAAATTAAGTGTGCAAAGTATTCTCCATGTATTGCAAGTTAAACAAAGTGGTTTTGGTAATGTTTCTGAGTTTTATGTGTGAGGATTTGTTATTTAAATTTACTATTTAATATAACATAGCATAAATACACAGCAAGAAAAATTCACCATAACATAACACAACAAACCGATGAGGCAGTTCACCCCTCTTGGGCTACATCTGCCAATCCAAGGCTCCCCAATGGTATGTCCTTGCTCTATTAATTTGCTCAAAATGGTTACATAGTGAGAAATATGCCTAAACAGGAAAAAAAGGCTTTGAATTTGACTTCAGAAGACAGAAATAAGCTAAAAATGGCTTTTGTTTCACCTCAAATAGTGAAGCACAACCCAATACAGCTCCATCTCCATGATGGCCTTGATGGCTCTTTCCTCTTCCCTGAAGCAAAATTTGCTAAATAACACCTCTGTTCACTCTGCAACATGTACCAAACACTCCAGAATGCTCAATAAACCCAAAATTGACTAATATTTCATCCAATTTGAATGAAAATTGAGAAAGTTATGACCCAAACAAGTTTATGCCCAGTGGCACTAGAAAATATCCTCCAAAACTAGAGGAACTCCAGTTAGCTCCACCAAAAAAGGCGGACATACCAGAATGGTGGAACTGCGCGCTATTTTAGGGGCAACATTTAATGTGATGGTCAGTTAAAGTCGCGTTCACATGCGAAAATTCTGAAAAACCGTTTGGTGCTGGCGGATAAGTTCAATCCCGCGCCCTCGGTCACAGCCTGTAGGTCACATGTGAAAAGGGGCTAGCACCACAGTGCTTAAGCCTGTTCTCCGCCGGTTTGAAATGGGGCTTATCCCTTGGTTATCGCGCTTGGTTGTATGGCCTTAAACCTTAACCTTGAGGGCTTAAACCATAAAACTCCGCTCATTAAAAACTTCAAACGACCCGACTGTGCGTTCTTAGCTGCCCGACTCGCCCGACTGTTCAACGTTGTTGCTCGTGGTGTAATGGTCGGGTCGATCCTGCCTGAGGAGTCGGGTCAAGGGTTTGACCCCCTTTCCCACCAAAATTTCTGCAATAATTTTTAACCAATGTCCTAGGGCCACGTGTCGACCTATGATAGGCCTATAAAAACTAATAAAATATGAATTTTTGCCATAATAATTTTTTTTGCAAAATTGACAAAATCATTGTAAAAATGTCTTTTTTTGGAGGTCATTGGATGATTTCAAACCTCAGTAACTTTCACATACGACATCAGATTTGAGTCTCGTTCACGGTGCCAGAATCGCAATGATGAGACCTTTACAGTCGTTCAAACTGCAACCATTTCTAAGCATTTCCATTTTGAGCATTTTTTTCACTTGGACATGATCACCTGATCACACCTGCCCAATGGGAAGCTTTTGGACCCCAAAAGCTCTCTGAATTATAGAAACTGAAGATGAGGAGACTGATTCTCCACTCTTCCAACCTTGAACCACTGAAATCTCCCTGATTTCATCAAATTGAGCTTCTAATAAAAAGAAAAATTCTTCCTTGAATCTGCTGACGGATTGTTGCTAACCTTGACTGTGTCATGATGCAAATTTTTGAAATTTGAAGAACAAGAACTAAAATTTGCAGAAATCGTACTGTTCCTACAATGGTCTACCTTCCAAGGAAACTGAAAATAAGATTCACCTTGCCAACTATCCTTATGGCGAGTTTTCGCCGAATGAGACATGTACTTGTGTCGATTCTCCACCAAGTTTTCCCTGCCATTCTGAAACCAATGTTGTTCCATGTTGAACTTTGTGTCCTCTTTGCTTGCATGCTTTTCCTTTTCTTGGATTCTTGCACCACTTTGCACCGACACTTTTTTCTCTGCACCGATCGACACCAAAGACACTTTCTGCAACATCTTGTCATCTTCTTCCAAAGATGACCTGCTTTCAGACCGAAACATTTCATCATTTACATCAACAATAACATGAAAAGGATTATGTACAAAATATTTTTGCTTAATCATAAAAAAAATCAAAATTTGACTTGCACTGACAAGCCTTTACAACCGCCCTGCATGCACTAAAGACGATTCTAGCTTCTTCCGATGTGCTCTCACAATAAACTTCTTACCATCCTTGAATAGATGATACTTGTTCTCATGGCGATGAAAGATCGCTTTTCTGTCATATAACTACGGACTACCCAACACCACACCTGTAATGTCAAGCGGTACCAAATCTTATTCAACCAAGTCAACATAATGAGCTGGTATGGCCAAGCGCAACATGCACTTCCTTGAAACTTGTAAATTAGCATCCTTGCAAATCCAACCAAGTGGATATGGCTTAGGATGTGGAATGGTTTCAAGTTTCAGCTTCTTGACTAAGTCTTCTGAGATGAGGTTCGCTTGTGACCTACTGTCAAATAGTGTGTCTATCTTTGTGTGTTTGGAAATTATCCTGACATGAAATAGCTCTATCCTCCTCTCTTCATTTGGAGCTTCTATGTGACAGTTTAAAGTGCAAGAACTGGGATTTGTTTCTTTTACAATTTATTTCCCCTTTATGTTCTTTAGTGCCATAGCTATGCTCTTAGTTTCATCTCCTGATTCAGACCCTAAGTTTTGTTCAGCTATTGCAACCATTTTGCCTTTTTATTTGGCCTTATCTTTGGTTTTAAAATTTTATGGCTTCAACTCCGGATGAAGTTTCCAGCAATGGTCTTCATCGTGGCTTGTTTTGGAACAATTTTTACAAAATAATTTTCCTTTTTCTTTCCTAGAGTTTGCATTTCTTTTTCTTCCTTTGCCTTTAAATTCACCATCCTCATTCCCATCAAAAGATTGTTTACCTCGAGCCTCTAAATGCGTGGCTTGGACACAAACCTCGTCTAGACTAGTAGGATTGAACATAAGGATAGTATGTATAAGATAACTGTGTAAACCACCTATATATTTCAGCAAAGTCTCTTGGCTATGCAAATCAATTCCAAGTAATAAAGCCCTTCGTCTAAACTATTGAGTGTAATATTGAACACTTTGTCCCTTAAGTTGTCTAAAACTTTGCCAATTCATGATAGCCTTTTGTAAATGAGCTAATGGATAAAATTGCTGCTTAATTGCGGAAATAAATTCAGCCCATGATAAAGTGATCTTACCATGTTTTTTAATTTCATCCTTGGTCTTGGCTTCCCACCATACCAATGCTGCTCCCTCCATTCTCAAAGAGGCTAAGTGAATCTTGGTGTCATCTTCATGAAGGTTTTGTATCCTCAAATAAACTTCCAACTGTGTTATCCAAGTGTCAAGTTTCTCTGCATCGACCTCACCATTAAACATGGGCAACTCAAATTTAACATCAAGCTTTAAAAATGGACTTTTACCAGTGGTTTCAGATTTGTGAGATCGATTCACCGAAGTTGAGGATGACGATGTAGAGGAAGAGGATGAAGATGGGGATGGTGGATCACCATTTCCTCCGTGTCCTTTCTTTGATTTCTCATCACTTTTCTTTCCTCCTGAAGAACCCTCTTCTTCTTTCTGATGTTTAGACCCTTCTTCTAAAAGCCTGTCATTCCTTTCTTGTTAGAGTATCCTCACCATCTCTATCATGCCTAGGAAAGCCTTTCAGAACATCCGTTCTTCTTCTTTGGGATCAATGTCTTCAATAACTTCTCCTTCTCTTGAATACATGCTTGAGGCTTCTTCTATGGCTCTTGGATGTGTAAAAGATGGATTTAATGGCTCTCTGGCCCTCCTTGGTTGAGGATTATTTTGTGCTCTAACCAATTTTCCTTCTCCCCTCTTGAGCTTAAGCCTAGTAAGCATCAAAACTTGCAAACAATCATCTATATCTTTGAACAAGAAAAATGTTGAGTAAAATTCTAGCTCCTAATGCTAAAATCCTGAGCTCTAATACCATCTGATCTGAAAATGGAACTATTTTTAAATGCTATGCAAAGTATCCATTTCCATTAATTTAAGTGTGCAAAGTATTCTCCATGTCTTGCAGGTTAAACAAAGTGGTTTTGGTAATGTTTCTGAGTTTTATGTGTGCGGATTTGTTATTTAAATTTACTATTTAATATAACACATCAGAAATACACAGTAAGAAAAATTCACCATAACATAACACAACAAACTGATGAGGCAATTCACCCCTCCTCGGCTACATCTGTCGGTCCAAGGCTCCCCAATGGTATGTCCTTGCTCTATTAATTTGCTCAAAATGGTTACACAGTGATAAATATTCCTAAACAGGAAAAACAAGCTGTGAATTTGACTTCAAAAGACATAAATAAGCTAAAAATGGCTTTTGTTTCACCTCAAATAGTGAATCACAACCCAATACAGCTCCATCTCCCTGATGGCCCTGATGGCTCTTTCCTATTCCCTGAAGCAAAAATGGCTGAAGAACACCTCTCTTCACTCTGAGACCTGTCCCAAACACTCCATAATTCTCAAGAAACCCAAAATTGACTAATATTTCATCCAATTTGCACGAAAATTGAGAAAGTTATGACCCAAACAAGTTTTTACCTAGTGGCACTAGAAAATCTCCTCCAAAACTGGAGGAACTCCAGTAAGCTCCACCAAAAAATGCGGACAGACTAGAATGGCGGAACTGCGCGCTATTTTAGGGGCAACATTTAATGTGACGGTCAGTTAAATTCACGTTCACATGCGAAAATTCCGGAAAACCGTTTGCTGCTGACGGATAAGTTCAACCCCGCGCCCTTGGTCACGGCCTGTAGGTCACATGTGAAAAGGGGCTAGCACCATGGTGCTTAAGCCCATTCTATGTCGGTTTGAAATGGGGATTAGCCCTTGGTTATCGCGCTTGGTTGTATGGCCTTAACCCTTAACCCTGAGGGCTTAAACCATAAAACTCCGCTCGTTCAAAACTTCAAACAACCCGACTGTGCGTTCTTAGCCGCCTGACTCGCCCAACTGTTCAACGTTGTTGCCCATGTTGTAATGGTCGGGTCAACCCTGCTTGAGGAGTCGGGCCGAGGGTTCGAATCCCTTGCCCACCAACATTTCTGCAATACTTTTTAACCAATGGCCTGGGGCCACGTGGCAGCCTCCGAGCAAGCCACGTGGCACCCTATGATAGGCCTATAAATTTTTTAATAAAATATGAAATTTTGCCATAATAATTTTTTTGCAAAATTCACAAAATCATAGTAAAAAAGTCTTGTTTTGGAGGTCACTGGACAATTTCAAACCTCAGTAAATTTCACATACAACATCGGATTTGAGTCTCGTTCACAGCACCAGAATCGAAGCGATGAGACCTTTCTGGTCGTTTAGACTGAAACCATTTATGAGAATTTCCATTTTTGAGCATTTTTTTCACTTCGACATGATCACCTGATCAACAACTCATTATTTACAACTGCTAAAGAGAGCTGCTTCCTTGTGTCTTCAGCAAATTTTTCATCTTCATGCAACATGAAATATGAAAGATATTTTGTGTCTTCACTATAAATAGGGGAATTTCCTGCATCTTTCTTGGTAGTGGTCTGCACAAACCTTGCTCCCCTGTACAATCTCCTTTCGTCCCCATTAAAAACAGGAATGATAGCATAAGTGAAATATAATTTTAGAACACCTCCCAACTTTTCTCCCCAAGATCTCGATAGTAGCATTCCAAATCTGGCTAGAATGTCAGAAACAGCTACATCCATGACTATACTCTTTGTTGTAATTTTTGTCAAAGAAACTACTACATCTTTAATTAACCCAACACATTTCACCCTTTTGGAATCAAATGAATACAGATGCCTGTAAGGTTTGGTAATCTGCAAGTTTAGTTCCTTCATAGCAGACAATTGCATGAGATTATGGGATGCACCTAAGTCCAGCATACAATTATGGAGAGTAAAATCATGAAGCAACGGAGAAATATAGAATGGTGGAATAGGAGGTTCTACTTCTTCTACATGAGGACCAATGGTGACCACTGACTTTTCTTCTTGTAAGTTCACAGTGTCACTTATATCTTCAATCTGTGTGAGATTAATAAATTCTGAAATTTCTTTCTTGTAGACTGGTATTTTAGCTAATTCTAGAAGAGGTACCTGAATTTTTACCTTCTCCAGCTCTTTTGTCAAACTGAAAGAATGAGTTTGTTGAACATTCTTTTCAGGTTCCTCTTCACTCTTTCTAGAATTTGCCGCTTGTTCGGGTACAGGAACAACTCTCTCCAAAATATTAGTATCAACAGATTTGCTCTAGGAACGTTCACCTTGGTGCACATTTGTTCTATTAACTAAATTTACAGTTTGCTTCCCATTACTGACATGTTTTACAGGTTCCTTTTGTTGTGGAGTCGCCATTGGAGGAGGAATAGAATCTTTTTGTTCACCTTCATTATCCTGCACTCTAGATCTATTTATAGACCTTAAATCATACTTTTTATGTAACTTAGTTTGCATTAAATATGTTAATTGCCTACAATATTCATCCATTTCATCTTGATCAAAAGATACTTCAACTTTAGCATATTCTCCCTCACAATCTTCCTCCTCATCCTCTTTTATTGTGTACATAGCAGATATTTGATCTTCAACTTCCTTTGGTCATCTTCTGTTGACTCTCCGGGTGCTACTTCTATATACAATGGTGCTTGAACCTGGTCTTGATCTTTTCTTTCCCTCTGCAAAATTTGCAGGGGTTGTCTTCTGAATTGAGGGTTAAACCCTCCTCGGTTTTTTTGTACTTGTCTTTGGGAGTTTTTACTTTCCAATTCCATATTAACTAGCTTATTTGACAAATTTTTTTATCACCTCTATCACATCTTCAATTCTTTGATCTTGTGATTATTATTCTTTTGCTTTCCCCTTCTCTTGGACTGGCTGTTTCCCTTTCGCCTTCCCAGCTGCAGTCATATTAGCTTCAATTTCTAAAGCATCAGTCTGTATCTGTTCTAGAGTAATGGATCTCCTTTCTCTAAGTATGAAACTAAAATCGTCTTCAAAGGCCCCCACAAAAACCACCTTTGCTCCAAAAGGAGGGGGCTTCATTTCTACAGACAAACTGTTATACAGTTTATTGAATCTTTTGATACAATCTGATATATTCTCATATGGTTTTCTTTTGATTGCATTGAATTCTGTTAGTGAATATCCATGATCCCTTTTTCACCCCATCTATGAGTGAATTGATTTTCCAGTTCTTCCCATGTATTAAATAGAATCATTTAGCAATCCCTTAAACCACTTTCAAGCCTCTTCATCCAAAGACTGAACAAAAAGCCTCATTACAACATTAAGATCTTATACATTCAGATTTTTAGCAAAATTACAAAATACATGCAGGTATTCTTCTGTCTTGAGGCATCACATTCATTGGTTGTGGAAGGTTAAGTGGAGCATATTTGGTCAACAATAATGCTGGTGCTGCCATGTTTGCACCTTGATTTACTGTTCCTTGGTTAGATGCAGTCGATGAAACTGCTGTGAAAATGAACGGACGTGGAGGTAAAACTGATATGGGAGTGGGTTGATGGACAATGGTAGAGGGACTAGCAATTGGGGTTTGTTGAGCTTGAGTAAAAATAAAATAAATAGACTCAAAGGAGTGTTCTTCCAACTTAGGTTTTCTAAAATAAATTGGTGTGAAAGTTGAATCTTGTTCCTAGAAAGGAAGTAATTTAGAGATATTTTCAAACAAAGGATAACTAGAACTACTGCTAGGAGTAGACAATGTAGGACTAGGTGTTGAGGGGGTTTTGGGTTTCCGAACCCTTTTAGAAACCAATCTTTCAGGGTCTGAAAAAGTAGGGACCTTTTGCTGTGAGGTATCCGACCTCGTGTGAGGCCTTTTGTGAGCCAGAATTATGAGAATAACAAACACAACCAAATATTTCCTCCTCACTACACAACCAAAGGAAACAATGTGAAAAACCCAGGGAAAATAAACATCATCTCTTCATCCCCGACAACAGTGCCATAAAATGTTGTATCTTAAGAGACAATTCCTTGGCTGTGGAAAGGAATTAATGCTTAAGATATTTTTAAAAATGTGTCAGAAGTAATTATATCAGGTGGTCTTCATTCAATCCCTTTGGAAACTAATTCTTTAAAACCCTTAATAATTTGGTATAATGAAAGACTCTACACTGTCATTAACTTCTGATATTTGAATGGAAAAGAAGAACTGTAGAAGAAACTCAAAATGATATGCTGTAACACATAATCTATCACTTTAAATTTCAGAATGAATTTATGAAGAGAGAGGAAACTCAATAATACGTTGTAAACATAGAATCTATTACTTTTAAGTTCCAGAGATAATTTCTGAAGGGAGAGGTGTTGGAGTGAAGGAGCGCAAATTAAGGTTATTTAACTCTTACTCATAGAGGTAATTAAGAGACAGACAACTACTTTACTTCACTTCACTCTATGAAGAAGGAACACAAAATGGCACAGGAAAAATGAATCACCATCAACAGTTGCAGGAAACTTGATGCTTATTTCATTAATTCCTCAGAAAAGTAAGTGCCAAATTTTTGTCTTCCAGAGGTCCGAAACTCATAACCCCTCTTATTTCTTTCTATCTTGCTTAAATACATCCAAAACAGTTCGTAACTGCTAGAACTTCTTGAAACTACTTCGACTAACTAAACTATTTAAATTATTTATTACATTGCAATTGATGACATCACTATAGCTTCGATCTTAACAAATAAAGAAAACCAATTAAGACTTGAAATATTATTCTTTTTGCCGAATCTGATTTGTTGTTGATGCGTCTCCCCGAAGTGTTGATATGTCTCCCTGAAGTGTTGATGTGTCTCCCTAATAGATCAGACATCCTTGCCCTGCATTTCTTCCAGAGTTCAATATTTTTCTTTTCTACTTTCTGTCATGTCTTTTCTGTTTCTGATGTGGTATTTGAAAAATTATGCAATAACGCCTCTTTGCCCGACTTGAACTAGCTATTGCGTTTCCAACAGTGCCACCGTATGCTCCTTTTACCTGACTCTCCCTATGCCTCTACACTTCAAAAAATGTTATAATGTCCCCTTCTGCCCAATTATGCCTCTTATGCTCATGCCCGTAGCATTCAGTCTTCCATTTATTTACAAGGCGTCACCACATAGAACATTGTTTTGCACGGGGTTGGGTGTTACCCGATTCTATTGCCCGCATTCACGTTTATGCATAAAATAACGCAATGAAAAATAATCCTGGACTTTAAATAAATTTAAATTAACCTTTTAATGGTATCACGTCCACCTTTCCATCGCATTTCAGCTTTCCATGCTGCTCCGTTATAAGCCTCCTCTTACCCCCGATGCGTTTTCTCAAAGGAAAGGCCCTTACTTTCAGATTTTAAAACCTTTGAAATTTAACTCTGAAACTACATTGCATCTGCCCCTTATCGCATTTCAACATTCGATGTTTATAACATATTCCTTAGCACCATTCCTCTTGAGCTTGCGATGTGCGATAGAGGTGGGGATGATGTGGCAAGTGGAGGTGGGGTCGATCGCAAATCGCAATCAGTGATTTGAAACCTTGTCGCATTTCCCTTTTCGGCATTTATAAATTATTCCTTAGCGCCATTCCTCCTGAGCTTGCGATGTGCGATGTGCGATTGGAATACATTAAATCATAGTTCTGAGTTGCATCGCATCCAACCCTTGTTGCACTTCATAGTTCGACATTCATAACATATTCCTTAGTGCCATTCCTCCTGAGCTTTGTGATTTGTGATGTGCGATGTGCGAGGATCCCATGGATGGACTTTAAATACTTTAGATCGAGCTTCGAACTATATCACATCCAACCCTCGTATTGCATTTCGCATTTCAACGATTCAACCTTTTTCTATTCCTCTTAAGCTTTATGATTGCGATTTGCGATATGCAGTTGAGCTTTCCACATGCGATTGCGCTTAAGCCTCTGAACATTGTTCTGCACATATATTTGCACGACTCGACCCTGACTTGTGTGAAATGTTCTGAACGCATCAATTGACCCTACTCTTGAACTGCTCTACACGCGAATAAGCCTGACTCAACCCGTTTTCAAATCTCCGCACATAATGTTAATACATCAACATATAAATCAAAAATTCTTTTTTCGGTATACAAATTTTTTACATTTTCTAACATATATGCTTTTTTGGGTGTTTTGAGAAATATTTCAAAAGTAAATGCAAATGAGCCACAACAAGGTCCATGACTAAAGTCTGCCATAAAACCATGTTTATAACCAACAAATTACCAATGATATAACAACCATTAAAATCACATAATAACAAGCACATTTGCTCATAAAAATCAAGAGGAAAAATTCTTATTATTCATATGCAAAATCCAACCAAGTTAGGGACTTCCACGTAAAGCCAGGATGTACACCACAGGCTTTATCGCAAACCCGCCATATACAGGTCATTGGATCACTAGGCCCTAAACAAGAATGGATGCCTTTGGATTTCTCCACCTAAACCGTGAGGAATTTTCCCATCTCCACCCTCAGGATTTACCGTGTATCCTGCCATTTACCAATCAAGGGATTCCTAGGCCTTGGGAATTTTCTTGAGACAACCCAACTTAGTTTTGAAACCATCCGACAATCCATATCAACCAAGTAAAAGAACCTCATCCCACCATGGCTATCCGGAAATGGAAGGGCAACACCGAGAAACACTGTCACACCTGATTAAAAATAAATAAATAAATAATAAATAAAAAATAATAAAAAATAAATAAAATAAAATAAAATCATTTTTTTATTTTTTAAAAATTATATATATATATATATTCATATACCTTTTTTTTTTTTAAATCATATATATTCATATACCATACATGCAAAAACTAGAAAGGAAACCATACATGCAACTCGATACTTGCAACTAATCCTGTTGTAGTTGTTTGATCCAAATCTTCCTTGCTTGATCTTTGTTTCCCTTTGCTTTCTTGTCCTTCCTTTCTCCAATGTTAGAGTGCTCCAAGAATTCTCTAAGTGTGCAAGAGTATGTGAGAGAGAGAATAGAGAGAGCTCCAAGCTAAAACTAACAAAAGGTTGTGAACTGATTCTTAGAAGCTCTTTATCAATGAGGCCTCTAATTTCTTCTTTTTTCCTTCAATTTCCTCCTCACATGCAGCCTATTACCTTTCACCTTCCTTTTCTCCTAATTTGCATTATTTTCATAAATAAATGCCAAATAACTCCCCTTGCCTTTTTAATGTTTTTGTCATTGTCTTTGTCGATTTCTGTAGTCATAATAAACCAAATGAACACCCACTATGATGTTTTTCTGAACATTCAGCTTGGAATATGTGTCCTATGACCTTGGTCTTATATGTTACAGGAAATTCAACTAGGGGTTGTTACAAACCCCTTCCCTTAGTGGAACACCCTCCTCGGTGTTCAATGACACCTATAAACCAACGAACCACTGAAAAACAAAACATATTTCCTACGGAGCATTATAATATAGCTTGTTGCAACATTTACAATGACATCTTGTTGAAAACATGACAATCATATTGTTTACTGGAGCTTTATAACATAATTCATTACGGTATTTTCAATAATAACCACATATACATACTCATGCACATTTGCTTCAACCAACAAATAATCATATTGTTTATGGAGCTTTATAACACAACGCGATACAATATTTACAATAATATACACATACATACATATGCACATTTGCTTTAACAAGAAAATAAAAAGGATATGATGCCTCCATCCGCAACAAGGGAATCCAGAGGCTCACACCTCCACCCTCAAAATAATACCAGGATTCACCTCATTCCCAGGAAGTCCAGAATCCAATGTCAAATTCAAACCTGCATCTAATGTGCAACAATACAATCATACGTTATTTTTCTCTCAGTGAACAGTTACCGACTCATTTTTCCACGACAACGACACACTCCCAATGTGCATCTAATTCCATCTGGTAATGCTAATGACCACAACAAATCCATTGCCGAACTTCCCTTCTCTACTATACAGTCCCTCGAAAAATCCAGTCACCCCCTTCCTAGTAGTCACTCACCTTCCAAGTTCCCTGGCATCTCCTTTCCTAGATAATCCATCCATTGGAAAGGTTTCCTCGCATCAAAAGGTCCAAAACCAAGACATATCCTTGCCTCAAAACCATCATACCAGTCATAACATGCTCATGGAAATCAATGGACACTATTGGGTACTAGTGTCCCATAATGGCCCTGCTCCTGAATTGCTTTACCATCATATTGTTTCATGTTCCAATTCCTTTCATTGTTGCTGCTAATTCTTGCAGTCATTTTCAATTCACCCAAATTAGGCATTTTCCATGCTTTCCTGTACCAAGAACAAAAATTCCATTAGATTAAAAGGAAATTAAATAAATTGAAATCATACCTCTTGTATGGCTTGTTAATAAGGTACACTTGCAATTATGTTTACTTCTTATCATAACAGGTCAACCTAAATGTTTGATCACATCATCATGTATAAACATATCACATCCGATTAGCTCAAAACATAACCATCATAAATCATAATCATAAATCACATGTAACCATCCTATATCAGAGTCATGGATCACATGCATAATTAAAATTGAAATCAAATATTGATACTTGTCTTTCAATCAGTCCTTTTCTTATACCTTTGTTCTTTATCCTTTTCGTACACACATTGGATCGATTGCCAAACCTGATAAGCACTCAATGCCTTCTCTTTAAGTGTTAAGGGAATTCAAAGACTTGACTGCTTCCTCCCTCAATATCAGCAACAAGGGTATCCTGAGACTAAACCACCTCAACCCTCAATAGCAACAACAAGGGCATCCAGAGACTAAACCGCCTCAACCCTCAATATCGACATGGGCCGAGACAACTCCATACTTGCATGTCCCATGACACTTACAACATATATACATACACAGTGTACAAAACAACACATATAATACCACGAATATGCATGTCACCGTATAATACCACGAATATGCATGTCACAGTATAACGACTACATAATACCAATAACATAGTACCACACGTACATAGCACTACATGCACAACGTGAATACAACACCTCATGTACATAGCACCACCTGTGCAACGTGTACAAAACACCACCTGCACAGCGTGTACACAGTACCATATTAACACAACGCCACCTACACAACATCTACAAAATACCACATGCACGACATGTACACAACACCACATGCACGATATGTACACATCAACACCTGCACATAACACCCCGTGTACAACATGTACGTGACACCACATGCACGATATGTACACATAAGCACCTGCACATAACACCCCGTGTACAAAATGTACGTGACACCACATGCACACAACACAACATATACATAACACCAGATGTACAACATGCACACCATGCCATATTTACACGACACCACATATGCAACATGCACAAAGCACCATGTATACATAGAACCACATATCCAACATGTGCACAACACTGCATATCCAACATGCGGAAAACACCATCTATACATAGCACCGCATAAACAACATGTACACATCACCATATATACACAACACATAATATCCAACATACATACAACACTATATGTACACAATGCCGCATATGTGACACATACACAAAGTCATATGTACATAGCACCGCATATACAACACGTACACAACACCATATGTACATAGCACCACTATACAACATGTACACCATATATACAACGGTAGTATTGCACATCCACATAACACACTGACTCTACCAAGCAACCTTGCTTCTAATGTCTTTCCACTATTCATGTTTCTCCCAACATGCCACAAATCACACTAATTTTATCCCATTGTTGTATCCTCAACATTACATGTCCACAGCATAAACATAGACATAGTATAATCACATAATATCAATTCATATCCATATGATACTAACCTCAAAGATATATGAGGGATACTTTTCCCACTTGATTCCTCATAAACCAAGAACCTCTTCATGCCATTCACATGCCTAAGCAATCATTACTCCACAAGTATGATCTATGACAACCTTTTCAGACAACAACACACATACATACATATAAACATTAGCATAAAACAATCATGATCCCTAATGACCCTGTCAGACAGGGGCACACACACATACACACACACACACATATATAATCACAACACAATTACCAAATATTATAAGGTTAAGGTTAAGATAACTTCCTTTATTCATGTAAAACATGCACAACATTAAGAACAACAATTGCCAACATAGTCAAGGCTTCTGACACCTCAAATCCATTTACTTTACCTTTCCTATTACATTTCTCATGATTGTACTGCCACCATCCATTTACATCAATGGACCCAACCAATCTAACTAGTTGTCATATTCTTACCTTATGTTGCCCCTTTCTCATGCATCAGGCTTCATCTGGGTCTTACATTACCTGTCAGGTTTCATCCAACTCTTCTCGAGCTCCATTAACTTTCCTCTTTCCCCAACCAATTCCAAGACCCTCGAAATGTAAAAGACAAGAGAAAAAATAAACAATAACAAAACCATGAAAAAACAATAACAATACAACACCACAAACAAAGTGGCATGGACATGCAACAGACACAATCAAAACCACAAATCAAGTGCAAACAAATCACAAAAGACTGAAAGCACAAAACTCCTAACAAACACCATGACTCAATCCCCATGGATTACCAATGCTTATGAGGGAAATATCAACCTGAAACTTCTTCAATATTTCATGGTAGTCTCTTTTTCCATGCAATTCCTACATCATACTGCCATAACAACACAATTGTTAGTGCATAAATAAATATAACAATATATTAGATACCTTAACTTGTTGTTCGAAGCACGTTTACCTATGTATAAACACCTGCATGTACATCATCTCTCAAGGGGATCCAACTAGAACTAAAAATTGTAATAACCCCAGGTTAAAAGTTCATGTAATAAAAGTTAATAAAGGCAAAATAAGACAATGGTTAAGGGACACTTTTTCCAAGCTAAATGTTGGGTAAAATATCCTAGTGGGCATCACTTGTTGTGTTTTATGGCTAAAGGGAAATTATCAAAGGAAATGGTTAAGGCTTTGGAAAGGAAAAAGAGTAATTTTGACATCTATCTATGAAAATAAAGGACACTAGGAGAAAAGAAAGGTGAAAGGTCATTGGTTGCATGTGAGGAGGGAAATGTAGGAAAATAATGGAAAATTGAAGAAATTAGAGGCCTCGTCAATAAAAATACCTCAGAGCATCAGTTGGTAGCCTTTTGTCAGTTTAGTTTTGGAATTAGTCTCAGAGAGGAGAAGAGCACCAAGAGGAGAAAGAAATCAAGGAAGGAAAGGAAAGGAAAGCAAAGGAAAGCAAGGATCAAGCAAGGAAAAGTTGGATCAAGCAGCTTCAACGAGGATAATTGTAGGTAACAGGCTGAATGTGTGATTTCCTAGTTGGTTTTGACATGCATGGTATGTGCATGTTGGTATTTGGTTCTTTTGTTGTCATTGGCATGGGTTTTGTCAGGTTGGACAGTGGGTTTTAGCCCAGCCTTGCCATTTCCGGATAACCATAGTGTGATGGGGTTGTTCTCAATTTGATCTTTGGATTGCTGGAAGATTTTGGATCTAGGTGAGGTGGTCTCAGGAAAATTCCTAAAGGCCTAGGAATCTCTTGACCGGTAATGGTGGTATACATGGTAAAGCCTGAGATTGGAGAGGATAAAATTCCTTAAGGTATTACAGAATAAATTTTGAGGAATCCAAACTCAGTTCGGTTTTGTGATATCAACACCAGTTTAGGTGAGATCATGGTATGGTGAGGGTGGAGGTGGTTTAACCTCTAAATTCCCTTAGTTGTGTTTGGACTGGTTTATCCCATGAGATCCCACATTCATGCTTGGAATATGGCAAGGGGGTGATTGGATGAAAGAAAGAATTGGTTTAGCCAATGTATGGTCGGGTGGTACCTGGAAGTCCAGAACCTGGTTGGCTTTTGCCTATGTCTAATGAGAGCTAAGTTACTCTTTCTTTTGATACATAAATGTACTTGTTATTATGTGGCTTTAATGGTTGTTCTCTCATTGTTATTTATCTGGTTGTATGTTGGTTATAAGCATGGTTATATGACAGATCTTACTCATGGCTCTATTCATGTTTTTACTTGTAACTGAATTAATAATGAATGGAAGACCTAATTGATGTTATAACAACTAATGTTAGAAGGTGGTGACCCTTCTTGTTAAAACTCAAATAAGTTTTCAGCCCCTTATGTTCAAACTTACATTCATGACCTGTAGGTTACATATGTACCAAGTGTTTGACAGAATGTCAGTCCTAGTTGGGGAAGTTTAGGTCAAGTCCTAGTTTTAGCTTTTGGTTTACAAGCATTATCTTCATATATGATATGAGTTCTGAAAGTTTCATAATGTTCTGGGCAGAGGCTGAGACCCAACCTTGGAAAATATCCTTAAATATCGCAGTCGTTGGCATGGAAATGGCAGAAAAAGGCTACAATCGCACTTAGGTAGGCATGCGGGATTGACTCGAGACTCATAGCCGCTTGGAGGCCTTGGAAACGAAGCGACTGGGGCTCTAAGTTAGGGAAAAATAAAGTTATCTCAGGGGTTGGGTTGCTCCTGGGGGTCTTGTGGCACTTGAGGGAAGTTAGTAAGGTATTAGGTTGTCAACTCCATTTCCTTAAGGTCATATAGGAGGTTGAGTCTTATCATAGTGACCCTTAACTCATGTTTACCCCGGGCAAGTCGGTAAAAGTGGGTCAATGTGGGAGGAGACACGTTACAGGGTGGTATCAGAGCTTGGTTCGACCACTTGGACGAGATGGGCTAGATGCATGTGGTTATGCATGCATTGTCATTATTAAGGTTTTCATGCATGAGGTTATGATATGAAGGTTATGTCATTATGACACCATTGGTATGTTATGATGTTGATGTGTTAACTGAGATAGAGTAGGAGATGTATATCATCAGAGCAAGGTTGCAACACTAGACTTCAGAGTAAGAGTAGATCATCATAAAATTTTATATGTTGGGCATGTAGGTATGTTGGTTAATGATTGTTATAAGCATTAGGGTTATGTACATGTCTTTTAGTCTATGGTTTTTGTGGTTACACGTATGATAGATGTTAGTTAATCAATGTGATCACATGTACATGTGTCGGTTAGTTATGAAGGATAGTAACTTTTTTTCATATGCATTGTGGTCATTTGCATGATGGTTATGGTCATTGAAACTAATATCTTGATGTTACATGTATCATGCGAATTTGGATTGGCTTGTGTAGATGGTTAGGGTTATGACATTCAGGTATGAGTCAATATACTTGTGATATTGTGTCATATTAATCTAGACAAACTCTGAATATGTGATTATTATGCATGAATGACAATTGTTTATGAGTTTATGATATGAACATGTTAGCTAGTTATTGTTAGGGACATCATGACCTTATTTATGCTTGAGTTGATATGTTGTGAAGTTATATCGTGCTAATATAGATTGATTGTGAAGACAAGATAGCCTCCCCTGAGATACATTAAGGTATGAGTTTTCTTATTTCATATACTTGGTGCTTGAATGTTTGATTATGTCGTCTATTTGGTGTTTGAGCATTTTGTGTCTATTATGTTGTCTATCTATTGTTTGAATGTTTGACTAGTTTCATGATATGAGTTTGTATCTATAATATTGCATGAAGGAATGATCTTGTTTAAGATGGTTGTACTAACATAATATGTGTTGAGACAACTGATATGTACTTGAGTGTAAGTAGGTGATAGTTATAGAATTATGTCTTATAACTCTTAGTTGATTATGACATGGTTGTTAGTCTTGGTAAAGGTTGATCTCAAATTAATAAAATGTAATGTTTTGATCTTTAGAACATGTGATTTACATGTGTGAAAAGTTGCAAGACAACGTGCTTGGTATTAGCATGGCAAGGTAATAGTTGATTCACTTATATTACTAAAAGCTCGGTGATGTGATAGTACATAATAAGACTGAATTGCAATAGGGTAAATGGTAAAAGAAAGGAATTGGGTAAGAATTCCTTTGGCTATTTTTGGAGACCACAATTCCAAATGAATGAGTGTTTTGCATACAGGAAGTCTTCTTAACCTTCATTTCGTCTAACATTATGTGGATATGTGTTATATTCATGAACATGTATTTGATAGGTATATTAGTTAGTTTCTAGTTATGGCAGGATTCGTCAAGGGGATTAGAGTCCCTTGAGAGATGGAACAAATGTGTTCAACAACGTGATTGGCACAACAATATAAGGTAACTGGTATATTTTTATGTTTATTTTAGCACTGACAACTCTATGTTTATAGCAATATGATACAAGGAATTACATGGCAAAGAGACTACAATGAAATCTTGGAGAAGGCTTTGGTTGGGATTTCCTTTGTAAGCATTGGGAAGCCATGGGAATTGATTTATGGTGTATGTTGCTAGTTTTGTGCTTTCGATATTTCTTGTTTTGTTTGCTTGATTTGAGGTCTTGATTGCGTCTAGTGCATGATCATGCCACTTTTTTTGTGGTGTCATATTACTATTGGTCTTTCATGGTTTTCTTCTTGTTTGTTTCTTGTTCTTTCCTTTTATGTTTTGAGGGTTTTTTGAATTGGTTGGGGAAAGAGGACAGTTAATGAAGCTCGGGGAGAGATTAGTGTAATCCATCACGCAATGTAAGACTCAGATGAAGCCCATTGCATGAGTAAAGGGAAACTGAAGGTAAGAATATGACAGACAATTGGATTGGTTGGGTCCATTGGTGTAAATGGAAAGTGGAAGTACAATCATGAGAAAGGCGACCAAAAAGGTAAAGCAAATAGATTTGAGTCATTAAATGCCTTGGTTATTTTGGGAACTATTGTTCTCGATATCTTGCATGTTGTGCACAGATAAAGGGAGTTCTCTTAACCTTTACCTTATGATATTTGGTAATTATGTTGTGATCATGATTGTGTTTGTGTGTTTGGAATACGAATGTACCAAATCACACCTACTTAAGAGGAGTCGTTTTTCCCTCTTAAGTTCTTGGTCATAGGCAGAATAAAATGGAGTCAAGAAAGTTAGTGGAACATGCTAAAACATAAACATACTAGATAGAGAAATAGCATGCATATTCAAACATAAAACAAAATAAACTAAAACAAAAGCTCTAAATAGAGTAAAACAATTTCAATAATCCAAACGGCAACGATTACGTCCCCTCTTATTGAGTGCTGGTAGGAATGAAGGATGAAACTTTGACCCACTTGCCAATGGTGCCCTTAGAACTAGGGAGTTCTAAGTCCTAGTGCAAGGATGTCCTATGGGATCCTTGCAAGCAATGGTATATTAAAATATATACAAATTTTCTACGAGACGGGCATGTCCCATGCTCGTGATGTTTTGGCTAGTTAAACAAATCTATTTGACAGATATAAATTATGTCTATGTCACTAGTATGGTAGTGATCCGCTGGTTGATGACGATGATTGCTAACGCCCTCATGGGCGTTTTTTCTTTGATAATAGGTAGAATGTGGTACCCATATGCGTAAACATGGTATGGCATATAAATGCGCATTGTACGCATAGGTGCTAGCTGGAACCTTCCCGTGTAAGCATTGCTGAAAGAGACACTTATAAAGGCACGTGTCTTCGACGAATTTGATAAAAGTGCAATGGTTGTAAGGTATAATACTATCTTGACATGAAAGCTTGTGTTGTAGTCGAATGTCAGGAGGATCAATGACATCTGTGGGCACTAATGTCTCCCATAATGCCACCTAAGGATGTCCCTTTTGTGGAGAGAGGTGATCCAAGGTACCACTTCCTTTTTGCAAAATAGGTGTTGATGTCGACAAAAAGGAAGCCTCAGCCGAACGAGAGGGTCACTAATACAAAGGATCAAGATCCTAGATGTGATAGGTTTAGCATAGGCATTGAGGTGAGGGGTGACTAAAAATTGATGATGGGGATTCAGTGGCCCAAAGTCGGAGTATAAAAAGCAGCTTGGCGACAGTCATAACTATTTCTGATGGGGAAATCCTAGGAGTCGGTTGGACATCCAGGGTGGGTATATATTGGTTATGAATGTCATAGTGGCTTATGCGTGAGGGTGTGATACTCTGACCAAGGAGGAAGAGGGACTGTTGCCATGGGAGAAAAAATGAATGGGTGGGTGGGGGACATAGTGCACCGTATACGGTCTTTGTATACTTACCAATAGAATAAAATAGTGGGGTTTGGTTTGTACAAAACACAGAGACGAGTGCCCCAAAACATGAAAGTGTTCGCTCACTGATGATGTGAAAAAGGTGGTTTTGCTGAGGGTGGGGGCCCCATTGGTTGGTCTCATGTGCGGGGTTGATGAAGCGGATGGAAAATGACGCAGATGGGTTGTGCTGATGGAGGTATGGTAGGCCAAATGTGAGGCGTGGTAGTGCGCTTTTGATCTGCTTTCAAAACTTGGTCGTCCAGGAAAGGGGTTTTATTTTGATATGGTAAAACTTGACCTAATACATGGCGGGTGAATGGGCATGAGGTGATTCTCAGACTGAAGTGGTATGGCCATGGAGTCGTTATTTTTGTGAGATATGGTCTACTGTGGGTGACGGGCGCCATGGAGGAGAGGTTGTACTGACCAAAAAGATATTTATCATGTGCAAGGTGAGGCGATGATAAACATGGTCGGGTGTCTAGAACCTATAGTTGATTTCTAATGGAGAAATGATGTCAGGATATGCATAGTTTTTCTGGGACTCTATCATGCTGAAGGTAGAATGATACCTACTCTAGAACTTTCAGTGGATGGAGATGTGGATGGAGATGTGGATGGTTTGCACACTACCTACAAAAACAAATACCCCAAGTGAAAGCATCTTCTTTATTCAAATATTATTTGAAAGGCATGTGCTTTAAAAAAGAAGATGAGAGAGGGCATACCTACCGGCACTGAGAATTTATTTTTTCGGGGTTGCAAATGTGTGGCACTACCCTTGGGTGTTATGGAGTGTTGATTGGCCCGATCTTTGTGCTTCCTTAGTTGTTGATGGTCATGCGCGCCAACAGTTGGCACGCTGGGGTCTTCTTGAGTTCATGGAGAATGACCTGCTATGATCACAGGATCGTCTTTTGCGTTACCTGATCCGATGTTGGAACATGAGGAGAAAGGTGATGGCGCTGTGGGGGTGTGACCTATTTATCCATCCTAAGACAGATATCTATTTTGAGACTGGGATGTTGCCTCAGGGTGAGGCGCTTCGGTATCCACTTCCTTCTGGGAGAGTGGATCTTGAGAGATTCTCAGTAGGCCATTCTGGTGGGGCACCTCTTGCGGAGGGGTGTATAGCGATTTCTACAGTGACAGAATTGGCTGAGAGGTGTGCTCTAGAGGCCATTGTGCGATTGGCAGGGTCGTCTGCTCCTCATCGGTCATCGGGTCTGCAAATCGGTGTCTTGTGCCAGCTGAGGGTCAGGCACTTTTTTGACTTTGCTCGTTCTTGTTACGACAAGATGCTGGCACAACTTTCCAAGGTCTAGGATGGATCGAAGCTCTTTACTTATGTCAGCATATTATGCAGCATCATGTATGAGCGGGTGGTGCTTATGAGGCCTACGGTGGCGGTGCTAGCTGGGGGCCACAGGAGCCTTGCATGAGGAGGTGGGCCCCTGTGATGCCTCGAGGAGGTGGAGGTAGGGTGGGGCATTATTGGAATGCCACCATAGAGGCTTGGTTTGAGGCGAATCCTCAGATGTTCCTACCATTCCCTTATGCAGGGTTGGACTTCCGGGGAGACCCAAACATGGGTCTTCCTGCTGGATATGCTTGAGGGCCAGCAGGCATGTTTTTTTGTTTTATGCATTTACTTGAATATGTATGTTTTATATGTGTATTATGATGACACTGACATAGTTTTGGTTACTCTTGTAGATGTTGGTGAGGTTGGTCTTCCTATGGCTCGGTTGGTGGGACACCATCCGATTTGGCGACCACGAGGAGCTCGCGGGGGACAGGGAGGAGCTCCTGTGTAGCCTCTGGGTGGAGCACTAGAAGGACAGGCTGGCCCTTCAAGGGAGGGTAGCAGCTTGGCTTCTGCTGAGATTGCTGTTGAGCGAGCTCATGCCGATGCGACAGAGGCTCATGTTGCTGAGCTGACCAGCAGGTGGCTGCTCTGGAGGATGCATGGGGTCGAGTGGACCGCTTGACCCAGGGGATGCCTACCTAAGGTTTTGTGGACGACATCGAAGATGTGTGGCTAGAGACCTTGATGGCTCGGGAGAGGGGTTATCGGGCGATTTTACGTCAAGTGGCTATCTTCGTTTTGACGGCAGCTCCAGTATTGGTATCGAGAGCGGCAGTGGGTCCAGGTGCCCCACCTGGGGGAGCACCGACCTAGAGTCTTATTTTTACATGAGGAAAGAACCCATTATGAGTATGCTTCCCCTATTTTTGTTGACTTGTATATTTATATCTTTTTGTGCTGACTTATGGGTCATAAATACTATTTTTTGTACTTAGACACATACATTTTTGGTATATATGCAAGAGATATTTTTTGCGGCTCTACATGGTGTTCCCCCTATTTTTGTTTATGGATTATGCTATGCTGATGGATATCTATGTTTTCTATGTTTTTGTTTTTATGTATGATGGTTTATCCGAGATGCATTCCAGTTTAGGATATTGTTAGCTATGCGATCAGCTGTTTGGTTTTGACTTCTTGGTACATGTGTGAATGTAATGTAGTCAAATTGTCGGCTTAATATTTTTGCACATAAGTATTTTCTAAATAGATGTGAATCTCTTATCTCAAATGTTTGGTTTAACTGTGACACTACTAACTGGGAATCAAGGTAGATATGTATATGGCGTACGCCCTAATTGAGGGCATTTCACATAAGTCCGATGACGGTGTCATATTCTGCCTGATTGTTTGTTGCTGAGCCGATACAAACACCATTGGTGCCGAATGGTGATAGGTCAAGGTGACAGATAACCCAGGCGACTGCTGCTAAGATTTGAGACCATCGTGATTCTCCATTAGAAAATATGAAGTAAGGGTTGAGTTGGTAATCAATTGTGACACTAGAGCACGTTTTGTAACAAGTCTTTTAGTAAAAAATTTAAAGTGTTTGGGTCTGTTGTAGATCATATCTGCATATCCTTTTCAATTTTTATATTGAATATCAAAATACAAAAAAATTAGAAAATCAAAAAAATCATATGTTATAGTATAATTTTTTTATACTATATCATAAAAGAAGCATTTCAAAGCTCGATGAATATTAACCTTATTGAAATGTATGTTTTGATTTAAGCTTAAGCTCCGAGCAATTTCTTGAGCGGAAGCGGTGATCACAGAAAAGTGCTTTTGGATAAGTTATTGTGGGGGGAGAAGTAGCTCGTTGTTTATCAATTCCCGACCCCCCGTAGTTGACTAGTCAAAATCTTGGATGAGCCGTGATCAATGGCTTGGATTCATTACGGGGGGTATAGGTTGATATTTTCCGCCGTACTCCAGGACCCCCCGCAGTGACGTTATCAGGCGAAGTGGAAAACAACTGTCATCTGCTCTCAACGGTTTATCCACATCATGTCGGCATTTATTACGGATTCCCGTAGCTTATTAAAGAGTTCTTTAGTCCCGTTTTGTCCATGTGTGACTGTTTTTCCCCTTTTGAACCGTGTTCTTGCCACCTTTTCATTTTCCGTTACCCCGCGAATTGTTTTCAGTTCCTGTTAGTCATGGAAAAATGAATATCCTTGTCTGGTTCATCAAACCTCAGTCCCCTCCTGGATAGTGAAAAGGACATCCAGGATACCGCGTCGTCCGTCAATCATCCCTTATTGCATTACCAAGTAACCCTAAACACTGATAAATCCCCTGTATTATCTGCTATGAAAAGTTCTGGTGTGTTGTCCGCCTGTATTCCGAAAACTCACTTCTTCCCCGATTTCATCTCTTGGTTAGTCTCATCAATGTACCCTGGTAAATGTTTCGTCATGAATTCTCAGGGAGAAAATGTCCTGCAGGTATCAACACAATTAATTCGCCAAGCATTGTGCTTTTAAGAAGATAAGTCTCCGTTACAATTCTCCGAAGATTCATTGGTTCAGTATTTTGAAGACCTTTCAAACGAAGAGTTCAGTCGTTGTATGTCATTTTTGAAATCAAATCCAGAAAAAATTCAATTTGAAGGAGAAGAGTTCAATTTGGAGGCATTCGTCGGTTCAAGATAGCCGCTCAACAGACATGAGATTTGGGGAAAGACGATGACCACAAAATTGATAAATCAATCTTGGGGATGTTTGCCCCGATGATGAATTCCTTTCATCCTCGACATTCGCTTTCTTCTTATGCTAGTAAATTCCCAATTGATAGATTTTCCTCTAACAGGTTTCTTCAGATTTCCATCATTGGTTGTTTACTTATTTTTGTATCAAAATGTTGAAGAGTTCATGAGTTTGGGTTTAAATATAGTTGATAGTAATAAAAATAAGCAATCAGTTTTATTCTTGACCGACATGATTAGAAAAGAAGAGAATGAAGCAGGGCTGTTTGAATTTGCTAATCATTTCATGTCTATTGCTTATAGAATTTTGAATGGAACTCTTCCTCCATGCTTTCTACCAAAAGCCCTGGAGTTCCTACAGATAGGACCCAATTGCAGATTTGGAGATTGGTTTGTATTCAAAGAATACTCAGAGATAAGGCTGTATGGAGTTAGCATTGAGCCCTATAGGCTCCCAACTTTTGTACCCATGCGACTTTTCGCCCTGGAATTCATAAGGCAAAGTCTTAATGTAGACCAAGTCCACTTTCTTCCCATGAAAAAAGGTTTGATGTACAAATTGCCTATGAGTGTGGGACCTTTTGTGGTCAACACGAGACAAGCTTTTGATGAAGTCTCAAAAATATAGGAAGGGACACAGTTGTTGTTGGGAGTAAAATGGCCTTATGATCTGCATGGAATAATTTATTAGAAAAGGGTTGAGAATGGGTATGCTGCATTCTCCAATGTAAGCAAGTCTGATATAGAGAAGCTGGAAAATCCAGGTGAAACAAGTGCCTCAAAAACCAGCATTCAAACACCTGCCATTATGGAAAGGGAAAGCAAAAGAAGTAGAGAATATTTTATTGAAATAGATAATGAAGAACCTAGAGAAGAAAATAGAACCAAACTAGAAGAAGATCATTCTCCCAATTCGCCTGGTTTTACCCTTCATATCAATGAAGAATCAAGTGTTCCCTCTTCTCCTAGAAGACATGAAATTTACTCAGAAAGGATGCCGGCAGTCAAGCAAGTATTCATGCAAATTGAAGAAAGAAATCAGAGAATAAAAGCCAATGTAGAAGCGTGCGTAACATCACAATGCCTGCCATTTCCACTTGATTATCACCGTAATGGACATTAAAGACTGGCTCAGAATGGCTTCCATACATCCAAAGAACAGTCCGGGTCTTCAGAAAGAAACTTTAATGAGGTAAACATAACTATGGATGTTAAAAAAATCCCACTATGGGATAAAATGAATCTTCATATGCAGACCGGGCAGCTAATTGTAAATGATTTGAGTAAGACGAATGCTACAGCAGTTAAGGCTGAAAACATGCTTGCGAAAGTGATTAAACAATGCAAAATGGAGAAAGCTAATTCAAGGGCAGTAACAACACAAAATGAAGAGTTGAAGAAGATCATTATGAAAATTGGTGTGGATCCAAATGATAAAGCTGCAATTCAAAAACTCATGAAAAGTGTAGAAGTAGAAATATCCTCACTAAGGAAAAAGTTAAAATTACCAGCAACAGAGCACTCAATGGCTGCAGAAGTAGCTGAGGTAGAAAAAGAAAAGGAAGAGTTACGTTTGCAATTGTTACAAAAAGATGAGGAGTTGTCCAAAGTGAAGCAGACTGCTATGTCTCTGCAGAATCATATTGAAAACCACACTTGCACTTTTATTTCGCCTACAGGTGATGCTGATTCTGATCCTCAAGCCCAAATTGTTCAGCTCAGCATAGAACTGAAGATAGCTGAAGGTGATCTTAAACGGGTTCAGTTTGATTTGGAAACAGCTACTAAGATTATGAGAGGATGGGAAAATAAAGCAAATGAAGATAAGCAGCAGTTACAAAAGGCTGAGGCTGAAATTAAGGAGCTCAAGGAGAAGCTTAAAGGTAACATTTCACTTTTAAGAGCTAAGGATATTATTTGGACTGAAATTATATCTGAAATGAAGTCAAATTGGGATTCCCTAAGTATAATTGATACAGAGAAGCGCCTCATCTCAGACCATCAAGGGGAGATATCATCAGAAAAACAAATGCTCATTAAAAGAGCAAATTGGGCTAGGAGGTTTTTAAATTTCATCAATTCCAAATCAGATAAAGAGCTAGAAGAAATTGATATATAAGACAGATACTTCTATGCTGAAGAGGTTAGCAAAATGATAATAAAGAATGATCTACGAAAAGTTGCAGAGAAAAGGTTGCTGAGAATTAAAGAGGCGGTAAAGAAGTTTGATATAACTTTTGATAAATTGATTCGAACAGGTTTGCCCTCATGCTGGACAGAAAAGGGAAATATTTTGACATGGAAGTTTTATGAAGATGCATTAACACTGGCAAAGAGCAGAGCAAATAGCAGACATGAAAAGACACAAGTTTTAAAGGGAGAGACAGTGTTTAACTTTTTACAGAGGCACTTCAATTTGTTATGGATGGTAAAGGCACTCAAGGCAGTTATTGCATCATATCCAGTAGCTGCATTTAGTATTTGGAAGGCCTCCCACGCGAAATTTTCCTACAATTAAAAGGTGAATTTTGAAAAAATGTGTAAAATCTTCACGATTAGAAGAAATAGTGATTCCAACTGATAACAAAAGGCTGCTGATCTTAGCCTACCAGACTTGGGCTGTTCCTTTAGATTAAAAGTTCTAAAAATTTCATTATGTCAGCTTATATAGGATTACAAATGTAATAGATTTTTCAAGGCATGTACCCATGTCAAGTGAATAGTTTAGGCAAAATAGAGTTAGTTAGAGAAATAACGAGTTCTTATTCAATATCGAAACTCGTTTTCTACACTAGTCAATAAAGACAATTAACAGAAGGAGTGAGGTTCCGTTTGGACCTTAGTTTGACTTTGTACTTTCCAAAATATTGAATCAATGGTGTTGCAAGTTTCCTTCATTCTGTCTATGTTGAATAGTTTTCCAGTTTTCATTTCGTTTCCATATCTATGAATAAAATAGAGTGATTTGAGCTGCAGGTCTCTTGATATCTGTGTATCTAAGAGTTAAACATCCTTAATGGGCGCTCCTCTATTTTAAATTTATTGTTGCTCACTTCTTCAGGGTTTTATGATGGTAGATTATGTTTTAAGCAGCATATCAAATTAGAATCCTTTTCTTTCTTTTTCTTCTATTCATTCACTTCAGCATAAAGAGAACATGGCATTGCAGAACTTGTAGGGGTTTGATATTTGGAGATTATATTATTAATACTTGAAGGTTTAATAAACAGAGACAAATATGGCAGTCCCTGCAGGCCCTGCTTTCTTGATGAATCGATATGCACCATTAAATCTAGCCCAACCATTGCATGATATGCCTCAGGAGTACCTCAAGTTGCCCCCTAGATTTACTGGTGAAGATGAAATAACCGCAGAACAGCACTTGCCCCTGTTTTGCACATTTGCAGAGAATTTAAATGTTGAACATTTAGATGTTGTTATGAGACTCTTTGTTCAGTCTCAAAGTGGAGAGGCAAGGAAATGGTTCAAAGGATTACCTAATGGTTCCATTAACGATTGGGATGCCCTAGAAAGACGTTTCATTGAAAGGTGGGGCAAAAAGAGGGACCACGGCTATTCTTTGACAGAATTTAATGCAATCAAGAAGAAATCTGATGAAAACATGAGTGATTTTGTGAAGAGATTTAACAAATTGTATAATAGTTTGCCTCCAGAGATGAAGCCTCCTCCTATTGGAGCGTAGCTCATGGTATTTGGAATCAGACCAAGCCACATTAGGAAAGAAGGTCCCCATGCGAAGGGCATCTAAACCATGCTTCCTGAGAATGAGGCGATGAGGTCCGCCATTGTAAAGTTTCCTGATAAAGGAAAGGCTGGGGGTGAAGAAGCCTAGCTCAAGATCAGAGAATTGAATGGCAAGACTTATATCATAAAAATCACAAATAAATCGTAATAAAGTTGGAAATGGAGCAGCTCTCAGCAGCCTGCAAGACAGAAAGAGGGTGTTTTTAATCCTACCTTAGAAAAATAGCCTGTAAGCCCAACCCGGTAAAAGGGGGAATATGGTAGTCCCTGCAGCCTCGTTTTTGTCATCTATAAAATCGTTAAATTCAGCTCAACCATTTAAGTGATATGCCCCCGTGAGTACCCCTCAAGTTGCTCCCAGATTTACCGTGAAGATGAAATAACCGTTAACAACATCGTGCTCCCGTTTACAATATTTTGTGAATTTAAATGTTGAACATTTAGATGTTGTTATGAGACTCTTTGTTCAGTCTCTAAGTGGAGAGGTAAGGAAATGGTTCAAAGGATTACCTAATGGTTCCATTAATGATTGAGATTCCCTAGAAAGACGTTTCATTGAAAGGTGGGGCGAAAAGAGGGACCACGGCTACTCTTTGACAGAATTTAATGCAATCAAGAAGAAATCTGATGAAAATATGAGTGATTTTGTGAAGAGATTTAACAAATTCTATAATAGTTTTCCTCCAGAGATGAAGCCTCCTCCTATTGGAGCTAGGGTCGTTTTTGCTGGTGCATTTGAACAAGAATTCAGTTTCACATTGAGGGAAAGAAGGTCCCCTACGTTGGAGCAGATTCAAACTGATGCTCTGGAGATTGCGGCTAATATGTCCGCTGCTGGTAAAGTTTCAGAGAAAGGAAAGGCTAAAGAAGAAGCCTCAGCTCAAGATCAGAGAATTGACGATATGACTAAGGTCATCAAAAATCTGTCAAATAAATTGGTAAAGTTGGAAATAGATAGTAAGCCTGCAAGACAGAATAGAGGGGTTTTTAATCCCCAATTTAAAAAACAGCCCCTACAGATTCTACAAAGAGAAAAAAAAAGAGAGCAAGATCAGGTGCAAGCACCTTTGTACATAGAGGCAGCCCTGTCCCGTTCAACAGATGATGATGATGAGAGAGAGGATGATGCTCGAATTTCTGCTGTGTATATGGAAGACGATGAAACAGAAGAAGAAGCTGAAGAAGAAGAAGTGGAAGAAAATGGTATTTCATTTGATCAAGAAGAGATGGATGATTACTGCAGACAGTTCACAGACTTCATGCAATCCGAGTTGCATAAAAAGTACGATTTGAGGTCAAAGAAGAGACTAAGGACTCAAGACAATGAAGAAAAAGAATCAGAAGCAGCACCTGCTCCAATGGCGACTCCATTCCAGAAGGATCAAACTGAGAAAACAGATAAGGGGAAAAAACCCATGAACGAAGAAAAAAAGAAGGAAAAGCAGCAAGCAGAAGCTTCTCAAACAAAAGTTAGAGATTCTAACATTTTGGAGAAAGTGGTTACTGTTTCTAATCAAAACTCAAATTCCAAGAAAGATCAAGAAGAACCTGAAAAGTTGACAAAATTGTGGAGCTATAAAAAGGGTCTCTTTCACCTCTAATTACCTCACATTAATATGTCAATCCGGGAGCGTTTTGTTATTACAAAGAGTGACTCAATCTGAGGCTATCATTTGTCAGAGTAATGCTAGTAGTACAGTGCTTAAGAAATACAAGAGTAAATGGATGCTTGCTTATAACTAAATTACTTCAAAAGAATAAATCACACACTCAGAAAACTCAACAACTTATCGTACCAAGGGTCTTCATTGATAACCCATCTCTTCTGGAACTGATGGAGTTGAAAATTAGAATATAGACTAATAGCCTGGAGTTGATGCTGTTGATCACACGTTCACTACAGCCTTAGATCATCTCTCACACCAAAGCAACAAATGCGATTAAATGGAACAACAAATAAAGGATTGAACAACAATTCTGGAATAGAACAGCAAATCTAAAATGGAACAGCAATTGAATAACTAAGTCCCGCGGGTTGTAACCAAACTCAAATGCACTCTTTGCAATCAAACAACATTCTTTCACTCTAAAGGCAATTCACACAAATCACACTAATGGAACAACAATAACTATTAAGGAATTATGGAACAGTACTGATAAATCAGAAACGCGCACAACACGAACGTTTAGTATAACAGCTCTGTGACATAACAGTAAGAACATGCAATTAACTCTTGAAAGGATTAATAACTTGATGCGGAGTCAACACACGATTCTATCTGTAGAAAACCTCAATGATTCAATCTTTAACAGAGCATGTAATATGAACTTATAAAGCATATCAAATTATCAAATAACACTGATAAACAAACCACACAGAAGTAAGTCGTAATGGTACAGAAGCAAGTGTCCTTCGGGGCCGGGCCCTTAGCCTCCAAGGATACACCGCTTTAAGTTAATCCAGACGCAGAGATGAAATAATCACCAAGCTTTTATTAATGCATCGGTCAAAAATACATTGAACCAGTTCTCAACGAGACTTAATAATCAAAGCTGATGTTTTTCAGAAAATTACATAAAAGCGTATCCTTATATATCAAGCTAACAGTGCTGTCCCTTTATATTAAGGCGACGGCGGAGATGTCCAAGTAACAAGATAAATAAAGCAGCGATCCCTCAGGATCGAAGATCCTGAGGGATTCGCCAAACTGTTAATTCTTCATCCTTTCCTTTCTTTGGCGCCGAGCTGGTGTCTTCTCCTTCTTTTCCGAGCCGATTTGCTGTAATCTATTTAGCCTTGGTTGCATTCGGTTCACCTTCAGAGGGACAACAGTTATCTCGACTTTGTCTCTTCCTTTGGAGCGGAAATTCCTCATTTTTTCCTTTTCCTGTTCAGAAAATAACCATTATTAGTGGTTAAGTCTTGCATATCAATTTCCACATGTTTTATTATAATTCCTTATTACTTTCCAAATTCATGAGACAAAAAGGTTTACAAATTCTACTAAAAATCCACTGAAATAATCATCAAAAACATACATTTTCAGTACTCCACACACCCCCCTGCTTACCTTGTTTCATGTCCTCATGAAAACATTGTAGTTGACATGCAAGGCAGTGAGAGAATATGCTGGAGAAGGAGTCTCATTCGGAGGCCTACAGCCATGATGAGTGATTAGATAATCAAAGAATTGACATGTTTGCCCGTCAGGCATCTCATACAGGGCCTGGTATCCGGGTGCAGGGTGCCAAATAATTGGAGTGCGAAATCTATATCCTAACCAGGATGACCCTGATTTCATAATGCTCTCGCCATAGAGGTTCAAACGGTTGGCAGCTACTCAAAGTTCTCATACTTAAATGGTTCCCTGAGCTGGATGTTTGGATCAGAGATTCGGTACTGAAATTTGGCTGCATTAATGGCCAAGTCTTGGATGGAAAGAAAATACTCTAACCCTTCCCGAATAAGTGCCTCATGCATGGGTCCTAAAGTTTCATAGACACCCGGAGTCTTTATGAGGTTCCTATGAGCTTTCCACAACTGCACTGGGTTCCTAGGCTCAGCCCTTACCCGTAAATCTAGACCATTTTCCTGACTCTGGAAAGTATCATAGGCTTTGAGCCACTTAATCTGATTAACCCCGAAGGAAATGAATGCTTGTAATTGGATGTCTCCAATGAAAGGGCCAGGGTTTAACTCAGTCTCCTGATTTAGCACAAGGTCATGCAAATAAAGTTCACACAACAATCTCTGGACTTTTACTCCATAATGTTTACAGCAGTCTATAAAGTCATTGACAGTGTTGATTTGTATAGGGGCACCTGCTTTAACAGCTTTTATTTTTAATTGTAAATACCATTCTAATAAAAACAGAGCATAGTTTTTAGCAGGAGCCCTACATGCTAAGACGTCATTGTATAAAGAACACAAGGTATTCATCTGCTTGATAACAGTATCTAGTCTACGGGTTACCTGTACAACTTCCTCTTGTTCCTTTCGCCACCCTTCAAAAGCCTGGCTTTTGGATTGATTGACGTCCCTTAGTTGCTGCTGTAACTCTTCATATTTTTCTCGGGGAACCGTTTGCTCTCTAAGTTGTTCGGCTTCTTGTTGGGCTTGCTTCACCATCTTATGCAAGGGTTTTGTCTTCGGATCTTTTTTCCATAAGTCAGTAGAGGCCGGGAGTTTTACCTGAACTTTCTTATTATGTTGTTTGGAGTTCAGAACTCTTATTACCCCTGAGGGTGGTGCCTCTGTCTGAATTTGTTTGTCACTGGTCCTTATATCATCCTTTTCTGTTTTAATGCGAACATCTGTCTGTTTCTGTTCCTCAGCATCATTTGGAACGTCAACTGGATTCTCAGTAGGGTTTTAAGTAGCAGGCCGATTGTTGGCCCTCTTTTTCTTCCTTCCAGTCTTTCTTACCTTCTGGTTCTTTTTCAGAATCCTAATTTGTTGTCTGAGCTGGGTTATCGTATTCAACAATTTCTGCCGTTCCATCCGCAACTTCTTAATTTCCAGCGTTTCATTAGAAGGAACAGCAGGCTGTCTGCTGCGGTCTGGATCATGACTAGTTTCTAAATCTTTCTCTTGAGGTTCTTCCTCACTGTTCTGCTCTGGCTGTTCTGGGGTAGGAACCTCGACTGGTTCTGTCTCTTCCTGAGTGACTGCTGTTTCTGCTCCTACTCCCTCTAGAATTTCCTCTTGTGACCTGGGAACAGATTGTTCCCGTTCAGTATTTACCTCCTCTTCATCATGAACAGGCATGTTTTCTTCTTGGGGTTTGTCGTGGGGGTCCTCTGAACTAGAAGGTTGGCCATACTTGCCCATATTGGCTAAGACTGCGGCCAAGTCATCTTCTCCCAGTAGGTCTTGTAATGGGCTATCTTCCTGCTGTACCATTTCCTCCTCTTGTTCAATTTCTGCTTCTATTTCTGTTTCCGAATGCTCGGCTGCTTCTTCTTCGGATTGCTCGTCCTCAATTACCACTGGTTGGCTGGTGCTTTCCTGGAGCTTCTCCAGCCTTCCTCGCATCCGAGCTAACCGGACTGATTTTCTGGGCTCATCTATGCTTCCTCTCATCCGAGCTAACCGAGCTGATTTTATGGGTTCCTCTGGTTGCTCGGGTGGATCGATGGCATGCTTGCGCTTTACCGATTCCTGATATATCTCTGGTCGTTCCGATGTACTAGCAACATGTTTCTGCTGTACTAATTCTTTGCGTTTTGCCGGACGTTCTGGTGTGCTTATAGAATGTCTACGTTTTGGGGATGGCGCTGTCAATCCCCCCTCAATCATTGCAATCAGCTCTTCCCAGCTGCTCTGCTGCTGGGTGAGACTATGGCTAACAACTAGTCGTATTAACCCATGGTGACTAACGACTGACTCTACATGCTGTGCCTTTTTTATGCTTTGTGCAACATCATGCAGTAATGAGTTCAGGAGTGTAGGTAAATTTACAGAGCATTTCTGCTTTAAAACAGCTAAAAGTTTAAGATGTCGTGGTCTTACCACGTCTTTCCTTCCTTCGCAAGTGATGTAGCCCTGCACTATTCTTGCTAACTCCGTCCAGGGTTCTCCTAGGGTTGCTGGCAGAACTCCCCTCCCCTTAATTGTCAAACTCTGGCCTTCGTCCTGGAAAATTTCCATGACCTTCTGTAATCGTTCCTTTTTCAATGTCCATGCTGGTCCGGTGGCTGGTAGTCCTGAAACTTCTGCAATTATGTCATCGGTGACCGCTATCCGCTTCCCCCTTACTGTGGAATGATCATCCTGTAGGTTCTGCAGAAATTCCATCGCTACTGTTTCATTAGACTCTTGTAGGCGATTGAAATAATTCAACCATCCTGCTCTTTCCAGGATCTCCCGGGCAGCAGCAGAGATCGTCAACTGCTGAGGCTCGCTTCGAATTGCCCTTCCTCCCATGGTTTCACTGTGGATTCTAAATGGAACGGCAACTACGTTTTCTGTTTGAAACACAGAGAGGGTGATAATCGCAAGGTTTCAAAAACACAAAGTATGCAACAGTGCAACAGAAAGCAATTTTGTGTAAAAATAGAAATGCCATGCCGTTAAACCATGCCAAACCGTCGTACACTATTTTTCCCGAATGGTGAGTTGACACGTATTTCAGGGAATGATGAGATTAACCTCCCCCCCCGCAATGTGATAGGCTGTCCCAGCCGGCAAATAAAGGGGCGGCACCCGATCTGCAACCAAGTCAGAAAGGAACAACATGTGGAATTATGCTATGTTAAAAAGGACAACGAATTACCGAAATCGAGGCGGAGAATTGATCGCGTATTATATAAGAGGCTGTTGTGTTATGATATGAGGCTAGTGGATAAGACATGTATCGTACTTGCCAAATCTCAAGTGATAATGGTCACTTCTGTTGCCATGATTGGTAATGATAAATGTTCATGCGATGTATAAATCGGGAAATAACATATGATTAGTTCCTAGGATATAAGAAACAAAAGAGTATTAGTATCTTAACCATTGGTGTAACCAAGGTGACTTCAATACCATTAACAGTACTCTGCTGCCAACAGGTGTCCATAACCTTGGCAGAGTTGTTTTTTCACCCTCGGAACCATGATCCTTTGTGTATACTTAGGAGTGTTGTTATGTCAAAATGTAGACCATTATGCTGGCTTGATGACCAGTTAACCATAATGCCATTCACGAGGAAGGAGCGAAACGTGCGCAGGCCGGCTCGTGATGAGACCTCCTGTTCCGAGGTTCGTTTATTTGATATACCTTTTGGACCATATCCCTGGTGTGGTGGCCATAATGGGAATGCCACTTCACTTCCATCCTCATGATCATGGTAGGCTGGATCTTAATGAGACCCCCTATCCTGCATTTGACACTTCACATATCATGTTTACATATTTTTTCTTTTTTTTTTATAGAATACTTTTTTTTTATTTATACACAAAGGGTGGTTCAACACTCCTTAAGAGTAGGAATGGTGGAAGAAGTCTTATCATCTCAATAGGAAGATATAAGCTCTTTGCTCTTATTCCCAAGTAATAATCAAAAAAAGTTTAAGGGGATCAGCATGATAAAGATAACCAATCAGGGCAAAATTAGTAAAACCATGTCAACAAAAGGTAAGAAATAAGTATGTCCTTCCGTTTGTCCTCTTACTAATGCAGAGCCTTATAGATATAGCGATTTATGGTTTGCATATTTCGGTATGTTGTGATTTTATATTTCATTGCACAAATACATAGCTGTATCTTAAAGACTAGAAAGAAGACGGGCAAAAAGCATCCTCAATTTAGATCAGCAAAAGGAATAAATTGTTTCACAAGGAGAGCAAAAGTATGCGAGTGGTGTTCCTTTGAAAAAGAAACAACGACGGATGATAGAAAAAGGAACAGCAAAAATGCAAATGTCGTTCCTTTGGGAAAAGGAACGGCAAAAATAAAAATACTATAAAAACACTCTAAGGAACAACAGTAATAAAAGAACGCTGTTTCTTTGAAGAAAAAGGAACAGTGGCAACCAAAAGGAACAGCGGAAGACGTAACAATGCCGTTCCTTTGAAAAAAGGAACAGCAGAGATCCCGAATGCTGTTCCTTTAGAAAAGGAACAGCAAAACAAGCAAAACCAACATCATAAAAAAAACACGCAGATGCTATTTTTAGAAGGGCAAAAATCGAACTTTGTGAAAGAAAAGGAACAGCAAAAAAATGACAAGAAAATATTTAATTCAAACTTATGTACAAGAATCACTCAAAAAAACAAGAACTTATGTACAAATTGCAAAAAGAAATGAACCCTTAATGAATTACAGGTGAGGAAGATTTCTCTTCCTCTCCTAAGATCTCCATATCAGTGTCTCGGCGTAGCTGCTGGCAGAAGGATTCCCGAGTGAGTGGTTTGCGATAGAGACGGACTCGGTGGCCATTCACTTTGAATGCATATCCAGAACCGTCATGGTAATTAGAGTAAGGGTTCCATTGTCATGCACCTTCTGGATTTCGTATGGTCCCAACCATCGAGTCTGAAGTTTTCCAGGGAAGTCCTGAAACCGAGAGTCGTATAACAGAGCCCAGTCTCCCTCGTGAAAGACTTTGTTTTTGATGAGCGCATCATGCCATTTAGCTCGCTGCTGTTGAATCAATGCTGTATTTTGTAGTGCGGAGAGCCTAATTTCGTCTAATTCATTGATCTGCTGTAGTCGATTGATTTGTGCCTCGCTTAGATTTAGGCCAACTTCCTGTGCTGTCCGTAATGTTTGGATTTAGAATTCTATGGGAAAAATGGGTTGTTTTCCAAACACTAATTGATAAGGTGAGTAACCGGTGGTGCTCCTCCATGTGGTTCTATAGGCCCAGAGTGCTTCAGGTAGTCGGGTAGCCCAATCACGCCTATGTGACGCAATGGTTTTCGTTAGGATTGATTCTATTATCTTCTTGCTACTTTCTACCTGCCCATTCGCTTGTGGGTGATATGGAGTAGTGATTTTATGCTGGACGTGATAATTGTTGAGTGTTGCGGCTAATTTATGCCCAACAAATTGTGGTCCTCCATCTGTAATTATTTCCCTGGGAAGGCCATAACGAACAAATAGATGGAACAGGAACTGTATGACAGAGTCCTCTGTGGCTCTTGGCAATGCTTCTGCCTCAACCCATTTGGTGACATATTATGTTGCCACCAAGATATATGTTTTTTGATTTGATGAGGGGTTGATGGGTCCAACGAAATCAAGAGCCCATCGCTCGAATGGTTCGATGACTAACTGTGGTTTCAGAGGCATCTCATCAGCTTGACCAGGTCGTCATGCTCGCTGGCAGCTGTCACAGGCTTGGACAAACTTCTTCGCATCTTTGAAGATCGTAGGCTAGTAATATCCTGTCTGCAATACTTTATGTCCAGTTCTACGCTCAGCGAAGTGCCCCCCACACGGTCCATCGTGACAGGCTTTTAGGATGTCAAAAATTTCATCCTCTCTAACACATCGCCTGATATGCATGTCTGCTCCTGTGTGAAACAAATAACCTCCAATCCACGAAAATCGAGAACTTTTCTGAATAATCTGCTTACGCTCATTAGGAGTTAAATGTTTTGGTAATTTACCTACTGCAAGGTAGTTGGCAACATCGGCATACCAGGGTGTTTGAACAGCAACAGCAAACAGGTGCTCATCCGGAAATTGATCTTCCACTGCTGTTGCATCGCTTGATTTTGGTATTCTTGAAAGAAAATCGGCTACAGGGTTTTCTTTGCCAGGGCGGTCCTTGATTGTGATGTCGAATTCCTGCAATAAGATTAACCATCGAGTTACTCTGGCATTTGTGACAGGCTTGTTTGCTAAATATTTTATGGCAGAATGATCTGTATACAAGATAACAGGGTAGCCTGTGATATAATGTCTAAATTTATTGACAGCATGTATTACAGCTAGGAATTCTTTTTCAGTAACAGTGTAATTCAATTCAGCAGGGGATAAATTCTTGCTGATGTAATAGATGGCATATGGTTTTTTATCCTCTTCCTGCCCAAGGACTGCGCCAATAGCTGTATCTGAGGCATTAGATGATATCTGGAACGGTAGGTCCCAGTTTGGTCCTCGAAGGACTGGGGCTGTGGATACGAGCTTCTTTAAATCCTTGAAAGCATGGTCACATTTTTCTGTCCAAAGAAAATCAACGTTACCGGTTAGTGCATATAAAGGAGCAGCAATGTGCGAATAATGCTCTATAAATCGTCTATAATAACCGGAAAATCCAAGAAAGCTGCGTACCTCTGTTTGAGTAGTAGGAGTGGGAATGAGCAAAAGTATTTGGATTTTGGCCGGGTCTACCTGAATGCCGGCTGCTGAGACATAATGTCCTAGGATAAGTCCTTCAGTCATCATCAAGAAACATTTTTCGTGGCTTAAGCAAAGCCTGGTAACAATGCAGCGTTGTAGGACTTTTTCTAGGGTATCTAGAGCTGGATCAAAATCGTCTCCATATGGTGTAAAGTCATCCATGTAAACTTCAAGTCCATCATTTATTAAATCTGCAAAAATGCTAAGGATAGCCCTTTGGAATGTGGCAGGAGCATTACATAGGCCAAAAGGTAGAACTCGATAGGAAAATGTTTCCCAGGGACAAGTAAAAGTAGTTTTATCCTGGTCTTCAGGGGCAATCTGAATCTGATTGTATCCACTGAAGCTATCCAGGAAAGAAAAGAACTTCTTCCCTGCCAAAGTATCTAATACTTGGTCTATGAATGGGAGAGGAAAGTGATCTTTCTGTGTTGCCTTATTTAGTTCCCTATAATCCACACAAATTCTCCATTTTCCGTTCTTTTTTGGTACCATCACAAGAGGAGAGACCCATTTACTATCAGAAATAGGGTAGATAAAATTAACATCTAAAAGTTTCTGCAGTTCAGTTTTTACGACATCCTTTAGATGAGGATTAAGTCTCCTTTGCGGCTGACGCACAGGTCTGGCATCTTTTTCTATATAAATGTGGTGTGTACATAATTGTGGGTCGATTCCTTTCATATCAGGGTAGTCCCATGCAAATGCTTCTTGATACTTTGTTAATAGATGGATGAGCTTAGTTTCCTGTTCAGGTGTGAGATTAGCATTGATGTTTAAAGTTTTCCCCGGTGCAATTTCCACAGTTTTACTATTTGCAACAGAAGTAACATGTATCGTTTGGTCATGCGTATCTTTCAGAGGATCTTCCTCCAAGTCATTATCAAATGCTGCTTCTATCATGTGACACTGTGTGCGAGGTTCAGTTTGAGTAATGAAATTATTAATGGCATCGTCTTCTGTTTGGTCTTTAAAATCAAGTGCCTCTTGTATAGTTAATGGAGATCTGATGTTATCAGTAAGGTAAGATACAGGGTGCTTATTAGTTTTGATCATTGTGACACTTGGATGTGCTGGAGGATATAGAACTAAATTTTTGCTATTCAGTCCTCTAGTTATGGTCATATTTCCCTGCCGGCAACCAATGTAGGCATCGGCAGTGGCAAGCCAAGGTCTACCTAAAATTAGTGGATGTTCATCAAGTCGGGTTTTTGGATTAATTATCAGGAAATCGGTTGGATACTCCCAGGATTCTACAGAGACCATGACATCATGTAGAGTACCCTCTGGTCTAACCACAAATCGGTCAGCCAATTACAACAGAGTAGAGGTGGGTTCTACAGATGTAATGCCGAGCTTTTGGCAAGTAGTGGTTGTTAAAATATTAATTGCAGCCCCTAGATCAACTAAGGCATTAGACAGGGTATGACCATAAATTTGAACAGTTATAATTGGATTCCCTGGGTCTTCATATTTAATAGGTGTTTCTTTTCCAGACAATAGGTCAGATAAAGTACCGACTACTTGGACTCTTGGATTATTTGTTATATTCCTCCTTGGTTTCTTTATGCACAATTCTTTGATAGTTTTTGCGTATATGGGAATGTCTTGAATGGCTTGGAGGAATGGAATTTTTATGTACAGATTTTGTAATTCTCCCAGAATGTCAAAGTCAGAATATTGTATGGGTCGAGGTATGGCTAATCGTTCTGGGAATGGAGGAGAGGATGTGGTTGCTTGCTTATGAGTTTGTTGCTTATTTACATTCTCTTGTTGTAACTGATGTTCTCTTGGTAACTGATCTTCAATATGAACTGTTTTATCTCCCTCAGTTTCGATTATACGTCCAGATCTTAACTGAAGGTCATTGCACTCCCTCAGGTCAGGTCCTATTTCTGGTGATTCTATGATTTGAATAGATTGGACCTGTCTGTTATTTGGATTGGGATCGGGTTGGGCTGGGAGTTGCGGTCTCAGGTTAGACTGGGGATTTTGTTGTAAGGCTGGCAGAGTAGGTTGAGGGAGCGGAATAGTTCCGGCTGGGTGGTACATCGGTCTTTGCCAGCTTGTCTGCCAGGGTGAACTTTGTGAAGTAGAGGGAGTCCATTGTGAAGGATATGGGCCATTTTGCCAATATGGTGGAGTGTAAGGGAAATTTGGCCAACCTGATTGGCTTGTTTGATTCAGCCATGGATTTGAAGAGGGAAACGATTGTGGTGACCAGTTTGTAAATGGGGGTTGAGATTGATTTTGCCACATACCATATTGTTGAGCATTATACTGTGGGGTTTGAAAGAAAGAGGTTGAGTCCGGAAACATACCAGGTTGTCTCGGCTGCCATTGGCGGCGCTGGTTGATCGAATTCACCGATTCTGGTTCTTCTTCTGCTTCCTTATATACCGCTTTCAATCCAGGAAGTGAGGGGCAGCTCTCTGTAAGGTGATCTTTTGTACAGATGGCGCATGTTTGGACTTTATCCAGTGGACACTCCTTGTGGCTATGTTTTTTTCTGCATCGGGGGCAGAAGATTGCCAAATTCTGTTCTGCCTCCAGCTGCTTCTGTTTAGCCTACACAATATCAAGTTGTGTAGTTAGTGTCCCCATAATATCAGTTTTAAAATTTTCTAATAAATTTCCAATTTCTGCACGTGTTACTCCTTCTGCTAATACTTTGTTATCTCTTGCAAACCGATCATATTCTGTCGGTTTTATTCTTGTGCTGCCTCTCGAACTCTTGATACATAAGTCAATGATGTCAGCAAAATTCTCTTGATAAATGTCCCCTTTTCCCATAATGTTTAATGTTTCAATCCATTGGTCCTTCATGCCCCTTATTAATGCAGTTTTTAACACATTATCAGGTAAAGGTAGCGATGCATAAGGAGATCTTTGTAGATTGTACTGAAAACGTTCCACATACTCCTCTAATGTTTCATTTGGTCTGGCTGACATTTGAAATATTTCGTCTTTTAATTCTCTAGACCTACAATCATCCTGATATTTTTTTAAGAAGGATTCTTTCATTTGATCCCAATTGTTGATAACCCCGCCACCTAGCCCCATAAACCATCTTAAAGCAGCCCCTTTTAATGTAGAGGGAAATAATTTCAATTTTTGGGGATCGGTGGTGTAATCATACCCCCTACATAACACATCGAATTCGAATAAAAATGCATCCGGATCTTCTGATGTGAGACCATGAAAGGTAGGGATATGCTGAAGAGGGATAGCTTTCATGGGTGCATTAGCTGCAGAATCCACTATAGGATATTGTAATGTAGAGGTTTGAGTATTTGGCTGGTTTTGAGCATTTGGTTGGTTTTGAGCCATGGGATCGAATATATGCCAATAACCTTCTGGGATATCTAGGAGGGTATTCCTAGGTTGAGTGGGAACGGTTTTGACATGGATATTTTTAATAGCGCTTCCTTTATCTGGAATAATGAGAATACCAGGTGTCTGAGGAGATTGAATTCCTTCAACAATGACTTTCGCAGCACTCCCCTTATCTGGGCTATCTAAAGGTTGATTTGTTTCAATAGGGGATTTTGGTTCCTTGGTTTCCCCTGTTTCTCCTTCTCCTTCAAAAAAGTTGCTAGAGTTCCCTTCCTGCAATAATTCTGGAGTAGAATTTTCAATTTCTTGAAAGTCCTGCTCTTCAGTTTGACTATGCACCTCAGCACAGGCTACAGATGGTGATCCTGTGGCCTGAAGGGAACTAGTAGGCGGTTTAGAAATGTTTTTCTTGAGACCTACTGATGGCTGAGATTCTGTTTTCTTATAGATTTCGTCTATGAAGGTCATTCGGCCAAGGGTCACTAGCCCCTTAGCTTTTTCAGGCTTGGATGGGGGTTTGATATTCTTTTCTGGTCTTTTCTGCTTAGTCATGCACTCAAAAATGAACTACCAACTTTTATTCAAACAAAGCAAAAACAAATCTGTTAGGAAAGTGGATAGTGGAGCAGGGTTTTTACATGCTCCGCACGTAGGTTCTTACCTTCCGTTTTTAGGATCCAACTCCTCCCTAGCAGGCTCGTACACTACTCTGAAAAAGACAAATGGCTACACTCTTTTCCCCGGCAACGGCGCCAAAATGTGGAGCTATAAAAAGGGTCTCTTTCACCTCTAATTACCTCACATTAATATGTCAATCCGGGAGCGTTTTGTTATTACAAAGAGTGACTCAATCTGAGGCTATCATTTGTCAGAGTAATGCTAGTAGTACAGTGCTTAATAAATACAAGAGTAAACGGATGCTTGTCTGTAACTAAATTACTTCAAAGAATAAATCACACACTTAGAAAACTCAACAGCTTATCAGTCAAGGGTTCGGCAGTGATAACCCATCCCTTCGGAAACTGATGGAAAGGAAATTAGAGCATAGACCACGAGCCTGGGAGCTAGACAGTGACTGCCAATGCTCACTACAGCCTTAGATCATCTCTCACACCAAAACAACAAATTCAAGTAAATGGAACATCAAATAAAGGATTGAACAACAATTCTGGAATGGAACAGCAAATCTAAAATGGAACAGCAATTGAATAACTAAGTCCCGCGGGTTGTAACCAAACTTAATCTATTAACTCAAATGCACTCTTTGCAATCAAATAACATTCTTTCACTCTAAAGGCAATTCACACAAAACACACTAATGGAACAGCAATAACTATTAATGAATTATGGAACAGTACTGATAAATCAGAAAACGCACACAACACGAACGTTTAGTATAACAGCTCTGTGACATAACAGTAAGAACATGCAATTAGCTCTTGAAAGGATTAATAACTTGATGCAGAGTCAACACACGATTCTATCTGTAAAAACCTCAATGATTCAATCTTTAACAGAGCATGTAATATGAACTTATAAAGCATATCAAATTACCAAATAAAAATGATAAACAAACCACACAGAAGTCAAGTCGTAATGGTACATAAGCAAGTGTCCTTCGGGGCCGGGCCCTTAGCCTCCAAGGATACACCGCTTTAAGTTAATCCAGACGCAGAGATGAAATAATCACCAAGCTTTTATTAATGCATCGGTCAAAAATACATTGAACCAGTTCTCAAAGAGACTTAATAATCAAAGCTGATGTTTTACAGAAAATTACATAAAAGCGTATCCTATCTATCAAGCTAACAGTGCTGTCCCTTTATATAAAGGCGACGACGGAGATGTCCAAGTAACATGATAAATAAAGCAGCGATCCCTCAGGATCGAAGATCCTGAGGGATTCGCCAAACTGTTAATTGTTCATCCTTTCCTTTCTTTGGCGCCGAGCTGGTGTCTTCTCCTTCTTTTCCGAGCCGATTTGCTGTAATCTATTTAGCCTTGTTTGCATTCGGTTCACCTTCAGAGGGACAACAGTTATCTCGACTTTGTCTCTTCCTTTGGAGCGGCAATTCCTCGTTTTTTTCCTTTTCCTGTTCAGAAAATAACCATTATTAGTGGTTAAGTCTTGCATATCAATTTCCACATGTTTTATTATAATTCCTTATTACTTTCCAAATTCATGAGACAAAAAGGTTTACAAATTCTACTAAAAAGCCACTGAAATAATCATCAAAAACATACCTTTTCAGTACTCCACAAAAATCAAATCAAACTTTCAGTTTGTCGAAAGAGTTGGAGAAAGTGAAGATTCAAGTACCTCTTCTTGAGTTAATGAAAACACTTGGCTATAAGAAAGAGATTGTCGAGTTTATCAATTTATCTCAGTGTGATGAGGTAGGTGATATAGTAAATCTGTAGAGAGAGAAACCAATGGTTACATTTGGACCTCATGTTGAAGAGGTAGATTCATCTGTCCCTCCTTTTTATATATCACTTCTGTTACATGATTTTGTTCTACATAACTGCATGCTAGATTCTGGTGCGTCCCACAATCTGATGCCATTGTGTGTGATGAAAGAGTTGAATTTTCAAATTACTAAGCCATATCGGGATCTTTATTCATTTGATTCAAAAAGAGTAAAGTGTGTGGGTCTGATTAAAGATATGGTTGTTACATTGGCTCAAATCCCAGCCAAAAGCATTATGATGGATGTTGTAGTGGCAGATATTCCTGCCAAGTTTGGTATGTTGCTATCTAGATCATGGGGGGCAAAGCTTGGAGGAGTTTTGAAGCTAGATTTTACATATGCTATCATTCCCGTTTTCAATGGTGAAGAAAGGAGGTTGTATAGAGAGACTAGATTTCAAAAAACTACTACCAAGAAAGATGCAGGTAATTAACCAATTTATGGCCAAGAGAAGGATGAACTCTCTTGCTTCATGCTGCATGAAGATGCAGAATTTGCTGAAGAATCGCAAGGGCAGCTCCCTTCAGCAATTGTACATAAGGAGCTACATTCAGATAAGCTGTGGAAGTGTTATTTTGATGGTGCGTTTTCCAAAGAAGGCACTGGAGCTGGTTTCATTTTTGTTTCTCCGGAAGGTAATCTTGTGCCTTTTTCTTTCAAATTGGAGTTTGAATCCACTAATAATGTTGCAGAATATGAAGCATTAATTATTAGTTTGCAGACAGATAAGCAGATGGGAATTCAGTCTATGACTGTGTTTGGGGATTCAGAATTAATTATAAGACAGATCAAGAATTGATGTCAAACTAAACATCCCAGGTTAAGAGCATATCGGAATGAGGTCTGGGATCTGATCGAAAATTATTTTGAAGCCTTCAACTTACAGTTTGGTCCAAGGGAAGAGAATAGAATGGCTGATTTTTTGGCGGTTGCAGCAAGTACATTCAAGCCTCCTATCAGTCCGAAACTAAGGTATGAAATTGAGATGAGACATAGACCTTCGATCCCTGACAATATTAAACACTGGCAGGTCTTTGAGGACGATGAACAGATTAAGCAGTTTCTGTTGATGATTGAAGATTTTGAAGATCATCAGATTGATTTGGAATCTGATGAAGATGAATTGGCTGGTAAGACTCTGAAAAAGAATATTGGTGGTTAGGAGATCATTCAGTTGAAAGATAACGTTTTTCCAAGAGGCTTAGTGCCTCTTGAAAGACTGTTCGATACAAATGACGTTGCAGTGAATCAGAAGAAAGCAAACCAAGATGAGTAGGTGGAAGATTGCAATTTAGGGACTCAACAGGAGCCTAAAATGATTAAGTTGTTCAAAGGGGTCCCGAAGGACTACAAAGAAAGGTATGTAGATTTGTTCAAACAATTCAAAGATGTATTTGCTTGGTCTTATGATGATTTGAAGACATATGATAAGAGTATCATACATCATAAAATCCCACTGAAGGATGGAGTCAAGCCACATAAACAGAAGCTCAGACAGATTAATCCATTGCTGTTGGCTCCGATCGAAAGGAAATAAAGAAATTTCTGCAAGCCAAGATAATCGTTCCACTCAGATATTCAGATTGAGTTTCCAATCTTGTACCAGTCCGAAAGAAAAATGGAGAGATAAGGCTGTGCGTAGATTTCAGGAATTTGAACAGGGCTTCATTGAAAGAAATTATCCTTTGCCGAAAATGGATTTTGTCTTACAAAAAGTGACTGGAGCTTATAGATTATCTATGGTGGATGGATTTTCAGGGTATAACCAGGTGGCTGTGGAGAAAGAAGATCAGAATAAAACTGCCTTCACTACGCCCTGGGGAACATTCATGTACGCTAGGATGCCATTTGGCCTGATGAATGCGAGGGCCACATTCCAACGAGCAATGGATATTTCATTCGTAGGTGATCATTTCGTGGTGGTTTATTTAGATGATGTCACAATTTTCTCAAATTCCGATGAAGAGCATTTACAACATTTGCAGAAAGCCTTCCTAAAGTGTAGAAAGTATGGGTTGTCACTCAATCCTAAAAAATCTTTGTTTGCCCTGGAAGAAGGCAAACTGTTGGGCCATATTGTTTCAAAGCAAGGTGTGAAGATTGATCCAGCAAGAGTTGAAGCAATACAGTCTATCTCACTTCCCCGAAGCAAAAAAGATATTCAGAGAGTTCTTGGAAAAAATAATTTTCTAAGAAGATTCGTTCCCAATTACGCAGAAATCGTCAAGAAGATAACGGACATGTTGAAAAAGGATGCCGAAGTGAAGTGGGACAAAGAAGCCAGAGAGTCTTTCCAAAGGATTAAAGAAGCTTTAAAGGAAGCGCCTGTTCTCATTAGTCCAGATTATTTGAAGCCATTTCGAATTTTCTCGTTTGCATCTCCTTCAACAATTGCTGCTGTGTTATTACAGAGAAATGAAGAAAAGCATGAACAGCCTGTAGCATATTTTAGTAAAGTTCTCCGAGATGCAGAATTAAAATATAATATATTGGAGAAACAAGTATACGCTTTGGTGAAAGCACTGAAAGCTTTTAGAACTTATATCCTTCATTCTCAAATCTTAGCATACGTTCCCAATTTAGCTGTAAAAGATGTACTAGTACAGAGCGATGTGGAAGGTAAAAGGGCAAAATGGATCGCTAAAATCCAAGAATATGACTTGGATGTAAAACCAACCAAACTGGTTAAAGGATTGGGATTGGCCAAATTATTGACAGAGTCCAATTTCCAAGCATTGGGAATCAATTTGTTGGTTCCTGTAGAGGAAGTCGATGAAGAAACAGGTGATAATCAGTCAAAGACAGCAATTAAGTATAAATTTCTCTGCTCAGATTGGTATAAGGATATTGTCCATTATTTATGCTTTCTTTCTTGTCCCCCTTCAATAAATAGAGCTAAATACAGAGCTTTAAAACTTAAGGCTAAACCTTATGTCATAATTGAAGCAAAATTATATTGGAAGGACCCTGCTGGTGTGTTGTTGTTGTTATGTACGTGAGAGGAAGAAATTTCAGAAGTGATAAAAGAATATCATGAATGCTTGTGTGGAGGGCATTACAGCTGGAAGGTAACTGCTCATAAAATATTCAAATCTGGTTTCTATTGGCCGACTGTGTTTACTGATGTTTACAAAACAGTCAAAAGTTGTCAAAAATGCCAATTATTTGCAGAGAAGAAAAAGATAGCTCCATTACCTCTTCTCCCAGTTTTTATTGAAGAACCTTCTAGACAATGGGGGTTAGATTTCATTGGAGAAATCAATCCACCATCCAGTGGGCAGTTTAAGCGGATCCTTACTGCTACAGATTATTTTACAAAAAATGCTTGCTATAAATCAAATCGATCATCCCTAAGAGCACAGTAGCCCTAAACAGAGGCATCCTTTGTATTATCTGTATTAAAAGTGCAGGGTGTCTCATGTCGAAAACTCGCCGTCCTAGAGTTCATCTCATGGTTAGTCTCATCAATGTACCCTAGTAAATGTTTCGCCATGAATTCTCAGGGAGAAAATGTCTTGCAAGTATCAACACAATTAATTCGCCAAGCATTGTGCTTTCAAGAAGATAAGTCTCCGTTACAATTCTCCGAAGATTCATTGGTTCAGTATTTTGAAGACCTTTCAAACGAAGATTTCAGTCGTTGTATGTCATTTTTGAAATCAAATCCAGAAAAAACTCAATTTGAAGGAGAAGAGTTCAGTTTGGAGGCGTTCAATGTTCAGTATAGGCTAGTTCTTTGCTGCATTACGGAGATTTTGGGGAAAGACGATGACCACAAAATTGATAAATCAGTCTTGGGGATGTTTTCACTGATGATGAAACCAAGGGTGGTCCTTGACATTCCGTCTTTTTGGCAGGAAATAGTAAATTCCCAATTGATAGCTTTTCCTCTAACAAGTTTCTTCAGATTTCCATCATTGGTTGTTTACTTATTTTTGTATCAAAAAGTTGAAGAGTTCATGAGTTTGGGTTTAAATATAGTTGATAGTAATAAAAATAAGCAATCAGTTTTATTCTGGACCGACATGATTAGAAAAGAAGAGAATGAAGCAGGGCTGTTTGAGCTTGCTAGTCATTTCAAGTCTATTTCTTATAAAATTTTGAATGGAACTCTTACTCCATGCTTTCTACCAAAAGCCCGGGAGTTCCTACAAATAGGACCCAATTGCATATTTGGATATTGGTTTGTATTCGAAGAATACCTAGAGATAAGGCTGTATGGAGTTAGCATTGAGCCCTATGGGCTCCCAAATTTTGTACCCATGCGACTTTTCGCCCTTGAATTCATAAGGCAAAGTCTTAATGTAGACCAAGTCCACTTTCTTCCAATGAAGAAAGGTTTGATGTACAAATTGCCTATGAGTGTGTGACCTTTTGTGGTCAACAAGAGACAAGCTTTTGATGAAGTCTCAAAAATGTTGGAAGGGACACAGTTGTTGTTGGGAGAAAAATGAATTATGATCCACATGGAATAATTTCTCAGAAAAGGGTTGAGAGCGGGTATGCTGCATTCTCCCATGTAAGAAAGCATGATATAGAGAAGCTGGCAAATCCAGGTGAAACAAGTGCCTCAAAAACTAGCATTCAAACACCTACCATTATGGAAAGGGAAAGCAAAAAGAAGTAGAGAAGATGTTATTGAAATAGATAATGAGGAACCCAAAGAAGAAAAGAGAACCAAACTAGCAGAAGATCATTCTCCCAATTCGCTTGGTTTTACCCTTCATATCAATGAAGAATCAAGTGTTCCCTCTTCTCCTAAAAGACATGAAATTTACTCAGAAAGGATGTTGGCAATCAAGCAAGTATTCACGCAAATTGAAGAAAGAAATTAGAGAATAAAAGCCAATGTAGAAGCGCAAGCAGAACATCACACTGCTAGTGATCAAACCAGATTATTGACTGTAATGGATATTGAAAAAGATAAATATAGAATGGCTCTGTCACATCCAAAGGGAATGTCCCTTGGGTCTTCAAGCATATTTAATGAGGTAAACATAATCATGGATGTTAAAAAGATCCCATTGTGGGACAAAATGAATTTTCATACGCAGACCGGGCAGTTGATTGTAAATGATTTGAGCAAAACTAATGCCACAGCAGTCAAGACTGAAAACATGCTTGCAAAGGTCATCAGACAATGCAAAATGGAGAAAGCTAATTCAAGGGCATTAACAACTCCAAAACGAAGAGTTTAAGAAGATCATTATGAAAATTGGTGGATCCAAATGATAAGTATGATTCAAAAAGTAGCTTAGAAAAGTGCGAAGTAGAAATATCTCATTCACTATGGAAATAGTTAAAATTTCCAGCCTAAAGGCAGATCCAAGCGAAGTAGGCGAGGTGGAACCTGCGACCTCCAAGTACGTGCACGATTGTTACAAAAATATGAAGAGTTGTCCAAAGTGAAGCAGACTGCTATATCTCTGCAGAATCAAATTCAAAACCATACTTGCACTTTTGTTGTTCCTACAGGTGACAGTGATGCGGATCCTCAAACCCAAATTGTTCAGCTCAGCACTGAACTGAAGATAGCTGAAGGTGATCTTAAGCGGATTCAGTTAGATTTGGAAACAACTACTAAGATGATGAGAGGATGGGAAAATAAAGCAAATGAAAATAAGCAACAATTACAAAAGGCTGAGGATGAAATTAAGGAGCTCAAGGAGAAGCTAAAAGGTAACGTCTCACTTTTAAGAGCTAAAGATATTATTTGGACTCAAATTATATCTGAAATGAAGTCAAATTGGGATTCCCTAAGTATAATTGCTACAGAGAAACGCCTCATCTCAGACCATGAAGAGGAGATATCATCAGAAAAACAAACGCTCATTAAAAGAGCAAATTGGGCTAGGAGGTTTTTAATTTTTATCAATTCCAAATCAAATGAAGAGCTAGAAGAAATTGAGATACAAGACAGATACTTTTATGCTGAAGAAGTTAATAAAATGATAATTAAGAATGATCTACGAAAAGTTGCAGAGAAAAGGTTACTGAGAATTAAGGAGGCGGTAAAGAAGTTTGATATAACTTTTGATAAATTGATTCGAACAGGTTTGCCTTCATGCTGGACAGAAAAGTGAAATATTTTGACATGGAAGTTTTATGAAGATGCATTAACACTGGCAAAGAGCAGAGCAGACAACAGACACGAAAAGACACAAGTTTTAAAGGGAGAGACAGTGTTTAACTTTTTACAGAGGCACTTCAATTTGCTATGGATGGTAAAGGCACTCTTCACAGAAAGGCTCACTCACAATCAGGCAGTTGCATTTAGATTGGAATACCTCAGCTACAGGAATGCTCCTACAACTCAAAGTGAACTTTGGAAAAAATGCAAAATCTTCGCCATTGACACAGCAAAGAAGATTCCAACGGATAAATCAAAAGTAGTTGTTGATTCCGCAGCCACTTCAGGACCAGTTGTTCCTTTAGATTAAAAGTTCTAAAAATTCTCATTATGTCATTTCCTAGGATTATGCAAATGTAATAGGACTTTTCTTAAGGCATGTACCTCCATAACAGTTAATAGTTTAGGCAGTTAGAGTTAGTTAGAGAAGTAAGAATCAGTTTCATTACTGGAAACTGTTTTGTGATAATGTATTTAAAGACAATTTGAAGAAGGAGTGAGGTTCCGAGTTTTAGACCTTGAAGCCTAATCTTGTACTGAAAAATATTGAATCAATGAAAATTTTTGCAAGTTTCCTTCATTCTATCTATGTTGAATAGTTTTCCAGTTTTCATTTCGTTTCCATATCTATGAATAAAATAGAGTGATTTGAGCTGCAGGTCTCTTGATATCTGTGTGTCTAAGAGTTAAACATCCTTAATGGGCGCTCCTCTATTTTAACTTTATTGTTGCTCACTTCTTCAGGGTTTTATGATGGTAGATTCTGTTTTAGCAGCATATCAAATTACAATCCTTTTCTTTCTTTTTATTCTATTTATTCACTTCAGCATAAAGAGAACATGGCATTGCAGAACAGGTAGGGGTTTGATATTTGGAGATTATATTATTAATACTTGAAGGTTTAATAAACAGAGACAAATATGGCAGTCCCTGCAGCCCCTGCTTTCTTGATGAATCGATATGCACCATTAAATCTAGCCCAACCATTGCATGATATGCCTCCGGAGTACCTCAAGTTGCTCCCTAGATTTACTGGTGAAGATGAAATAACCGCAGAACAGCACTTGCCCATGTTTTGCATATTTGCAGAGAATTTAAATGTTGAACATTTAGATGTTGTTATGAGACTCTTTGTTCAGTCTCTAAGTGGAGAGGCAAGGAAATGGTTCAAAGGATTACCTAATTGTTCCATTAACGATTGGGATGCCCGAGAAAGACGTTTCATTGAAAGGTGGGGCGAAAAGAGGGACCACGACTATTCTTTGACAAAATTTAATGCAATCAAGAAGAAATCTGATGAAAATATGAGTGATTTTGTGAAGAGATTTAACAAATTGTATAATAGTTTGCCTCCAGAGATGAAGCCTCCTCCTATTGGAGCTAAGGTCGTTTTTGCTGGTGCATTTGAACTTGAATTCAGTTTCACATTGAGGGAAAGAAGGTCCCCTACGTTGGAGCAGATTCAAACTGATGCTCTGGAGATTGAGGCTAATATGTCCGCTGCTGGTAAAGTTTCAGATAAAGGAAAGGCTAAAGAAGAAGCCTCAGCTCAAGATCAGAGAATTGACGATATGACTAAGGTCATAAAAAATATGTCAAATAAATTGGTAACGTTGGAAATAGATAGTAAGCCTGCAAGACAGAATAGAGGGGTTTTTAATCCCCAATTTAAAAAACAACTGTGGTCCCTGAACCCGGGCGTAAATATGGCAGTCCCTGCAGCCCCTGCTTTCTTGATGAATCGATATGCACCATTAAATATAGCCCAACCATTGCATGATATGCCTCAGGAGTACCTCAAGTTGCTCCCTAGATTTACTGGTGAAGATGAAATAACCGCAGAACAGCACTTGCCCCTGTTTTGCACATTTGCAGAGAATTTAAATGTTGAACATTTAGATGTTGTTATGAGACTCTTTGTTCAGTCTCTAAGTGGAGAGGCAAGGAAATGGTTCAAAGGATTACCTAATGGCTCCATTAACGATTGGGATGCCCTAGAAAGACGTTTCATTGAAAGGTGGGGCGAAAAGAGGGACCACGGCTATTATTTGACAGAATTTAATGTAATCAAGAAGAAATATGATGAAAATATGAGTGATTTTGTGAAGAGATTTAATAAATTGTATAATAGTTTTCCTGCAGAGATGAAGCCTCCTATTGGAGCTAGGGTCATTTTTGCTGGTGCATTTGAACCAGAATTCAGTTTCACATTGAGGGAAAGAAGGTCCCCTACATTGGAGCAGATTCAAACTAATGCTCTGGAGATTGAGGCTAATATGTCCGCTGCTGGTAAAGTTTTAGATAAAGGAAAGGCTAAAGAAGAAGCCTCAGATCAAGATCAGAGAATTGACGATATGACTAAGGTCATAAAAAAATATGTCAAATAAATTGGTAAAGTTGGAAATAGATAGTAAGCCTGCAAGACAGAATAGAGGGGTTTTTAATCCCTAATTTAAAAAACAGCCCCTGCAGATTCTACAAAGAGAAAAGAAAGAACAAGATCAGGTGCAAGCACCTTTGTACATAGAAGTAGCCCCATCCCGTTCAGCAGATGATGATGATGAGAGAGAGGATGATGCTCAAATTTCTACTGTGTACATGGAAGACGATGAAACAGAAGAAGAAGCTGAAGAAGGAGTGGAAGAAAATGATATTTCATTTGATCAAGAAGAGATGGATGATTACTACAGACAGTTCACAGACTTCATGCAATCTGAGTTGCATAAAAAGTACGATTTGAGGTCAAAAAAGAGACTAAGGACTCAAGATAATGAAGAAAAAGAATCAGAAGCAGCACCTGCTCCAATGGCGACTCCATTCCAGAAAGATCAAACTAAGAAAACAGATAAGGGGAAAAAGCCCATGGATGAAGAAAAAGAGAAGGAAAAGCAACAAGTAGAAACTTCTCAAAGAAAAGTTAGAGATTCTAATATTTTGGAGAAAGTGGTTACTGTTTCTAATCAAAACTCAAATTCCAAGAAAGATCAAGAAGAACCTGAAAAGTTGACAAAATCAAATCAAACTTTTAGTTTGTCGAAAGAGTTGGAGAAAGTGAAGATTCAAGTACCTCTTCTTGAATTAATGAAAACACCTGGCTATAAGAAAGAGATTGCCAATTTTATCAATTTATCTCAGTTTGATGAAGTAGGTGATATAGTAAATTTGCAGGAAGAGAAACCAGTGGTTACATTTGGACCTCATGTTGAAAAGGTAGATTCATCTGTCCCTCCTTTTTATATATCACTTCTGTTACATGATTTTGTTCTACATAACTGCATGCTAGATTCTGGTGCGTCCCACAATCTGATGCCATTGTGTGTGATGAAAGAGTTGAATTTGCAAATTACTAAGCCATATCGAGATCTTTATTCATTTGATTCAAAAAGATTAAAGTGTGTGGGTCTGATTAAAGATATGGTTGTTACATTGGCTCAAATCCCAGCCAAAAGCATTATGATGGATGTTGTAGTGGCAGATATTCCTGCCAGGTTTGGTATGTTGCTATCTAGATCATGGGGGGAAAAGCTTGGAGCAGTTTTGAAGCTAGATTTTACATATGCTATCATTCCCGTTTTCAATGGTGAAGAAAGGAGGTTGTATAGAGAGACTAGATTTCAAAAAACTACTACCAAGAAAGATGCAGGTAATTCACCAATTTATGGCCAAGAGAAGGATGACCTCTCTTGCTTCATGTTGCATGAAGATGCAGAATTTGCTGAAGAATCGCAAGGGCAGCTTCCTTCAGCAATTGTACATAAGGAGGTACATTCGAACCAGCTATGGAAGTGTTATTTTGATGGTGAATTTTCCAAAGAAGGTACTGGAGCAGGTTTCATTTTTGTTTCTCCTGAAGGTAACCTTGTGCCTTTTTCTTTCAAATTGGAGTTTGAGTCCACTAATAATGTTGCAGAATATGAAGCATTAATTATTAGTTTGCAGACAGCTAAGAAAATGGGAATTCAGTCCATGACTGTGTTTGGGGATTCTGAATTAATTATAAGACAAATTAAGAATTTATGTCAAACTAAATATCCTCGGTTAAGAGCATATCGCAATGAAGTCTGGGATTTGATTGAAAATTACTTTGACGCCTTCAACTTACAGTTTGTTCCCAGGGAAGAGAATAGAATGGATGATTCTTTGGCAGTTGCAGCCAGTACGTTCAAGCCTCCGATTAATCCAAGGCTAAGGTATAAAATTGAGATGAGATATAGACCTTCAATCCCAGACAATATTAAACACTGGCAGGTCTTTGAGGACGATGAACAGATTAAGCAGTTTTTGTTGATGATTGAAGATTTTGAAGGTCATCCGATTGATTTGGAAACTGATGAAGATGAGTGGGCCGGTAAAACTCTGAAAAATAAGATTGGTGGTCAGGAGATTATTCAGTTGAAAGAAAATGTTTTGCCAAGAGGCTTGGTGCCTCTCAAAAGACTGTTTGGTGCTAATGATGTTGCAGTGAATCAAAAGAAAGCAAACCAAGACGAACAGGTGGAAGATTGCAACTTGGGGACTCAACAGGAGCCTAAAATGATCAAATTGTTCAAAGGAATCCCGAAGGACTACAAAGAAAGGTACATAGATCTGTTTAGACAATTCAAAGATGTATTTGCTTGGTCCTATGACGATTTGAAAACGTATGATAAGGGTATCATACAGCATAAAATCCCACTGAAAGATGGATTCAAGCCGCATAAACAGAAGCTCCGACAAATCAATCCATTATTGTTGGCTCCGATTGAAAAGGAGGTGAGGAAATTGCTGCAGGCCAAAATAATTGTTCCCCTAAGATATTCAGATTGGGTTTCCAATCTTGTACCAGTCCGAAAGAAAAATGGAGAGATAAGACTATGCGTAGATTTCAGGAACTTGAACAGGGCTTCATTGAAGGATAATTATCCTTTGCCGAAAATGGATTTTGTCTTACAAAAAGTCACTGGGGCTTATATATTATCTATGGTGGATGGTTTTTCAGGGTATAATCAGGTTGCTGTGGAGAAGGAGATCAAAAGAAAACTGCTTTCACTACACCCTGGGGAACATTCATGTACACCAGGATGCCTTTTGGCCTAATGAATGCAGGAGCTACATTCCAAAGAGCGATGGATATTGCATTTGTTGGGGATCAGTTTGTAGTTATTTATCTGGATGATGTCACAATTTTTTCAAATTCTGATGAAGAACACCTGCAACATTTGTAGAAAGCTTTCCCGAAGTGTGGAAAGTATGGATTGTCGTTGAATCCTAAAAATTCTTTTTTTGCCCTAGAAGAAGGCAAACTGTTGGGCCATATTGTTTCAAAGCAAGGTGTGAAGATTGATCCAGCAAGAGTTGAAGCAATACAGTCTATCCCACTGCCCCGAAGCAAAAAACATATTCAGAGATTTCTTGGAAAAAATGATTTTCTAAGAAGATTCGTTCCCAATTACGCAGAAATCGTCAAGAAGATAACAGACATGTTGAAAAAAGATGCCGAAGTGAAGTGGGACAAAGAAGCCAGAGATTCTTTCCAAAGGATTAAAGAAGCTTTAAAGGAAGCGCCTGTTCTCATTAGTCCAGATTATTTAAAGCCATTTCAAATTTTCTCGTTTGCATCTCCTTCAACAATTGCTGCTATGTTATTACAGAGAAATGAAGAAAAGCATGAACAACCTGTAGCATATTTTAGTAAAGTTCTCCGAGATGCAGAATTAAAATATAATATATTGGAGAAACAAGTATACGCTTTGGTGAAAGCACTGAAAGCTTTCAGAACTTATATCCTTCATTCTCAAATGTTAGAATACGTTCCCAATTCAGCTGTAAAAGATGTACTAGTATAGAGCGATGTGGAAGGTAAAAGGGGAAAATGGATCGCTAAAATCCAAGAATATGACTTGGATGTAAAACCAACCAAACTGGTTAAAGGATTGGGATTGGCCAAATTATTGACAGAGTCCAATTTCCAAGAATTTGGAATCAATTTGTTGGCCCCTGTAGAGGAAGTCGATGGAGAAACAGGTGATAATCAGACGAAGACAGCAATTAAGTATAAATTCTCTCAGATTGGTATAAGGATATTGTCCATTATTTATGCTTTCTTTCTTGTCCCCCTTCAATAAATAGAGCTAAATACAGAGCTTTAAAACTTAAGGCTCAGCCTTATGTCATAATTGAAGCAAAATTATATTGGAAGGACCCTGCTGGTGTGTTGTTGTTATGTCTGACAGAGGAAGAAATTTCAGAAGTGATCAAAAAATATCATGAATGCTTGTGCGGAGGTCATTACAGCTGGAAGCTAACTGCTCATAAAATATTCAAATCAGGTTTCTATTGGCCATCTGTGTTTGATGATGTTTATAAAACAGTCAAAAGTTGTCAGAAATGCCAATTATTTGCAGAAAAGAAAAAGCTAGCTCCATTACCTCTTCTCCCTGTTTTTGTTGAAGAACCTTTTAGACAATGGGGATTGGATTTCATTGGGGAAATTAATCCACCATCTAGTGGGAAATTTAAGTGGATACTTACTGCTACAGACTACTTTACAAAGTGGGTGGAGGAAATCCCCACCAGGAAGGCAAATGATTTGGTTGTTATGAAGTTTCTAGAGGAGAATATCTTTAGCAGGTTTGGATGTCCAGTGAAGATTGTGACAGATAATGCCCAAGTTTTCAGCTCGCTCAGATTTATTAATTTTTGTCAGACTTATAGTGTGATATTGTCTCATTCTACAGCTTATCATCCACAGGGAAATGGATTGGCGGAATCTTCCAACAAAACATTGGTAAAATTTTTGAAGAAAACAATCAGTGAAAATCAGAAGAATTGGGATACAAAGTTAGTTTCTGCTCTATGGGCAAAAAGGATGACCACTAGGAGGTCTACTGGCAAGTCTCCTTATGAGCTCGTATACGGCACTCAAGCATTGTTTCCCACACAGTTGGTAAAACCTGTGATTTCTTTCCTCCAAGATGCTCAAGCAGAACCGAATGCCATGATCAGAAGAATGAACAATGTGATGGAGCTAAGTGAAAATAGAAATCAAGTTCGGGACAACTTGCTCACTTATCAGCAAAAGATGAAGGCAATATTTGACAGGAAAGCAAAAGAAATCATGTTTCAGAAGGGAGACTTAGTATTGAGATGGGACACACGAAGGGAAGACAAAGGGAAACACGGCAAATTTGATCCCTTGTGGTATGGCCCATTCAAAATTAATGAAGTCAAGATGAATAACACTTTCATGCTGGAAAATATTGAAGGAGAAGTATTAGATATGCCTGTGAATGGGAAATATCTAAAGCATTATTTCTGGCACTAAGAAGCAGTTTCATCATCATTGTATATACCCGGTGTGATCATTGTACATTTTCCATCAAGCAATATGTGACTCCATGCCCGAAGTGAAGGCACTGATCTGCAGGTTCTTAGTGTTTCGTGGTAAAAACACTATCCCCAGGTGGAGCCAGATCTTGTAGATCATATATGCATATCCTGTTCAATTTTTATTTTGAATATCAAAAATACAAAAAAATTAGAAAATCAAAAAATCATATGTTATAGTATAAAGTTTTTATACTATATCATAAAAGAAGCATTTCAAAGCTCGATGAATATTAACCTTATTGAAATATATGTTTTGATTTAAGCTTAAGCTCCGAGAAATTTCTTGAGCAGAAGCGGTGATCACAGAAAAGTGCTTTCAGATAAGTTATTGCGGGGGGAGAAGTAGCTCGTTGTTTATCAAATCCTGACCCCCCGTAGTTGACTAGTCAAAATCTTGGATGAGCCGTGATCAACGGCTTGGATTCATTACGGGGGGTATAGGTTGAATTTTTCTGCCGTACTCCAGAACCCCCCGCAGTGACGTCATCGGGCGAAGTGGAAAACAGCTGTCATCCGCTCTCAACAGTTTTTCCACATCATGTCGGCATTTATGACGGATTCCCGTAGCTTATTAAAGATTTCTTTAGTCCCGTTTTGTCCATGTGTGATAGTTTTTCCCCTTTTGAACCGTGTTCTTGCCACCTTTGCATTTTCCGTTACCCCGCAAATTGTTTTCAGTTCCTGTTAGTCATGGAAAAATGAATATCCTTGTCTGGTTCATCAAGCCTCAGTCCCCTCCTGGATAGTGAAAAGGACGTCCAGGATACCGCGTCGTCCGTCAATCATCCCTTATTGCATTACCAAGTAACCCTAAACACTGATATATCCCCTATATTATCTACTATGAAAAGTTCTGGTGTGCTGTCCGCCTGTGTTCCGAAAACTCACTTCTTCCCCGAGTTCATCTCATGGTTAGTCTCATCAATGTACCCTGGTAAATGTTTCGTCATGAATTCTCGAGGAGAAAATGTCCTGTAGGTATCAACACAATTAATTCGCCAAGCATTGTGCTTTCCAGAAGATAAGTCTCCGTTACAATTCTCCGAAGATTCATTGGTTCAGTATTTTGAAGACCTTTCAAATGAAGAGTTCAGTCGTTGTATGTCATTTTTGAAATCAAATCCAGAAAAAACTCAATTTGAAGGAGAAAAGTTCAGTTTGGAGGCGTTCAATGTTCAGTATAGGCTAGTTCTTAGCTGCATTACGGAGATTTTGGGAAAATATGATGACCACAAAATTGATAAATCAGTCTTGGGGATGTTTGCACTGATGATGAAACCAGGGGTGGTCCTTGACATTTCGTCTTTTTGGCAGGAAATAGTAAATTCCCAATTGATAGCTTTTCCTCTAACAGGTTTCTTCAGATTTCCATCATTGGTTGTTTACTTATTTTTGTATCAAAATGTTGAAGATTTCATGAGTTTGGGTTTAAATATAGTTGATAGTAATAAAAATAAGCAATCGGTTTTATTCTGGACCGACATGATTAGAAAAGAAGAGAATGAAGCAGGGCTGTTCGATTTTGCTAGCCATTTCATTACTATTGCTTATAAAGTCTTGAATGGAGTTCTTCCTCCATGCTTCCTACCAAAAGCCCGGGAGTTCCTACAGATAGGACCCAATTGCAGATTTGGAGATTGGTTTGTATTCGAAGAATACTCAGAGATAAGGCTATATGGAGTTAGCATTGAGCCCTATAGGCTCCCAACTTTTGTACCCATGCGACTTTTCGCCCTGGAATTCATAAGGCAAAGTCTTAATGTAGACCAAGTTCACTTTCTTCCCATGAAGAAAGGTTTGATGTACAAATTTCCTATGAGTGTGGGACCTTTTGTGGTCAACACGAGACAAGCTTTTGATGAAGTATCAAAAATGTTGGAAGGGACACAGTTGTTGTTGGGAGAAAAATGGCCTTATGATCCGCATGGAATAATTTCTTAGAAAAGGGTTGAGAACGGGTATGCTGCATTCTCCCATGTAAGCAAGCCTGATATAGAGAAGCTGGAAAATCCAGGTGAAACAAGTGCCTCAAAAACCAGCATTCAAACACCTGCCATTATGGAAAGGGCAAGCAAAAGAAGTAGAGAAGATGTTATTGAAATAGATAATGAGGAACCCGGAGAATAAAAGAGAACCAAACTAGCAGAAGATCATTCTCCCAATTCGCCTGGTTTTACCCTTCATATCAATTAGGAATCAAGTGTTCCCTCTTCTCCTAGAAGACATGAACTTTACTTAGAAAGGATGCCGGCAATCAAGCAAGTATTCACGCAAATTGAAGAAAGAAATCAGAGAATAAAAGCCAATGTAGAAGCGCAAGCAGAACATCACACAGCTGCTGATCAGACCAGAATATTGACTGTAATGGATATTGAAAAAGATCAATTTAGAATGGCTCTGTCACATCCAAAGGGAATGTCCCTTGGGTCTTCGAGCAGCTTTAATGAGGTAAACATAATCATGGATGTTAAAAAGATCCCATTGTGGGACAAAATGAATCTTCATATGCAGACCAGGCAGTTGATTATGATTTGAGCAAGACTAATGCCACAACAGTCAAGATTGAAAACATGCTTGCAAAGGTCATCAGACAATGCAAAATGGAGAAAGCTAATTCAAGGGCATTAACAACTCAAAACGAAGAGTTGAAGAAGATCATTATGAAAATTGGTGTGGATCCAAATGATAAAGCTGCAATTCAAAAACTCATGAAAAGTGCAGAAGTAGAAATATCCTCACTAAGGAAAAAGTTAAAATTACCAGCTACAGAGCACTCAATGGCTGCAGAAGTAGCCGAGGTGGAAAAAGAAAAGGAAGAGTTACGTCTGCAATTGTTACAAAAAGATGAAGAGTTGTCCAAAGTGAAGCCGACTGCTATATCTCTGCAGAATCAAATTCAAAACCATACTTTCACTTTTGTTGTTCCTACAGGTGACAGTGATGCGGATCCTCAAACCCAAATTGTTCAGCACAGCACACAACTGAAGATAGCTGAAGGTGAACTTAAGCGGATTCAGTTAGATTTGGAAACAGCTACTAAGATGATGAGAGGATGGGAAAATAAAGTAAATGAAAATAAGCAGCAATTACAAAAGGCTGAGGATGAAATTAAGGAGCTCAAGGAGAAGCTAAAAGGTAACATCTCACTTTTAAGAGCTAAAGATATTATTTGGACTGAAATTATATCTGAAATGAAGTCAAATTGGGATTCCCTAAGTATAATTGCTACAGAGAAACGCCTCATCTCAGACCATGAAGAGGAGATATCATCTAAAAAACAAACGGTCATTAAAAGAGCAAATTGGGCTAGGAGGTTTTTAAATTTTATCAATTCCAAATCAGATGAAGAGTTAGAAGATATTCAGATACAAGACAGATACTTTTATGTTGAAGAAGTTAATAAAATGATAATTAAGAATGATCTACGGAAAGTTGCAGAGAAAAGGTTACTGAAAATTAAGGAGGCGGTAAAGAAGTTTGATATAACTTTTGATAAATTGATCCGAACAGGTTTGCCTTCATGCTGGACAGAAAAGGGAAATATTTTGACATGGAAGTTTTATGAAGATGCATTAACACTGGCAAAGAGCAGAGCAGATAGCAGACACGAAAAGACACAAGTTTTAAAGGGAGAGACAGTGTTTAACTTTTTACAGAGGCACTTCAATTTGCTATGGATGGTAAAGGCACTCTTCACAGAAAGGCTCACTCACAATCAGGGAGTTGCATTTAGATTGGAATACCTCAGCTACAGAAATGCTCCTACAACTAAAAGTGAACTTTGGAAAAAATGCAAAATCTTCTCCATTGACACAGCAAAGAAGATTCCAACGGATAAATCAAAAGTAGCTGTTGATTCCGCAGCCACTTCAGGACCAGTTGTTCCTTTAGATTAAAAGTTATAAAAATTCTCATTATGTCATTTCCTAGGATTATGAAAATGTAATAGGACTTTTCTTGAGGCATGTACCTCCATAACAGTTAATAGTTTAGGCAGTTAGAGTTAGTTAGAGAAGTTAGAATCAGTTTCATTACTGGAAACTGTTTTGTGATAATGTATTTAAGGACAATTGGAAGAAGGAGTGAGGTTCCGAGTTTTGGACCTTGAAGCCTAATTTTGTACTGAAAAATATTGAATCAATGAAAAGTTTTGCAAGTTTCCTTCATTATATCTATGTTGAATAGTTTTCCAGTTTTCATTTCGTTTCCATATCTATGAATAAAATAGAGGGATTTGAGCTGCAGGTCTCTTGATATCTGTGTATCTAAGAGTTAAACATCCTTAATGGGAGCTCCTCTATTTTAACTTTATTGTTGCTCACTTCTTCAGGGTTTTATAATGGTAGATTTTGTTTTAAGCAGCATATCGAATTGAAATCCTTTTCTTTCTTTTTCTTCCATTCGTTCACTTCAGCATAAAGAGAACATGGCATTGCAGAACTTGTAGGGGTTTGATATTTGGAGATTATATTATTAATATTTGAAGGTTTAATAAACAGAGACAAATATGGCAGTCCCTGCAATCCCTGCTTTCTTGATGAATCGATATGCACCATTAAATCTTGCCCAACCATTGCATGATATGCCTCAGGAGTACCTCAAGTTGCTCCCTAGATTTACTGGTGAAGATGAAATAACCGCAGAACAGCACTTGCCCTTGTTTTGCACATTTGCAGAGAATTTAAATGTTGAACATTTAGATGTTGTTATGAGACTCTTTGTTCAGACTCTAAGTGGAGAGGCAAGGAAATGGTTCAAAGGATTACCTAATGGTTCTATTAACGATTGGGATGCCCTAGAAAGACGTTTCATTGAAAGGTGGGGCGAAAAGAGGGACCACGGCTATTCTTTGATAGAATTTAATGCAATCAAGAAGAAATCTGATGAAAATATGAGTGATTTTGTGAAGAGATTTAACAAATTGTATAATAGTTTGCCTCCAGAGATGAAGCCTCCTCCTATTGGAGCTAGGGTCGTTTTTGCTGGTGCATTTGAACCAGAATTCAGTTTCACATTGAGGGAAAGAAGGTCCCCTACGTTGGAGCAGATTCAAACTGATGCTATGGAGATTGAGGCTAATATGTTCGCTGCTGGTAAAGTTTCAGATAAAGGAAAGGCTAAAGAAGAAGCCTCAGCTCAAGACCAGAGAATTGACGATATGACTAAGGTCATAAAAAATCTGTCAAATAAATTGGTAAAGTTGCAAATAGATAGTAAGCCTGCAAGACAGAATAGAGGGGTTTTTAATCCCCAATTTAAAAAACAACCGTGGTCCCTAAACCCGGGCGTAAATATGGCAGTCCCTGCAGCCCCTGCTTTCTTGATGAATCGATATGCACCATTAAATCTAGCCCAACCATTGCATGATATGTCTTAGGAGTACCTCAAGTTGCTCCCTAGATTTATTGGTGAAGATGAAATAACCGCAGAACAGCACTTGCCCTTGTTTTGCACATTTGCAGAGAATTTAAATATTGAACATTTAGATGTTGTTATGAGACTCTTTGTTCAGTCTCTAAGTGGAGAGGCAAGGAAATGGTTCAAAGGATTACCTAATGGTTCCATTAACGATTGGGATGCCCTAGAAAGACATTTCATTGAAAGGTGGGGCGAAAAGAGGGACCACGGCTATTCTTTGACAGAATTTAATGCAATCAAGAAGAAATATGATGAAAATATGAGTGATTTTGTGAAGAGATTTAACAAATTGTATAATAGTTTGCCTCCAGAGATGAAGCCTCCTCCTATTGGAGCTAGGGTCGTTTTTGCTGGTGCATTTGAACCAGAATTCAGTTTCACATTGAGGGAAAGAAGGTCCCCTACGCTGGAGCAGATTCAAACTGATGCTCTGGAGATTGAGGCTAATATGTCCACTGCTGGTAAAGTTTAAGATAAAGGAAAGGCTAAATAAGAAGCCTCAGCTCAAGATCAGAGAATTGACGATATGACTAAGGTCATAAAAAATCTGTCAAATAAATTGGTAAAGTTGGAAATATATAGTAAGCCTGCAAGACAGAATAGAGGGGTTTTTAATCCCCAATTTAAAAAACAGCCCCTGCAGATTCTACAAAGAGAAAAAAAAGATCAAGATCAGGTGCAAGAACCTTTGTACATAGAGGCAGCCCCGTCCCGTTTAGCAGATGATGATGATGAGAGAGAGGATGATGCTCGAATTTCTGCTGTGTATATGGAAGACGATGAAACAGAAGAAGAAGCTGAAGAAGAAGAAGTGGAAGAAAATGATATTTCATTTGATCAAGAAGAGATGGATGATTACTGCAGACAGTTCACAGACTTCATGCAATCCGAGTTGCATAAAAAGTACGATTTGAGGTCAAAGAAGAGACTAAGGACTCAAGACAATGAAGAAAAAGAATCAGAAGCAGCACCTGCTCCAATGGCGACTCCATTCCAGAAGGATCAAACTAAGAAAACAGATAAGGGGAAAAAACCCATGAACGAAGAAAAAAAGAAGGAAAAGCAGCAAGCAGAAGCTTCTCAAACAAAAGTTAGAGATTCTAACATTTTGGAGAAAGTGGTTACTGTTTCTAATCAAAACTCAAATTCCAAGAAAGATCAAGAAGAACCTGAAAAGTTGACAAAATCAAATCAAACTTTCAGTTTGTCGAAAGAGTTGGAGAAAGTGAAGATTCAAGTACCTCTTCTTGAGTTAATGAAAACACTTGGCTATAAGAAAGAGATTGCCGAGTTTATCAATTTATCTCAGTCTGATGAAGTAGGTGATATAGTAAATCTGCAGGAAGAGAAACCAGTGGTTACATTTGGACCTCATGTTGAAGAGGTAGATTCATCTGTCCCTCCTTTTTATATATCACTTATGTTACATGATTTTGTTCTACATAACTGCATGCTAGATTCCGGTGCATCCCACAATCTGATGCCATTGTGTGTGATGAAAGAGTTGAATTTGCAAATCACCAAGCCATATCGAGATCTTTATTCTTTCGACTCAAAAAGGGTAAAGTGTGTGGGTCTTATTAAGGATATGGTTGTTACATTGGCTCAAATCCCAGCCAAAAGCATTATGATGGATGTCGTAGTGGCAGATATTCCTGCCAGGTTTGGTATGTTATTATCTAGATCATGGGGGGCAAAGCTTGGAGGAGTTTTGAAGCTAGATTTTACATATGCTATCATTCCCATTTTCAATGGTGAAGAAAGGAGGTTGTATAGAGAGACTAGATTTCAAAAAACTACTACCAAGAAAGATGCAGGTAATTCACCAATTTATGGCCAAGAGAAGGATGAAATCTCTTGCTTCATGCTGCATGAAGATGCAGAATTTGCTAAAGAATCGCAAGGGCAGCTCCCTTCAGCAATTGTACATAAGGAGCTACATTCAGATAAGCTGTGGAAGTGTTATTTTGATGGTGCGTTTTCCAAAGAAGGCACTGGAGCTGGTTTCATTTTTGTTTCTCTGGAAGGTAATCTTGTGCCTTTTTCTTTCAAATTGGAGTTTGAATCCACTAATAATGTTGCAGAATATGAAGCATTAATTATTAGTTTGCAAACAACTAAGCAGATGGGAATTCAGTCTATGACTGTGTTTGGGGATTCAGAATTAATTATAAGACAGTTCAAGAATTTATGTCAAACTAAACATCCCAGGTTAAGAGCATATCGGAATGAGGTTTGGGATCTGATCGAAAATTATTTTGAAGCCTTCAACTTACAGTTTGGTCCAAGGGAAGAGAATAGAATGGCTGATTCTTTGGCGGTTGCAGCAAGTACATTCAAGCCTCCTATTAGTCCGAAACTAAGGTATGAAATTGACATGAGACATAGACCTTCGATCCCTGACAACATTAAACACTGGCAGGTCTTTGAGGACGATGAACAGATTAAGCAGTTTTTGTTGATGATTGAAGATTTTGAAGATCATCAGATTGATTTGGAATCTGATGAAGATGAATTGGTTGGTAAGACTCTGAAAAAGAATATTGGTGGTCAGGAGATCATTCAGTTGAAAGATAACGTTTTGCCAAGAGGCTTGGTGCCTTTTGAAAGACTGTTTGATACAAATGACGTTGTAGTGAATCAGAAGAAAGCAAACCAAGATGAGCAGGTGGAAGATTGCAATTTAGGGACTCAACAAGAGCCTAAAATGATTAAGTTGTTCAAAGGGGTCCCGAAGGACTACAAATAAAGGTATGTAGATTTGTTCAAAAAATTCAAAGATGTATTTGCTTGGTCTTATGATGATTTGAAGACATATGATAAGAGTATCATACAACATAAAATCCCACTGAAGGATGGAGTCAAGCGACATAAACAGAAGCTCAAACAGATTAATCCATTGCTGTTGGCGCTGATCGAAAAGGAAATAAAGAAATTGCTGCAAGCCAAGATAATCGTTCCACTCAGATATTCAGATTGGGTTTCCAATCTTGTACCAGTCCGAAAGAAAAATGGAGAGATAAGGCTGTGCGTAGATTTCAGGAATTTGAACAGGGCTTCATTGAAAGATAATTATCCTTTGCCGAAAATGGATTTTGTCTTACAAAAAGTGACTAGAGCTTATAGATTATCTATGGTGGATGGATTTTCAGGGTATAACCAGGTTTCTGTGGAAAAAGAAGAGCAGAAGAAAACTGCCTTCACTACGCCCTGGGGAACATTCATGTACGCCAGGATGCCATTTGGCCTGATGAATGCGGGGCCCACATTCCAAAGAGCGATGGATATTGCATTCATAGGTGATCAGTTCGTGGTGGTTTATTTAGATGATGTCACAATTTTCTCAAATTTCGATGAAGAGCATTTACAACATTTGCAGAAATCTTTCCTGAAGTGTAGAAAGTATGGATTGTCATTGAATCCTAAAAAATCTCTGTTTGCCCTGGAAGAAGGCAAACTATTGGGCCATATTGTTTCAAAGCAAGGTGTGAAGATTGATCCAATAAGAGTTGAAGTAATACAGTCTATCCCACTACCCCGAAGAAAAAAAGATATTCAGAGATTTCTTGGAAAAATTAATTTTCTAAGAAGATTTGTTCCCAATTACGCAGAAATCGTCAAGAAGATAACGGACATGTTGAAAAAAGATGCCGAAGTGAAGTGGGACAAAGAAGCCAGAGAGTCTTTCCAAAGGATTAAAGAAGCTTTAAAGGAAGCGTATGTTCTCATTAGTCCAGATTATTTGAAGCCATTTCAAATTTTCTCGTTTGCATCTCCTTCAACAATTGCTGCTGTGTTATTACAGAGAAATGAAGAAAAGCATGAACAACCTGTAGCATATTTTAGTAAAGTTCTCTGAGATGCAGAGTTAAAATATAATATATTGGAGAAACAAGTATACGCTTTGGTGAAAGCACTGAAAGCTTTCAGAACTTATATCCTTCATTCTCAAATCTTAGCATACGTTCCCAATTCAGCTGTAAAAGATGTACTAGTATAGAGCGATGTAGAAGGTAAAAGGGGAAAATGGATCGCTAAAATCCAAGAATATGACTTGGATGTAAAACCAACCAAACTGGTTAAAGCATTGGGATTGGCCAAATTATTGACAGAGTCCAATTTCCAAGCATTGGGAATCAATTTGTTGGCCCCTGTAGAGGAAGTCGATGGAGAAACAGGTGATAATCAGTCAAAGACAACAATTAAGTATAAATTTCTCTACTCAGATTGGTATAAGGATATTGTCCATTATTTATGCTTTCTTTCTTGTCCCCCTTCAATAAATAGAGCTAAATACAGAGCTTTAAAACTTAAGACTCAGCCTTATGTCATAATTGAAGCAAAATTATATTGGAAGGACCTTGTTGGTGTGTTGTTGTTATGTCTGACAGAGGAAGAAATTTCAGAAGTGATCAAAGAATATCATGAATGCTTGTGTGGAGGTCATTACAGCTGGAAGATAACTGCTCATAAAATATTCAAATCAGGTTTCTATTGGCCATCTGTGTTTGCTGATGTTTATAAAACAGTCAAAAGTTGTCAGAAATGCCAATTATTTGCAGAAAAGAAAAAGCTAGCTCCATTACCTCTTCTCCCTGTTTTTGTTGAAGAACCTTTTAGACAATGGGGATTGGATTTCATTGGGGAAATTAATCCACCATCCAGTGGGCAATTTAAGTGGATACTTACTGCTACAGACTACTTTACAAAGTGGGTGGAGGCAATCCCCACCAGGAAGGCAAATGATTTGGTTGTTATGAAGTTTCTAGAGGAGAATATCTTTAGCGGGTTTGGATGTCCAGTGAAGATTGTGACAGATAATGCCCAAGTTTTCAGCTCACTCAGATTTATTAATTTTTGTTAGACTTATAGTGTGATATTGTCTCATTCTATAGCTTATCATCCATAGGGAAATGGATTGGTGGAATCTTCCAACAAAACATTGGTAAAATTTTTGAAGAAAACAATCAATGAAAATTAGAAGAATTGGGATACAAAGTTAGTTTTTGCTCTATGGGCAACAAGGATGACCACTGGCAAGTCTCCTTATGAGCTCGTATACGACACTCAAGCATTGTTTCCCACACAGTTGGTAAAACCTGTGATTTCTTTCCTCCAAGATGCTCAAGCAGAACCAAATGCCATGATCAGAAGAATGAACAATGTGATGGAGCTAAGTGAAAACAGAAATCAAGTTCGGGACAACTTGCTCACTTATCAGCAGAAGATGAAGGCAATATTTGACAGGAAAGCAAAAGAAATCATGTTTCAGAAGGGAGACTTAGTATTGAGATGGGATACACGAAGGGAAGACAAAGGGAAACACGGAAAATTTGATCCCTTGTGGTATGGCCCATTGAAAATTAATGAAGTCAGAGGAAATAATACTTTCGTGCTGGAAAATCTTGAAGGAGAAGTGCTGGATATGCCTATGAATGGGCAATATCTCAAGCATTATTTTCGGCATTAAGCAGCTGTTTGTTCATCATTGTATATATCCGGTGTGATCAGTGTACATTTCCATCAAGCAATGTGTGACTCCATGCCCAAGGTGAAGGCACTAATCTGCAGGTTCTTAGTGTTTCATGGTAAAAACACTATCCCCAGGTGGAGCCAGATGTTGTAGATCATTATCTTCATATCCTTTTTTATATTTTATTTTGGAAATCAAAAAATCTGGAAATTCGAAAAATATGCTATAGTATGAAATTTTTATACTTTAGCATAAAAAAAGAAATGCAATGTTTTTACAAAAAATGATGTACATAAAGTAGTCATAAAACGTTATTTTGATATATATGATTTCAAGCTTAAGCTCTGAGCAACTTCCCGAGTGGAAGCGGTGATCACAGAAAAGTGCTTTCGGATAAGTTATTGTGGGGGGAGAAGTAGCTCATTGTTTATCAAATCCTGACCCCCCGTAGTTGACTAGTCAAATCTTGGATGAGCCGTGATCAACGGCTTGGATTCATTACGGGGGGTATAGGTTGAAGTTTTTCGCCGTACTACAGGACCCCCCGCAGTGAGGTCATCAGGTGAAGTGGAAAACAACTTTCATCCGCTCTCAATGGTTTGTCCACATCATGTTGGCATTTATTACGGATTCCCATAGCTTATTAAAGAGTTCTTTAGTCCCGTTTTGTCCATGTGTGACTGTTTTTCCCCTTTTGAACCATGTTCTTTCCACCTTTGCATTTTTCGTTACCTCGCGAATTTTTTTCAGTTCCTGTTAGTCATGGAAAAACGAGTATCCTTGTCTGGTTCATCAAACCTCAGTCCCCTCCTAGATAGTGAAAAGGACGTCCAGGATACTGCGTCGTCTATCAATCATCCCTTATTGCATTACCAAGTAACCCTAAACATTGATAAATCCCCTGTATTATCTACTATGAAAAGTTTTGGTGTGTTGTCCACCTGTGTTCCGAAAACTCACTTCTTCCCCGAGTTCATCTCATGGTTAGTCTCATCAATGTACCCTGGTAAATGTTTCGTCATGAATTCTTAGGGAGAAAATGTCCTGCAGGTATCAACACAATTAATTCGCCAAGCATTGTGCTTTCCAGAAGATAAGTCTCCGTTACAATTCTGCGAAGATTCATTGGTTCAGTATTTTGAAGACCTTTCAAACGAAGAGTTCAGTCGTTGTATGTCATTTTTGAAATCAAATCCAGAAAAAACTTAATTTGAAGGAGAAGAGTTCAGTTTGGAGGCGTTCAATGTTCAGTATAGGCCAGTTCTTAGCTGCATTACGGAGATTTTGGGGAAAGACAATGACCACAAAATTGATAAATCAGTCTTGGGGATGTTTGCACTGATGATGAAACCAGGGGTGGTCCTTGACATTCCGTCTTTTTGGCAGGAAATAGTAAATTCCCAATTGATAGCTTTTCCTCTAACAGGTTTCTTCAGATTTCCGTCATTGGTTGTTTACTTATTTTTGTATCAAAATGTCGAAGAGTTCATGAGTTTGGATTTAAATATAGTTGATAGTAATAAAAATAAGCAATCAATTTTATTCTGGACCGACATGATTAGAAAAGAAGAGAATGAAGTAGGGCTGTTTGAATTTACTGATCATTTCATGTCTATTGCTTATAAAATTTTGAATGGAACTCTTCCTCCATGCTTTCTACCAAAAGCCTGGGAGTTCCTACAGATAGGACCCAATTGCAGATTTGGAGATTGGTTTGTATTCGAAGAATACTCAGAGATAAGGCTGTATGGAGTTAGCATTGAGCCCTATAGGCTCCCAACTTTTGTACCCATGCGACTTTTCGCCCTGGAATTCATAAGGCAAAGTCTTAATGTAGACCAAGTCCACTTTCTTCCCATGAAGAAAGGTTTGATGTACAAATTTCCTATGAGTGTGGGACCTTTTGTGGTCAACGCGAGACAAGCTTTTGATGAAGTCTCAAAAATGTTGGAAGGGACACAGTTGTTGTTGGGAGAAAAATGGCCTTATGATCCGCATGGAATAATTTCTCAGAAAAGGGTTGAGAACGGGTATGCTGCATTCTCCCATGTAAGCAAGCCTGATATAGAGAAGCTGGCAAATCCAGGTGAAACAAGTGCCTCAGAAACCAGCATTCAAACACTTGCCATTATGGAAAGGGCAAGCAAAAGAAGTAGATAAGATGTTATTGAAATAGATAATGAGGAACCCATAGAAGAAAAGAGAACCAAACTAACAGAAGATCATTCTCCCAATTCGCCTGGTTTTACCCTTCATATCAATGAAGAATCAAGTGTTCCCTCTTCTCCTAGAAGACATGAACTTTACTTAGAAAGGATGCCGGCAGTCAAGTAAGTATTCACGCAAATTGAAGAAAGAAATCAGAGAATAAAAGCTAATGTCGAAGCGCAAGCAGAACATCACACAGCTGTTGATCAGACCAGATTATTGACTGTAATGGATATTGAAAAAGATCAATTTAGAATGGCTCTGTCACATCCAAAGGGAATGTCCCTTGGGTCTTCGAGCAGCTTTAATGAGGTAAAAATAATCATGGATGTTAAAAAGATCCCATTGTGGGACAAAATGAATCTTCATATGCAGACCGGGCAGTTGATTGTAAATGATTTGAGCAAGACTAATGCCACAACAGTCAAGACTGAAAACATGCTTGCAAAGGTCATCAGACAATGCAAAATGGAGAAAGCTAATTCAAGGGCATTAAAAACTCAAAATGAAGAGTTGAAGAAGATCATTATGAAAATTGGTGTGGATCCAAATGATAAAGCTGAAATTCAAAAACTCATGAAAAGTGCAGAAGTAGAAATATCCCCACTAAGGAAAAAGTTAAAATTACCAGCTACAGAGCACTCAATGGCTGAAGAAGTAGCTGAGGTAGAAAAAGAAAAGGAAGAGTTATGTTTGCAATTGTTACAAAAAGATGAAGAGTTGTCCAAAGTGAAGCAGACTGCTATATCTTTGCAGAATCATATTGAAAACCACACTTGCACTTTTATTTCGCCTACAAGTGATTCTAATTCTGATCCTCAAGCCCAAATTGTTCAGCTCAGCACAGAACTGAAGATAGCTGAAGGTGATCTTAAACAGGTTTAGTTAGATTTGGAAGCAGCTATAAGATTATAAGAGGATGGGAAAATAAAGCAAATGAAAATAAGCAGCAATTACAAAAGGCTGAGGATGAAATTAAGGAGCTCAAGGAGAAGCTAAAAGGTAACATCTCACTTTTAAGAGCTAAAGATATTATTTGGACTGAAATTATATCTGAAATGAAGTCAATTTGGGATTCCCTAAGTATGATTGCTACAGAGAAACGCCTCATCTCAGACCATGAAGAGGAGATATCATCAGAAAAACAAACGCTCATTAAAAGAGAAAATTGGGCTAGGAGGTTTTTAAATTTTATCAATTCCAAATCAGATGAAGAGCTAGAAGAAATTGAGATACAAGACAGATACTTTTATGCTGAAGAAGTTAACAAAATGATAATTAAGAATGATCTACGAAAAGTTGCAGAGAAAAGGTTACTGAGAATTAAGGAGGCGGTAAAGAAGTTTGATATAACTTTTGATAAATTGATCCGAACAGGTTTGCCTTCATGCTGGATAGAAAAGGGAAATATTTTGACATGGAAGTTTTATGAAGATGCATTAACACTGGCAAAGAGCAGAGCAGATAGCAAACACGAAAAGACGCAAGTTTTAAAGGGAGAGACAGTGTTTAACTTTTTACAAAGGCACTTCAATTTTCTATGGATGGTAAAGGCACTCTTCACAGAAAGGCTCACTCACAATCAAGCAGTTGCATTTAGATTGGAATACCTCAGCTACAGGAATGCTCCTACAACTCAAAGTGAACTTTGGAAAAAATGCAAAATCTTCTCCATTGACACAGCAAAGAAGATTCCAACGGATAAATCAAAAGTAGCTGTTGATTCCGCAGCCACTTCAGGACCAGTTGTTCCTTTAGATTAAAAGTTCTAAAAATTCTCATTATGTCATTTCCTAGGATTATGCAAATGTAATAGGACTTTTCTTAAGGCATGTACCTCCATAACAGTTAATAGTTTAGGCAGTTAGAGTTAGTTAGAGAAGTTAGAATCAGTTTCATTACTGGAAACTGTTTTGTGATAATGTATTTAAGGACAATTGGAAGAAGGAGTGAGGTTCCGAATTTTGGACCTTGAAGCCTAATTTTGTACTGAAAAATATTGAATCAATGAAAAGTTTTGCAAGTTTCCTTCATTCTATCTATGTTGAATAGTTTTCTAGTTTTCATTTCGTTTCCATATCTATGAATAAAATAGAGTGATTTGAGCTGCAGGTCTCTTGATATCTGTGTATCTAAGAGTTAAACATCCTTAATGGGCGCTCCTCTATTTTAACTTTATTGTTGCTCACTTCTTCAGGGTTTTATGATGGTAGATTCTATTTTAAGCAGCATATCAAATTAGAATCCTTTTCTTTCTTTTTCTTCTATTCATTCACTTCAGCATAAAGAGAACATGGAATTGCAGAACTTGTAGGGGTTTGATATTTGGAGATTATATTATTTATATTTGAAGGTTTAATAAACAGAGACAAATATACACTTGTTTGTGACATAATCTTTAATGTCTTGAGCACGGATTCCTTTACACAACAAGGAATTGTTTCTCAAGGAACAACAGGGTCTTTGTGCGTTGACACTAGGGGAGGGCCTTCTTGGCCCTCGTGGGTAGAATTTCTTGAGATAAAGGTCGTTGACGGGGTTGTTGAGGCATGTTTCGTCCAACTCAGTCAAGATGTATGCCCCGTTGAGGAGGCAATGTGCTATGATGTAGGGTCCTTTCCACAAAGTTACGAATTTTCCTATCCCTAGGGTTTCTTTTGTGACATCGTAGCGAAGGACTAGTTCTCCCTCGGTGAGTGAGCGAGGGGTGATGTGGCAGTCGAACGATGCTTTTACCCATTTCTTGTGGGCCTCATTGTGCTACAGTGATTGTTGTTGGCTTTCGTCGAAAAACTCTAGTGTTACTAGACGTTGTTCTAGGGGCTGGGTATCATCGAGGAGTTCGATGGCGGCATGTAAATTTAGGATTTCACATTCTATGGGAATCACGGCTTCTACCCCGTATACCAAGTGGAAGGGATTGAAACCAGTGGATGTTTTCACGGCCATGTAGTATGCCCACAGGGCGAAGAAAATCATATGGTGCCAGTTGGTTTTATGGTTATTCACCATGCACTGTAACATAGTTTTGAGGAATTTTTTCACAACTTCTACCTGTACGTTGGATTGGGGGTAGTATGGTAAATAGAATTCGTGGGTGAATCCGAGGTGGTGAGATAGCTCCTGGAAAACTTCATTCTTGAAGTGTTTACCATGGTCGGAGACTAACTCCTTGGGAACGCCGAACCGAGCAATCACGTGGTTAAACAAAAATCGGGCGGCAATTTCTGAAGTGTTGTCGTATGCGGGCATGGCTTCGGCCCACTTGGTGAAATAATCGACAACCATTATGATGTATTTATGATTTCCCAATGATACGGGGTTGCAAGTCATGAAGTCGATTCCCCATTTGAAAAAGGGGCCAATGAAAATGACAGGTTGCAGAGGAACAGGAGGGGCTCCTTCTTTATGAGAGAAGCACTAGCATCGCTCGCATCTCTTGACTGTTGTGATGAAATAAAAAAATAGGGAGGGACAGAAATATCCTGCCCGTAGGACTTTTTGGGTAGTGGCCATCCTAGAAAGGTGGTCGCTGTAAGCTCCACCGTGGCAGTCACTAAGGGCTTGTTCCACTTGGTCACGAGTAAGGCATCGACTTAAAAGGGTATCGATGCCCCGTCGATATAAGACATCTCCCATAAGGAGATATCGAGGGGCCAGATGGTGAATGCGTCGATGGTTGTCTCGAGTGAGATGAGGTCTGAAATTTTGGGTTCATAAGAAGAGGATAATATCTCCGTACCAAGGGTTGTTGGTTGCTACGAAGAAGAGATGTTCATCTGGTAGCGAATCGTTCACTAGTGATCCCTTGGTATCTCTTGGGAGGTCCGTAATGAACTCTGCTAAGATTAGTGCTTTTTTTCTCTTGGGTGAGCGAAACTGTAAGTCGTATTCTTGGAGAATGAATATCCAACGGGTGTATTTGTGGTTCATTAGGCAGCGTGTGAGCAGATATTTGATGGGGTTAATATCCGCGATGACTGTAGCGGCGAAGCTTTTGGACTGCATGTATTAATGCTAGGGCAATATTTTCTTCGGGTTCATATCTTAATGTTGGGCCTACTCAGGTCTTACCAACATATTAGATTACGTGCTCCATCCCATCTAGGCCTTCCTGGATCAATACTCTGGCTAAGGCAGTCTCGGAAGTTGATAGATACAAGATGTAGTCTTTGTTATAGTTTGGGGGACTGATGAGTGGTGTTGAAGACAATGTTTCTTTCAGTGCATCGAACGCTTGTTGGGCATGATCATCCCATTTGAATGGGATGTCCTAGAGAAGGAGTCGCAGGAACCCTTGAGCGCAAGTGGCATAATCTGGGACGAAGCGTCTCATAAAATTGGCCTTCCCCTGTAGGATTTGTAGTTGCCTGAGGGTTTGAGGTGGAGGTACCTCTTTGATGGCTTGGAACTTGAGTGGGTCCACACGAATCCCTTACTGGGCATGATAAAACCTAAGAGTCTTCATGTTGTGATGCAGAAGACAAACTTGAGGGGATTCAAGCGTAGGTTGTATTTTCAGCATCGTTGGAATACCAATTGCAGATCCTCAAGATGGTATGAGTGCTTCTTGGATCAGATGGTTAGGTCGTCCAAGTAAGCGACAATAAGGTGTGCCAAGTCATGAAATATGTAGTTCATGGCCCTCTGGAAGGTGGCTCCAGTGTTTTTTAGGCCAAATGGCATTACCTTGTATGAAAATGTGCCCCAAGGGGTGGTAAACGCAGTTTTGTACCGGTCTATGTGGTGGATTTGAATTTTATTGTACCTCGAGAATCCATCCATGAAGGATAGGGTCTCATGACCCGCACAAGAATCGATGACTTGGTCGATGAATGGGGTGGGGTAATTGTCCTTGGGACATGCTTTGTTCAAATCTCGAAAATCGGTGCAAACACGTATGTTGCCCTGTTTTTTCATGACGGGAATAGGGTTGGAAACCCATGATGTGTAAGAAATGGGGTAGATAAACCCGGATTTGTGAAGCTTATCGATTTCTTGTTTTATTGCTTCAGCCTTTTATGGGTGTAGTTGACGCTGTTTCTAGCATATTGGAGATACGTCATGCCAGGTGTCAATGTGGTGCTCTACGATAGTGGGACTAAGCCCAAGCATTTATGAGTAGTCCCATGTGAAGATATCTCTATACTCTTGTAGCAATTGGGTATAAGAGTTTATTTATTCTAGAGAAAATGCTGCCCCCAGTGCGATTTCTTCGACCTTTCTAGGATTTTGGGATATATTCACATTGACAGTAGGTGAGCTGTTTGACATGTTTCCTTCCTCAAACGCATCGGGCGCCAGATAGGATTCTTGAACCAATCGAATTTCCCTGATGGGAGGAAATTTTTTGATTAGATCGCATAGATCTCTTATTGTTTTGTCTTATCAAGAATAAACACTTGTTTGGGGAGAAAAAGTGAACGGTGGTGCATCACATCCCATGGGTAATCCGACTCCATCATGCCCTCTAGGATGTCTTCATTCGAATGGAATAGGGATCCTAAGGGGGATTGATTTTGCGTAAGGTTGTGCCGAAGAGGTTGAGTCCACACAGAGCTAGTTGATAGGCATGATAAGGATTCCATCGTCGACGTGGTGGAACCATACGCAGTCGACAAAGTGCAGGCATATTGGGTTTGCACTATTGTAGGTACAACTACTCTAGTAGTTGCAACTGACTTGACACCTATGGAAGATGAGCAGACAACTCGAGCCATAGTTGAGATACATGACGATATAAATCGTATATGGTGTATCGTTTCATAAATGTTTGGTGGGGGGAGAATCACCGTGATGGGGGCTTGTGTGAGTGCAAGGCTGGGTCCCTTGTTAGGATGGTTTATTTCCTGTGGGCAGAAATTATGTTTGGTGCAGAGGCGCCTGAATGATCCCATTAGCGGGCATGCCTCTGGTTCGTGGTTATGGCCAGTGCAAATGGTGCATGGTACCACTGTGCCAAATGAGTAGATTGTGTGGGAATCAACACTACTCTTCGTTCCAGACGTGGAAGCTCGGAAAGGGTCTGATGTAGAAGATGAGGTATTTTGCTTCCATTTCCAAGTTTTTGGCTTGGGTATGTCTAAATATTTTGGGGAGTGTAGACTTAATGCTACTCTTGCCACTCTAAGCTTCAGGAGATGCTCGCATTTTATTGTATGATGAAAGTGTGAACAAATCCGACAATAAGTGTGTGTGATATCCTCTTGGTTATAGAGAAGTCTTTACGGGAGAGAAGAGACTATGACAAAATTGTTTGCGAGGTGCTTTAGTTCTTTACACATATTGACCCGGTGGTCGATTAGGTCACATAGTCCGCATGTTATCCTAGGTTGAACCTAGGTCATTCTTGGTTGGTGCGTCGTCCTAGCTTGCCCATTACGCCAATGTGGGTGCGGGGTAGATGGCCTGGGGGTGTTCTGCCTTCTATATTGGTTGAGGAGATCGTCGCGTTTCTTCTATAATGTATGTATCATATCAATTAGAGGACGAACTCGCAGAATAGAAGAACAAATCTGCTCATGGTGATTACCCTGACATACTAGGCAAAACAACCTAGATATGGGGTTCCCATCCCGCTCTCTTGATGGCGTGACTGGGTACCAGCGACGTAGCGCTTCTACGTCAGGGCAAGTGGAGACCACATGATTGGGAATTTTACATAACGTACATGTTGGTATTCTTTGCAGAGGTTGGTTGGGGGTAACTAGGGGTTCCTTGATTGGTCGTTTCTCAACTAACAGAAAGAGGATGGATCTACTCGTCACATCTTCTTGAGTTGTCGAGCTCTTCATAGATTCAGAGTCAGATCCATCTTCTTGGGAGAGGAGGTATATGGCTGAGCGCAAACTATCTAGCGCTAAGTGGAATAAGCATATATAATGGCATTGTTCTAAAATGTGGTTGTCAGCACATAAAGGACATGTGAATTGCGTTGCCCGCAAACCAACATAGTAAACGCGATCTATAAGATACCATCTGTGTGAGTTCTAGGGCTGCAAATTCCTCGATGAAGTGACCACGTTGATCACACAGTGTGCAACGTATAACAGGGGGAGGGAATATGAACAAGAGTCTTTCTGGTGATTGTCATTCCTTCTACAGGTAGAGGATGACGTGAGGTTCCTCTCCAGGTGACTAGGTGGAGGGATCCTTTTGATATGATTTCTTGATGGCAAGTAAGGCATCCCTATATCACGGTATCTCTGGAAAATGATGGGTATAGTGTCCATAATTACTACAGATAGCGCATGTGTGGTTTGTATGCAATGCATTGCCTTGGCTTTTGGTAGCAGGTTCCTTTTTACAGGAACTTGGTTACGCGATGTCTGCTGTAGAGCTAAGGAGAAGTTTTAATTTGTCCAGCTCTGGGCAGATGTGGGTAGGGTGGCCTACCACGTCACATATGGCATAACATGGTGATTCCCGCGGCATGGTGGGATTCTCCACCTTCTTTCCTCTTATCTCAGTTTTCTTAGTCGTAACCATCGGTTTTGCAATGGGAATTTCCTTTGAAGGGATGTTTGCGACAATCGCCTGTACGGATCGGGCCTGCTCAGGATTAAGAGGGATTAACCCTGTAGAGGTGATGTGTGCAAATCCCATTGGAGTGGGTGGGACTAGGTACCAAACTCGTATTGCAAATGATAATTTTGGTAGGACCACTATGGCCATGACCTGCTACGACACAAAACTGGGTGGGGGCAAGAGGAAAGGAGTTTGGGAGGCAGCGTAGGCTATAGAGGTTGCCGTAGCCGAGGACTCGGTGTCATTACTGCTCGTCTCTATGTCTTGACTATATTTGGTGCTTGATGAGGAAAGCATGCACACTAGAGCCCCTGTGACATCAGGTGATGACTCAGGTATAACATGGGGATCTCCTAGGAATGACCCTACGATGGGTGACGGTTTGAACTGGCCGATACCATATTCCTGGTACCGTGTAAGTGTCTCGGTAGATGTATCTACGCAGGGTAGAATGACATCAATATCTTTTAGGGGCCGCTTTTCACTGTGTGTCAACTGGTCGACAGTAACGATGTGGTCCTCATGGGGGAACATCATAATTTGGAAGACGGAGGAGGCTATGGCCGAATTGGCATACATATAACTCTGGCCAAGGAGTATATTGTAATCCAGTTGAGCATCTAAGACTTTTATGTCTATAAGGACCATCTTGTTGGCTAAGCAGACCAGGACGTTTCGGAAGAAACCGACTAGGGCTAAAGGGCGACCATCGTATGCTCTAAGTGTGATGTCTGATGGCTTTAGTTCGGGAGACCCAAAATTCTGCCATACGTTCTTTTACATGATGCATGTGGATGCACCCTTGTCAATGATACATCAGTGAATGGTGATGTTTTGGACCGACAACAATCTTTGAAAGGCGACCATCGAGGGAAGCCTAGGGGTGGATTTATCTAAATCAAAAGCCATCAGGCGCAAATCGACAGGGTTGATGGCGCCTAATGCGAAAAGTAAGGCTTTCCACTGCTTTGGGCATGATTTTAATACCTCCAAAGTAGACATAGCGGCAGGAGATTGAGCTAGATCATCCATAATGCTATAGTTATGGGTTGCTTTGGAATAGTTTCCTGCCTACCTAGTTGGTCCTTTAGCCATTTTTGGGAAAGGTTCAACAAACATATTTGATATGGTCAAAGGTGTTTTTGGTGCACTTGTACCAGCCCCTAACGCATTGGTGTCTGGTGGGGTATCGTAATTTCGGTTCCGTTTCTGAAAAAACATTTCTTCGCCAGTCATGTAGATTTAGTAGTTGTTTTTTTCCGAAATCGTCAGGAGTTTGTTGTTGTGTGCTAATTGCCCCTTTGTGGGGGAAAGGCTCTTGCATGAATGTTGTCTGCTGAGAGGATCTCCCTTGTCCACGGTTACTCTGCAGCTTCTTAAGCTCAGGGAGGTCGACACAGTGGTGAGTGTAACGAGCATCCTCACCACAGATTGAACAAGAGTGGTTTGTTCGAAGAATTACCCTCTTGTTTTTCCTTTGGGGGTTACTTGGCTCCTGGTTATGATTTCGGTTGGAGTTGCCTCAAGCCTGAGATCGCAGAGGGCATTGTTGATTGTTGCCCCCCTTTCTAGGATTTCCTTTAGGCTTGTTTTTTAATTTTTTCTTAACCACGTTAAGGGGATAATTTGGATTCTCCTAGTTGTATGGTTGGCGCGGTTGGTTTTAGGAAGGTTGCACAAAGTTCACCTGTGCATTATTCTGCATGGGCGAGTCTTGTGCCGGGGACTAGGCATATGGCGGTCCTTGGTTTATAAATGGTTGTTGGGCAGGAGCTCTTCTGTCAGTATGTCTAGCTACGTATAATGTCCCCTGAGCTGGAGGATAGGGTCCTCCATGATAATGGTGGTACGATGAATCCCTATTGGTCAAATTTTGCAGAGGCATGGGATGACTTTGGTAGCTGGGTTGCGGTACGTTATGGGTTGAATCATATGCGTAACCTGGGTATTGAACATTGTTGCTTAGGTGATTCTAGGTCAATGACCCAATTAAACCATCTGTGGAGTTCGTCGCGCCTAGAAGTTCTCTGTAAGTTTGCAGGCGCAGGCCGTTAGGAAGGATATTGTAAATATACCCTGACTACGTATAGATCAGCTCAAGTTGTTGGGCCTTACTTATGGCATCCTCTTCGGATATGGGCCTTTGTTATGCCACATCCTTTGAAATCTCTGCGGTGAGAGTTTTCAGGAATAGGTCTAACATAACTCGATCGTCGAGTTTGGATTTGCACAAACTACGATGCCGCTGCCATTCGTGGAGATGGTCTGATATATGGACAACAGATGTTTGTCTAAAGTGGGTCAGTAATTCCATTCCAGAATCATGGTGGATGGGTAACTGAAAATAGGTCAGGAACGCAGTAGTAAGGGCGCTAAAGGTTCCATGTGTAGCAGAGGGTTTCTCCACATACCATTTCGCTGCTATTCCAGTTAGGGTGCGTTGAAATAGTCCTAGTCGAATAGTATCGTCAACGATGTTGTTCGACGAACACCACAAGTGGAAACTCATTACGTGATTTTCAGGGCCTTCTGCTTGCTTTCCTTCGAACTCTGGAATGTCCAAAGGGAGTTTTGTGGGCATGGGAGGCCATGCGGGGTTGTGTGCAATGGGGTCATTTGTCAACTTGGTTAAATCTGGTAGATTTAACAAAGCTAGAAAACGTGACTGCGAGTTTGTTGTCATTGCAACTTGTGAAAACACAATGTTCTAGTTAGGAATAGAGTTTTTCTGCGACGTACCCTATTGTGATTTCACCTGGCTTCCCGAATGGGTAGCACTCCTCTGCCCGCTAGGGGTTGTGGGAGGAGTGGTGTGTGGTGACCCTGTGGGGGTGTTCACCGGTGTGGCGTTGGGAGACCAACTAGGGTTCCCAACTAATGATGCCCCAATAAAGGATGAACCAATAATGGTGGTCGTGTTTTGTCTTTGACGCCTAAATGGCGAAAGACCTGGAACCCCTCCTAGTAATGGGGGGAGGTCAAAAAGATGTCTAGATCGACGAGGTTCCATTGGGTCCATTCTCGCGTCGACTAGGTATGGTTTTGGAAATATTTGAGAGGATATAGATTATAATCAAAGCAAAAATTCGATCGCATACATAAAACAAAGCGAAAATAAAAGATAAATTTTCCCTTTAGAATAATCCTATGTGATCAATCAATAAAAAAATATGGTTTTTTGTTGTTTGCGTATGATACTCAAATCCTAGAAGACCTAATCATCCTCACACGCTCAAATGTAATTGGGCCTTGAAAATATATCTTTCGAATGCTGCCACAACGTCCCGAAAGAACTGGCAACGTCCCCAGTCAATCGAAGAAAATACACCAAGGTAAGGGTAGAGGATCTAGTGTTACTTGCACCATCATCTATAGGGAAGGATGCCCTAATTTTGGCCACTAAGCACTGTCGTCCCACGTGAGCTTTCGAGTCTTGGTATTCTTGTTAGTTCAGCTACCACCACCGAGTATCAGACGGGTTAGGTAGCCCCGAATGATACCACACACACTTGGCCTAAGCCTAACCCCCTCTGAATCGGGTCTCTACCGCGCTCAGGTTTTATTTTCCATGGGCTGATAGATGGGTTTGAAAGTTCCCTAAACAATCAACTTCTATGTTTCAAGATGAAGACTAACCAAGGCAACTTATTGGATGCCTACCCCCTTGGTCTTAACTTAAACTATAAATTCTTTTGTAGCCCCTGTGGGGAGAATTTAGTGAGTTTGGTTAAGTTAGTTTTAGGTGTATTTACTTTAATTAGGGTGTGGATGTGTGTGAACAAAAGGCGAACAAGAACATAGTTTGAACGTGTGGATATGCGATGATCCTTTTCAAAATCCCCTAATTAAACTATGTTTTGTTATTCCTTGCTCAAAAGAAAAACATGTGCGGATATGGGCCACTTTCAATTTTTCTTAATTAATCTAAACTATCAACTAAAGGGATATGGTGAGTTATCAATAGAGAGTGTTCATATGCTTGCCTAGGATCACCCGAAGGTGCAAAGGTAGCAAAGACTACTTTGCTCTCTATAGACAATTCGATCCTAGTCCCGAATCTTAGTGCAAAAATTGAACTAAACTAATGACTTTTACACTAGAAAAAGAAAAATATTTTAGCTAAGCATGCGTGGAGTTGGGCCACTTTGGCTAATTATCTAGGTGTTTTTGGTGCCTAAATTCGTAAAACATAAATTATTTCAAAATGAAAGTTAATTTGCCTCCTACTTAAACTATGTGTGGACTTTGCGAAAATCAACTTGAAATAAAACTAACACCTACACTACTAAACGTAGCTAAAAGTGAGATTTAACAAGTTGCGGGGCACCTCAACCAATGCTGGCAAATGTATTATGGGCTGCCAATCACTTTACAAGCAAGGAAAAGATGGAAATAATAGAAACAATACTACTTCTGGTTTTCACACGCAAAAGGCTGAGACAGACGCGAAGGTCGTGCGCAGGTCACCTCTGAACGTGTGCACTGGGGCGCGTCTGTCTGTAAAGAAGTCACACAATTTTCCTGCAAAGTACCTTTTGGGAGCTCTTCAGCTTCAGCCTGTCACTAAGGGTGAATCAGGCAGTGAAGGAGAGAAAGGAGGCAGTTCTAGCCCAACTCCTCAGCAAAGAAAGAGGTCTCTGCAAAAAAGGCACAACCACATAAACTTGGAAAGTCGCCAATCCTGTGTTTATGTGTTTGGCGCATGAATGTACCAAATCACACCTACTTAAGAGGAGTGGTTTTTCCCTCTTAACTTCTTGGTCATAGGCAGAAAATAAATGGATTCAAGAAAGTTAGTGGAACATGCTAAGACATAAACATACTAAACAGAGAAATAGCATGCATATTCAAACATAAAACAAACTAAACTAAAACAAATAAAACAAAAGCTCTAAATAGAGTCAAACAACTTTAATAGTCCAAACGACGACGCTTACGTCCCCTCTTATTGAGTGCTGGTAGGAATGAAGGATGAAAATTTTACCCACTTACCAAGGGGCCCTTAGAACTAGGGTGTTCTAAGTCCCTATGCAAGGATGTCTTTACTTCCGATCTACCTTGGCGCAAAGTCTCCCTCTCTATACTATGGTGGACCGGAGTTGTTGGATGGCCAATAATTGAGTCCCCTTTATCTCTGCTCTGGATCACCCACTGCTGGTATTGCTTGGGGAAATTCTGGGCAGGATAACAATGTGTTCTCCAATTGTTCATCTCTTGGTGGCCTTTTATAGGAGAATTCAAACTCTCCTTCCCTCTCTTGGTACATTGTGGATGGTGACCCAAGAGAGGAGGGTGATTCCATCGTGTGCCGCATTTATTCCATTGTGTGCTCGCTTGAGGTCCTAAGGAGGCTTGGACGACCTCAAGTGTGGGATCAATGTCCTGGAGTGTGCCTTGTGGTCCTGGAAATTGAATTTCGCCACTCTCAGGACCCCACGACTTTTTGAGGAATAATCGCGCAAAGGCACATTTAGCTGATTCCTTCAGTGCGCAATTTGATTTTTCCTCTTAGAACTTAAAGATTTTTAAATACTTCAAATTCTCTAATGTCTCTCAGCCCTGTAAATCCTTCTGCCTGACATTAAATAATGTCATCTTTGCTTGTCCGATTTTTCAGTGATAAAAATTATTATGTTGATGATTTCATGTATATATATATATATATGTATGTATGTCATTGTCTAACAAGGTCATCAGGGATCATGATTGTTTTATGCTGATGTTTATATGTGGATATATATGTAGGCATGTTGTTGTTTGATAGGGTTGTCAAGGATCATTCTTGTGGAGGAATGATTGTTTATGGAGGTGAATGACATGAAGATGTTCATGGTTTATAAGGAATCAAGTGTGAAGAGTAGCCCTGGTAGATATACAAGGTTAGTATCATTTGGATATTATTTGGTATTATGTGTTTATGTTATTCCTATGTTTATGTTATGGATAGGTAATGCTAACAGATATGTTAGCAGAGTGAAAGTAGTGTGATCTTTGGCATGTTGGGACAAGCATGGAAAAGACATTAGAAGCAAGGTTGCCTGGTAGAGACAATGTGGTATTTGGGTGTGCAGTACTACTGTTGTGTATCAGTTGTACATGATGTACCTATGTTGTTGTCTGCATGTTGCATGTATAGTGTTAGGTTCTTGTTGCATATGCGGTACTGTGTACATATAGTGTTGTGTGCATGTTGCATTTATGGTACTATGTACATATGGTGTTGTGTACGTGTTGTATATGCAGTGCTATGTACATATGGTGTTTTATATACGGTGTTATGTACATATGGTGTTGTATACATGTTTTAAATGTGGTGCTATGTGCATAAGGTCTTGTGTACATGTTGTATATGAGGCATTGTGTACATATGGTGTCATTGGCATGTTGGATATGCGGTGTTGTGTATATATGGTGTCGTGGGCATGTGGATATACGGTGCTATGTACATGTGGTGTTGTCTGCATGTTGTACATGTGGTGTTGTGTGCATGTGGTGATGTGTACATGTGGTATTATGTACATGTCATGCATGAGGTGTTGTGTACACGTTGTGCAGGTGGTATCGTGTACAGTTGTGTAGGTGGCGTTGTTTACATGTGGTATTGTGTACACATCATACATGTTGTGTTGTGTATATTTGGTATGGTGTTACGGGTATTGTGCAGTCGTTGTATCGCAACATGTGTATTCGTAGTATTGTATGGTGTATACGTATATGTATTGTGTTTTGTACACAGGGTGTAGGTGTATGTGTCAAATTTTACACCAGGTGTAGGTGTATGTGTTGTGTTGTAAACCGAGTGTAGGTGTATGTGTCATGTTATACGCTAAGTGTAGGTGTATGTGTTGTGTATACACCAGGTGTAGGTGTATGTGTGGTGTTGTACACCGGGTGTAGGTGTAGGTGTTGTATTGTATATTGTGTATGTGTTGTAGAGTGTGATGGGGCAGACATGTATGGTATTGTCTGGCCCTTATTGTCATTATTAAGGGTTGAGGCGATTTGGCTCTAGATGCCCTTCCTGTTAATATTGAGGGTTGAGGCGGTTTTGTCTCAGGATACCCTTGTTGTCGTTATTGAGGGAGGAGGTGGTTTAGTATATTAATTCCCTTGTTGATTAAAGAGAAGGAACTGGGTGCTTTCCAGGTTTGGAAACCGATTTAGTGTGTGTACAAAAAGGATAAAGAAAAAAAATAGAAGAAAGTAACCATTTGAAAGATAAGTATCAATATTTTATTTCAGCTTTTTTATTATGCATGTGATCTATGATTCTGATTTATGGTGATTACATATGATCTATGATTATGATTTACAATGGTTGTGTTTTGAGCTAACATGACATGATATGCTTATACATGATCATTTGATCAAGAGTTAATTTGATTTGCAAGTGACATGAAGTGAACAAAATTTCAATTGCACCTTATTGACGGGCCACATATGAGGTACGATGTGAATTTAGTTCAATTTATTTTGAATCTAATGGAAATTATATGCTTGGTACAGGAAAGCATGAAAATACTCTATTTGGGGTGGTTGAAATTGACTGAAATAATGAGCACTGAAAAAAGGAATTGGAACAGGCAGCAGTATGTTCATAAATCACTTTAGGAGTAGGGCCATTGTGGGACACTGGTACCCAATAGTGTCCATTGATTTCCATGACCATGCTTTGACCGATATGATGTTTTTGAGGCAATATATGCCTTGGTTGTTTAATCATCCGATGCAAAGAATATTTGCCAAGGGAAGGATCGCCTAAGAAAGGGGATGTCAGCAAACTTGGAAGGTAAGTGACTGCATGAAAGGGGGTGACCGAATTGCTCGAGGGACTGTATAGCTGAGAAGGGAAGGTTGGGGATGGATTTGTTTTGGTCATTAGCGTTGCTAGATGGAATCAGATGCACATTGTGAGTGTGCCTTGGAATAATGAGACAATAATTGTTAATTGGGGGAACATGTAGAGCAAGGATTATAGCGTTGGACATTGGATGCAAGTTTGACTTTGACAATGGATTTTTTACTTTTTTGGCAGGAGGTGAATCCTAGTATTACTTGAGGGTGGAGGTGTTAGCCTTTAGAATTCCTTGTTGCGAATGCAAGCATCATATCCTTTTATTTGTTGGTTGAAGCAAATAGGCATAAGTATATGTGGTTGTTATTGTAAATATCATAATGAGTTGTGTTATAAAGCTTCAGTACACGATATGATTGTCATGTTTTCAGCAGGTTGTTCATTGTAAATACTGAAACGAGCTCAGTTATAAAGCTCCATAGGAAATATGTTTTTTCTTTTCAATGGTTTTGCTAGTTATAGGTGTCATTGAACACCGAGGAAAGTATTCCCCCAAGGGGAGGGGGTCTATAACATGTCTGTAACAACCCTGGTTAAAATTTCATGTAATAAAAGTTAATAAAGGAAAAAAAGACCACGGTTAAGGGACACTTATTCCAAGTTGAATGTTGGGAAAAATCCTAGGAGGCATCAATTGTTGTGTTTTATGGATAAAGGGAAATTGGAAAAGGAAATGGCTAAGGCTTTGAAAAGGTAAAAGAGTATTTTTGCCTTCTATCTATGAAAATAAATGAAATTAACAGAAAAGGAAGGTGAAAGGTCACAGGTTTCATGTGAGGAGGAAAATGAAGGAAAATAATGGAAAATTGAAGAAATTAGAGGCCTCATCAATAAAATGCCCTTAGAGCATCAGTTGGCAGCCTTTTGTGAGTTCAATTTTGTAAATAGTATCAGAGAGGAGAAGAGCACAAGGAGGAGAAAGAAAGCAAGGAAGGAAAGGAAATGAAAGAAAAGGAAAAAAAAGTAGAGGAAAGTAAAGGAAAAGTTGGATGAAGCAGCTTCAACGAGAATACTTGCCAGTAACAGGTTGCATGTATGATTTCCTAGTTGGTTTTGAGATGCATGGTATGTGCATGTTGGTATTTGCTTCTTTTTTTGTCATTGGTATGGGTTTTTCCATGTTGGAGACTGGATTTTAGCCTATCCTTATGTTGAAGGCTTGAAATGTTTGCCCCAACATTGGGGGAAAACCACCCAGTCAAGATCTCAGAGCAAATCCTTATCCATTTGGGATGGTGGCTCCGAATGGGATTATGGGACCAGTTTCTCTTTAAAAAATATAAAAAGAAGGATAAGGTATAAGTATAATGATCTGATGTGATTAAAATTAAAAGTAATAGTTACTTATACTTAATATCTATCTCAGGAAAGCTATCTGTACATATGTGATTTAAAAGGATTTCATAAGAAATATGAAAATATAGATTACCATATGATTATGAAGTTGAGACATAAAATGATAACTAGTTTAATTAAATTAGTTGATAAACTTGTCACATATATATAAGATCTCATTGTTTGTGCATATAATATAAAATTCCAATCACACATATCAGTAGGGATGAATGTACGATTGTTGTAACGCATATATGATAAACATAATCAAATTTCCATTCAACTTTTAAACAAGTAGTAGTACATGATATATCATTACTCTGCTCATGAGAAAAATGGTGTTGGTTCAACTTTCTATTAAGAGAAACTTAAGTTACAATAGTGAAAACATAATCCTTCTTTCCAAAATTCAAAACCCCTTCTCATATAAAATGGACGGGATTTTTAGTTTCATTACAAAATGTAAATATAACAGATAACAAAACAACTTCAAGCGATGTAGCTGAAATAAATAAAAAAGTACCAATTTTAGAATTTGCTGAAACAAATTATCTAAGCTTGGGAAGAAAATTGTTCTCCAATCTGTTGTTGCAGCTCATAGATATTTATCAAGTTCTTCAGTTCGGGTGGAGCCCTTGGTTGCATTCTCATATGGCTGGTAAATATCACGTCTCTTAACATAGGCAACATTTTAGTGTTCGTACTAGATATACATCGGAGCATTAACCACTGACTATGTGGTTTGATCAAGAATTTCCAATGACTCTCCAAGTCGACTTTAGCTAATTTCGCAATAATATTGGCACACTTCTTGGAGGTTTCCTGCCATATCTTAGTAAGTGGTTTAATATACGCCAATGACCCTTCAGGAAGGCTTTGTATTAGTTTGGACTGAAACAAAATATCACTGATTGCTTCAATAAGATTATTTGAAATGTCTCTTGCTTGAAAAATTGTTGTTGCAGTATGCTTGAGACAAATTTTCCATTCTCTGAAAACAATCTCCTTGTGTGATTCTTCAATTTTTGGAAGATTGGCTAATCTTCCATGTGTGTTGTCTTGCCATACTATGCAATTGCCAATATTTTCCTCTATGTCATCAAAATAATTTTTAACATCTGATATTTGGTCTACCAGAGAACTAGCAACTTTGCATAAATCATGAATTGCTGCCAATTTTAGGAAAAAAGTACCATGTTGATGAGCAGGAAGAGTGTTTAATTTTTTTTCTTCCTTCTTGAATTGAATCAATTCATGATTAACATTTAGTTGTTCAATCTTGCTATGTAGTTATTGAATTTGAGCATCTGAGGCTTGTAGATAATTATGATATTTAACTCTAAGAGAGTTAAAACTATTTTTAAGATTTGTGACCTGTCCTTGCCATTATATATATATATATATATATATATACTCTTTCTTTTTTTTCAATCTAAATAATTGGTTCCAAATACACAATTCTTTCTTCTTTTTCCTACAAAAACTCTTGTAATTCAGTGACCTTATCAATTTTAGTTGAAGCATAAGCTCCAGTGAATTGGGAGAGCTTACCCATTTCCTTTGTAGGAGAAGTTTTAGTGCCTTTCAAGTATACTTGAAATGATGCATCTCCAGGAATTAAAGATTAGGTTTGTTCAATATTTATTTTCTTCTTCTCCATTTTTACCATAGCCTTGTGCTGAGGGCTATAAAATATGTCAAGCGGAGGAATTTATTGAACCTTTAAAAAAACCCCCAATGTTGGGAAAGGTGGTAAAATATCAATATATTGGTCTTCCGAAGGATTTTCAGAGGCCTTCATTGAAATCGGAGTTTGTTGAGGGCTCTTGGAAGTTTCTTGGCCTTTCTTTTGCAAAGGAGTGCTATCAAATTGAGTTTCATCGACTTTTGAATTTAGATCCTGATTGTATTCCTTCCATATTTCCTCTAAATCATCTTCAGGAAAAGGGTCTTCTGTTTGTATAGAAGAGGAGGCAACTGTCTATTTTGACTAAGCAACATTAACAGTTTGTGTAGAACCAGTAATTATCACTTCATCAAGAACATTTTCCTCTTGGTGAATCCTCAATGAATCAATAGGCATATTATGTAACCTGGAAGCCCTGTACTATGAAAACTGAGTCATATGTTGTGGAGTTAGTTTATTTCTCCAAGTTTCATGACAGTTGAAAAAGTAGGAGCTTTCTCAAATAAATCATCAAATATATCAAGTTCATGGGTGAATTTCCTAACACTTGATGTTGTTGTAACCTTTTTTAAAACTTGATTTGGGTCATATTTTCTATTGGGAATGCTGGTAAAGTTGAATTCTTGAATTTCATTAATTTCAAGAATAACACACTTGAAATTATCTAAAGCATATATACCACATTGGATTGGGAAAGTAGGCCATACCTTCTTGTTTGATTCTTTAAGTACTTTTGAAATATTGTTTCCAACGGTCTGATGGGCTATCTCCCTTACAAGAAGTTTATCAAGAACAAATATGGGTAGCACATGGGGGTTTGATAGACTCCCAAAGACTCGAACATAGGTAAACAACTCTTCCCCAAACCAATTTCCTATCTAGAGAAAATTAGCTCCAGCTTCAGGGGATAACCGAGAGGTCTTTTTGTCAAAAATAATCTGATAAATAGGCAGGATGAATCTATGACATATTTTGTAAAAATGAGGAAAATATTTTGAATCCGAGAGAATATCAGGATAGAGGTGAATAGGGGTTGGGTCTTATATAGTCCATTTCCCTCCCATAAAGGCAAAGTCCATAGTAAAACAGAGGGAATCCATTATATAACCACTCATATAGAAGGCAGGAATTACTTTCCCAGAGTAATTGTGATCCTTTCTAAAATCAAAGATGTTGGTAATTAGGTTATCAGAAATAATTATACCCCAATGCATGATAAAACCCTCTAAAGAAACATCTAAAAGTAGTGCCCATTGATCCATAAATTTATGTGTATTGGGATGACCAAAAAACCTACACATCATAGTAGCTACCTGAAAAACGGGACCAGCAAGGGAGTCAACAACATACTTACCCGAGTCCTCTCGCTTATGCTTGTTTGAGTCTCTTTTCCATTGCATAATTTGATCTGATGGATGGTCGTGTTATTTCATGAAGAATTCCACAAATTTATTATCATATTTCAACTTTGGGTTGGGTAAATGGTACATTTTATTCAAATATTCACCAAAAAACGATCCAATCATTGTTTGATTTGTTGTGATAATATTTTTGTTGGTAATATTCAAGTTTGTCACAACCCACTGAATAATATCTGTGTAAGGAATAATTATGGGTCATGCCACAACCCTGTGTAGGAAGGAATTAGGTGCATCACTATAGGTAGCGTTGGAGACTGGGGTAGAATCATCGACAATCACTTTCCTCTTTGTAATTATGGGTCCTCCATCTTCAAATAACCTATACATGGATTCCCATGAGGAATGTCCATAATATCTAGTGCAAACTATGTCTGAAAATAGCCCTGACATTGTTGGAGTTGTTTCGATGGAAGGAGTGACCGATGGTTTTTGTGTTGTATTCTTCTTTTTCGCTTTTCCTTCCTTAAACATTTCTTGACTGTTATGACGGTCGGGACTAGCCCGTAAGAGAAGAACACGGGAATAAGAGATAATTTCTTAACTCTCAAGACTTAACACAAATATTGAAATATTCATAATTACAACCTTTATTTTCACATAAAATTTTGATGAAATCGAGGTGAAATGAATGCAAATGCTTATAATTTCGAAAACTATTACTTCTCCACTTCATGATATTTAAATCTGAGAACGCGAGTTCATGTGGGCTTGACACATCAACATATAATGGAAAAATATCGTAATAATGATATGGGGCAAGTTTTAAAAATTACAATATTGGAGAGGTTTGATACATAAATACTCTGATAAAGTAACATTACGAAGAAATATGGGGAGGTATATCGGAGAGGGCGAATATCTGAAGTGAGGGATATTGGAAGTATGGGATATAAAAACTGAAAGATATCGCGGGAGAAGGATATAGGAGATGTCACTTTTGTAAAGTTATGATATCATGGGTGTCGGTACTAATAAAATATTGCTTGTGGGGCCAGCGGCTAAATGTAGTATTCAATTATGCATTTGTGCGCACTTGTTTTATGATCAAACCATAATGGAAAATCCCTTTTTAGAAACAAGTGGTTGAAGGAAGAAATATCGAAGATATTTTTATCGTAACATTCACGAGAGGAAAGTTACGATATCAAAGGAGTCTGATATGGAACTTTTTCGATATAAATTCTTAATTCAAATAAAAGGTTGCTCCATTAATGGTTTGTGATTATAATTCATTTGTAAAGGTGAACCTTCGTTATATGATTTCCTACAAAGGTAGATTTCAAGATTATTTGATCCTAAAAGTGTCGTACCTTTATTTGAAATCTAGGAAATTTTATTAACAAGAAGAAGGGTCCCCATTATTTATTAATACCTAAATAAAAATAATGGGGGGTTGTTGTAGGCTACAACACCTTGCCATTTCTAGATAGCCATGGTGTGATGGGGTTGTTCTTGGTTTGATATTTGGATTTCCAAAAGATTTTGGATCTCGGTGAGGTAGTCTAAGGACAATTCCCAAAGGCATAGTAATCCCTTGAATGATAACAATCGGATACACGATAAATCTTGAGGGTTTGATGGAATGTCAGTCTTGGTTGGGGAAGGTTCGTTCAAGTCTTGGTTTCAGTTTTTGGTTTACAATAATTTTCATCATGTCTTTTATGAGTTTTGAAAGTTTCATAGAGTTTTGGAGAGAGGCTACGCCCTAATTGTTATGTAGGATTTATGACTATGGACAGAAGTATCTCCCCTAGATCTGGTGGTCTAACCTAGAAAAAGAAAGAGACAAGGAACTCAATTTTTTCATTAAAGTAAATAGACAACGAGATGAAGCCTACCTGGAATCTGTCACGTGCTTCACTCCTTATTTAGCCTGAATGCTCCAATCGTAGCTTCGATTGTAAAAATTACAACCTGCATAGTCAGACAACACAATCTAAGAAACTATGGGAGCTATGCAGCATCATCTAATTACCTTATTCAATAGATCAGCACTGTATTGAAATACATGAAATAACAACATCATATATAGGAAAACAATGAACTATTTGTGTTAGTTTAAATGGAGTGAGTTACAACCATAATAAGTGTTGATCTTGTAGAAGAGCTTCTCTAAGCTGAATTGTCCTTTCCTTGTCACAAAATGCACCTCCAATCACCCTAAATGCATGAAATGTTGTCTGTCACAACAGCAGCATAAGGGTAGAATCACTCTCCAAAATCCAACCTCTTTCATTTGGAAGGCTATAAATATATAAAGGAGTGGGGTAAGTCGGGAGTTATTATCAAATTACCAATCTAGGGCTTTAAATCCACCTCTGGTGGGAGGATGGGATCAAATGATAAGGGATGGAAATTCCAAGGTAGGATATGATAGGATATGAATGTTTTATATGAGCTAAACAATTACAACAGATCCTCGAATCTTCTAGAAATGGAGGTTTCGGGATTCTCCCTCTTTTCCTGAATTTCTAGAACCAACGCATGTGAAAAGTCGAACAAATTGTATATGATCAACGCAGGCCACAATGGAGTAACCCGTAGGTGAACACAGTCCATCAAAAGGCTAGGGAGCGTTGGTCCTAAAACTGGCTCAAATGATCCACTTTCAGGCAATAATTATGGGGAATGAAAGAGGCATGCTTAAGGCCTTGTGCAATGATGATGAGAAGGGGGAAAAGGATGTTGATTAATCCTGTTAGGAGTTTTGTTGACCATATGTGAAAAAATGGCCTATAACAGATTGCTTGCTAAAGTTAAAAGTCAGAAATGATGACTGATGACCAAAGTGTTGTACCTTGTGACAAGTCAGGATCAAGAACAACCGACGAGATTCATATGTTATAATACATTTATATCAAGACATATTTTGTTGAGGGAGACATGCCCATACTCAACACATAATCTAACATCACATGTAAAATGATCAAAATATGCATCCACAAATGAAAACTACTGGACCCATGACTGGATGATTGTCTATATGATCATGGCCATCATGCATTATAATCTCTGTATAAATCTTGAAATCAGAACCTGGATGGATGAAACTATATCTGGGGTCTTGTATCTTGTTCACACAACCAACCAATATATGAGTAGCCATATGAATCAATGAGTTGAGGTCGAATATGGTAGACAACAACTAATTACAAGTGAATCATGTAAGTCGTTAACAAACATGAGAGAAACCATCAATGATGTTAATGGCTCTTAAGGTACTAAAATACAATCTATATGGTGTGAGTAAAAAAATTTGATGTCGAACACCACATAGAATATTTCAGTCGAAGGCCAGTGATGTAAACCTTTCGCCGAGAGCGAGGAATATTTCCATTGATGTATTTAAGCACCAAGGTATGAAAGGGTTTTTTCTAAGTCAACTTCCTCCATAATGTGCTGATGTCGATAGAAAGTGATGCATCGTAGGAGGGACTTCATATATCCCCCATCAACAACAAGAAACAACTGTCATGATTTAGACAAAATGATGCTGATACGAAACTGGATTAGGAAAGGCAAACATGGAACGAAGGCTTAAGAGTATTCTAACGAATTTCAACTGAATGACTTCTCTTGAACACACCAACCACACTTAATCGAGTCGGAAACATTGAACAAAAGCCGAAATGGAGGCTCTAAAAAGCTATGATGAATTGAAATACAAGGAGATTACCCAACCCAATAGCCACGGAGATGAAGTGGTAGAGTGTCGTGTTCAAGAGAAACTCACTACCATTAGCTAATGGAGTACCCTGTTTTCCCAATTTCTCCAACCATACTGGTCAGTACCTCTTTATTTTTTAACAAGCTTCAGGAGGATAACATATGCTTGATATATGAGATTACCCTTCGGATGAATCCCTCTGAGTATATTTAACAAACCCTGAGAAGGAGTGGTTCAACCTTGTCATGTTTGATATGTCCTTCATTGTTGATGTTTTAACGATTCCAACGAAGGTAAAACTCGACATTTTTTTCATATTTAGAGTTTTTGAAAAAGAGGCAAAAAAGAAGACTCAAGATGTCAATTTTCATAGATAGTCTCTCGAGTCCGAAAAGGTAGAAAATAATACTCAAGAGAATCTCTTAGCCATGTTCAACTAAGGTACTCATTTTTCATAAATAGTCTATCTTAGTATGGAAAAGGGTTAAACTTATACTGAGTAGACGTCTTTTCATTTACTTTAACAAGTTTGAAAAGGCAAGTGCTTAACAATGTTTTCATATTTTTGAAGTTTGAAAAGAGTTGAAGAGGACTCTAAGGGGTTATTCTTTCGTAGGTTTACAGAGCCTGAAAAGGAGATAAAAGTATACTCCTTGGTCAAAATTACCTATTTAAAGCATGATAAAAATTCATTAACAATTGTCAACCACCTCAAAAAATCACAAAAATGATTAAACATACCTGTTTCATAGCTAATATGAAAAATATTTAGGTCGAAACATTAAATATGAATAAAATAATGCAATAAATGACCATAAATACTAAAAAAATGTCTATTCATCTTCACTATTTCACATTTACCTTCAACAGTGATAATTTTGAGCACTTTTGCCCTCGATCTTCTGCAACTGATTGAGGCCAATCTAGTGGACTTTTGCCCTGGGATTCCATAAACACACCCTAGGACCAATACAGCCCCAGAGAATCGAAATCTGTGTTGCACCTAAGCACACTAACACTACTGGGAGGGGTGCAACGCTCTATCATGCACTATTGGGGTGCACTGGGCACAAAACTCTAAGTTGTTTACCAATTTTCCCTCAAAATTTGTCAAGTTATTTGCATAAAAGGAGCCTAATGAATGTCTTGTTAATGTTTCAGGTGGTCATTAACACAAAATGGAATTCATGTCGAGAGAAATAGAACATGAAGAACAATATTTAAAGACCGAAAATGATCCTGCTACCATCCAGGCATTGAAAAGCTATGGATTACTAAAAAATTTCTAGCTTCCTAGTATGAGGCAATAGGTGGAATTGTTGAAATATCATGTTCGTTCATGGGATGTTTAGGCACAAGCAGTCAGGTTTGGGGAACATCTGCTGGAGATAAAGGTAGAAGATATCTACTTTCTGATAGGTTTATCCAGGAGAGGTGCCCCCATCTCTATCATAGATGGGAGAAGTGGTGGGGAAACAGTGAAAGATTATATCGCTACCTATTATAGACCTCGAGCCCAACCAACTAGGGATGGAAACATCAATATAAAATAAGTAACCCATTTACCTTTGAGAATGATCTTGTTCATTATCACAAGATTGGAAAGTAGCTCAACACTTCCTATAACAAGTAGATCATGTTGAGATTCAACAAGATGATGAGCTTAGTGAAAAGAGTCGCCTTCACTAAGTGGGCTCGCAGGCTATTTTTGGCACAAGTCTATTTTTAGACATGATGATCATATTTCAGAAGTTGCAGGATGTTATTTGTGGATGGTTGATCAAGTTGGATAAATAGATGAAATTCTATTTTTAGAATATTGGGCGAAGTCTATTTACAGATCACTGATCTAAAAATAGATGCATGTCGATTATTATTATCTCTTAATAATAATCAGACACTAAACATCAACTTATTCTCTTGGAGCACTTTGTTTCAGTGCACAGATGTGGCACATCAGTGAACTGAGGGAATTACGCAATTCCCAAGGGTTTACTGGAGCTAATGCATGGAGGACTCAGTTAGAACTCAAGTGGCAGAGTTATGACATAGTTGGAAGAAGTAGTTATGGAGTTGTATTTAGTTTAACTCAGTTAGACTCAATTGAGCTAGTTGTATCTAGTCTAGCTGATTGATACACTAGTGAGAGTCGAGTGAATTATTTAGTTAATTAATTCACAAATAATAACTCATTAATCAACTGAACAATACAATAGTTAACTACAGTGCATGACTATCTGTTGTGACTATAGTGATGCATTGATTGCATCACACACACATTGGAGTTTCAAATGAGGATTACACAGTCAAGGCAAGAGTAATTCAAATTCATTTAGAGTTATTCTTCAGCAGGGATTGCGCAGTGGAGGCAGGCTAGTAGGAGGCAAAAATCGGTGCATGGATTTGCAAGATTGTTCCTGATTAGTGTATGACGATTGTACTGTACTGAGAGCTTGATAAGCTTTGTATGAGGATTGTCATATGATTCCATGATACATAATATATAGTTGAGGTTTTCAGCTTCAGGCTTTCTCGGTTAAAAACAACTGTGTTATGTGTGATTATTTTTATTTATGCTTTACATGTGTGTGCAATTAATTTTTCTGCAAAAGATTAACAAGTGGAATAGATTCAGTATCTTGCATAAAGTTAAATAGTGTGAGATCGGGTGGATCTAGGACATATGCATGCTTAGTGCATATAATTTCTACAGATCATAGATGCAGTATGGGGTGGAGTGTTTAGAGTCAAAAGTCTTCAACTAGAGTAAGGGAGTTTTGGTCAATATGAAGGAACAACTGACTAAAGCAAGAGAGGGGAAGTTAAATAACTTTGGCTATGGTTCGAACTTCGTCTCTTTTTGTCTAGAGCGGGTCCCACTACTTTAGCCTCAATAGATTACACTTAAACGTATTGATTCGAGGGCCCCACGGATGAGGAGGAGGATAGATCATATGTCTCGACATGCAGGTCCATCGGTGATCATCTTATCGCCATATTTTTTTGGATGGCTGTGTAGATAGTTCATTGTGATCAATGTTTATCCTTATGTAGGGATGGATTTTCATGATGACCTTGAGCTCGTGCTTCCTTAGGGTGAGAAATGAGGTGCTTCAGGTAAAATATTTAAACCATTTAAGTTTTTTGAAAGTTTTACATTTGTTTATGTTTTTTGATGTTTCTAAGACTAAACTATTGATGTTTTCATGCATATATTGGACCAATTTGAACTGTTGGTGCTTCATATCTCCATCGTGCAGAGGGACAACCACATGAGAAGGTAATGGTACTAGCATAGGTTGTTGTGGTAGGACGGGATGCGCTACGGGATCTTGAGGTATCTGAGATCTTATGAGAGGTGGAGAACCACATGGAGGGGTTTACACCCAAGATTGATGAGACCATAGTCGACCATATTCCTTTGCGACTTCAGTGACACACTATCATAGTGTCTATCCGTATTGGTCAACTACTGTGCAAGATAGCTCATGTAGTGTCATTTTGTCATGATTTGAATTGTCTACTTAGATATTTGCATGTACTTTTTGATATAGGTGATGTATCCATATGTGTCTCGGGGTACAAAATTCGTAAAACCAAACATTATATAAATACATATTTTTAGTGTTTCCTAGTTCCTATCATGCTTTCAATATGATGTGATGTGGATTGAAACTTATTTACATTCGTTGCAAATGTCTATCTAAAACGTAATTAGCTAGGGCATCTGCCAATGTGTTTAAATTTCTAGAAATATGTTCATATCATATGAAATCAAAATTCTTTAATGAAGAAGTACTCTCAAAACCATGCGAAGCATGGTGGGACTTCTAATTGAATAAACATTATAAATTCATAGTACTACAAATTCTTAGTCAAGCCTGATGACTAAACGACAGATACCATGTGAAATATCATCAAAAAGTGGCTCAACCATTGCGTTATACTCAACAATGTTGTTAGTAATTTGCAGAAAACACTCTAAGTGCGTCATTCTTCTGCAAGAGTTCGACCTGAAGTTCATCAAATCCAAGTCGAATAAATCCCTATTTTTCGTCAAACTAATGTGCGACCTTCCTTCCCCTAATTCTGAATCTACATCTGAAGATTCTATCCCTGACGAGTCATTGTTTTTTATTTCGTCATCTGACCTGTGGTATGGAGATTTTATGATCTATCTCCACACCTAGACTTTCCAGTCTGATACCTCTCGCTTCGAGCATCGATGTATTCAATATCAATCTTGAAATTACATTATTATTGGCGACACCCTTTACCATCATGGTATTGATATGATTTTACAAAGGTGCCTCACCATTGAAGAGGCCGAGAAAGTCCTTAATGAAGGCCACTCTAGGGCATGTGGCGAACATCTATCTGGTTACACTATCACTCATAAAATCTTACGTGGTGGTTACTTTTGGCCTAGAATATTTCACGACTACATTCTCGTTGTCCAGAAGAGTCATGCATGCTAGATCTATGATCGTAAGATACATGCTTCACCCGCTCCATTGCATCCCATTATCGTCGTTGGTCCTATTTCGAAATAGGGTATCAACTTCATGACATGTAACCCTCACTCATTCAGGGGGAATGGTTATATCATTATCACAATAGATTACTTTACAGAAAGGGCCGAGGTGATGCCTACATTTAACAACATTGGCGAAAAGGATGCATATTTTTTCTTCAATAATGTTATTGCTCAGTTTGGTGTTCTGTGAGCAATAACTACGGATCATAGAAATAATTTATAGAATCATATGATGATCGAACTAGCTACTAAGTTCAGACTTTCCCTTGAAAATTCCACTCCCTATTATCCTCAGGTGAATGGAAATTTGAGGCTATTACCAAAGTTCTTAAGGATATGCTTCAACGTATGGTAGGGGTCCACAAATCAGACTGGAATTTGCTTCTTTATGCTGCCTTGTGGGCATACCAAACCTCAATTAGGACTGCTACCAGGTTTACACCCTTTTAGTTGGTCTATGGTCTAGAAGCAATCCTCCCCATCGAATATGGAATTCCATCATTAAAACTAGCTGTTGAACTTCTTCTTGCCACTTTCGTAGAGGAGGAGCATCTTTTACATCTGACTCGTTTGGATGAAACTTGACGCGATGCGAATTTAGCTAATGAAGCGCATAAAAGATGCCTCAAGGTGCAATAGGACAAAAATCTCAAGCCTCGTGTCTTATCAGAAGGAGACCTTGTTGTCTTATACGACTAGGAGGCCGATAAGTTTGGTCCAGGAAAGTTCCAACCTATGTGGCTGGGTCCATACATTGTCAAGCGAGTCCTTGAAAAAGGGGCCTATGAGTTAGTAGACTTTGATGGATTTCCACTCGTGCATCCTAGGAATGGGATGTACCTCCAAAAATATTATGCTTGATCTCATGCATAGTACATTGTGTACATATTGTGTCTTTTCAGAGTTTCCCATGGTTTATGCTGATCCTATTTACATTTAGTTTGTAGATGTCAACATTTCTGGAACCGTATATTGGTTATGTTTATGGTGCTAGTCATAGTACTCATAACCTATCTTCCGAAACATGGGCTATCTTTGATCCAACTAGAAATCTACTGATCATGTAAGGGAATTTCATTGGTTTCTGACATGACATAATATGTGTCATAGGGTTTCAATTTGAAACAATTGTAGTTTTCCAAAGAAATATGTAAAGGAAAAACCTTTGGACGGCTTGAACGACTGCCAAAACCAACTTTTCTATGTGGCTATACTTGATTTCAGTATTGTTAAGGTTATGAATCAAATACTAAATGGGAAGTTCAGTCCCTATATCATCTTCTTGGACCAATACCATTGCTACTGTAGAAACGAAAACAACGAGATAGAGGAAATAGTCACGCTAATAATCAGGTGGGTATAAAAGAGATGCTCGAGCCAATACATCTTTCAAGGCATCAAACGCTTTCTCAGTGGCATCATCCTAATAGAAGGGGACCCCTTTTCCAGTAGGCCATCAAATCCATAGGGACGAGCCTTCGTTGGAAGTTAGATTTCCCTTGGAGTCTTTGTAGTTGAATGAGAGAAGAGGGCACAAGAAAATCAAAGATCATCTGTACTTTAAGAGGGTCAATACGAATTCCTTGTTTTGAAATGAAAAAACCTAGAAGTCGACCAAAACTAATTCAGAACACGCATTCACGTGGATTACTTCAAATGTTATAATGTCTACAATGAAGAAAAATGTCCCTAACATGCATCATGTGATCAACCTGACGTTTAGAATGAGCAAAGATATCATTCAAATAGGGTTTTATGATGTGTTTAATGTCGTGAAAAGCGTAATCCATAACACGTTGAAATGTGGCCCCAACATTCTTTAAACTAATTGGGAGTTTCTGTTAGGTAAAATTACCCCATGGACAAATAAATGAAGTCCTAGGTTGGTCCACTGGGAGAATGTTGATTTGATTATAGTCCAAGAAGTCATCCATAAATGAATAAATATTGTAACCAGCATAGTCATCAACAATTTGGCCAATAAATAGGGTCGAATACTTATCCTTTGGATAAGCATGATTTTTATCCTGATAATCGACACATAGTCGGATCGTGCCCTGTTTCTTCATGATAGGGACATCATTCGATACCCAATCAGTTAAAGGAACGGGGTATATGAAACCAACGCGAAGAAGATTTTCAGCTTTAGCCTTAATCCCCGTAGCCTTCTGGGGATGGATAGGATGAAGGGGTTGTTGGACGGGTTTGGCATTAGGATACGTCTTAATCTCATGCAATACTATATTGGGATCGATACTTGGAATTTCCTCATAAGTCCAGGCAAATAAATCTTCAAACTCGTGAAATAAGGCTTTATAAATCTTGATATCAGATGGAGAACAAGGTGCTCTAACATTTAGGTTTTCAAAATTACCTGGTTTATTAGAGATATAGAGAGGTGTTGTTTCTTCGATATTACAAAGGTTCTTTTCAGAATCGGCCTCATGAATGGAAACAAAATTCGTAAAAGGCTAATTTTTTTTAGGAAAGTACATATCATTGAGATTATCCTCAATGGAATATGGTAAGAAGGAATGATAGTGATGTTTTTCCCACAGTTCATCATCCGACATCATGATCTCCATGATGTTCTCACCAATAGAGAATAAGCGAGAAAAAGGATCAGAAGACATGCCATAATCCACTGATCGTTCTACCCAATTAATAGAAGAGAAGGTATAAGTCGCACAAGCCAAATAGATGGCTTCGTAATCTACCTCAATGGAGCTAAGCAATATTCGATCACCAAAAATTTGGATGTCATTTTCACCAGATACAATCCATGGATCATCCAGGATAGTAGAGGATGATATCATGTTGATATATGCGACCGAAGATGAGCTATCGGGAAGGAGAAGAGGAGAGAGCGAAAAGGTTCCTATAAGCGAAGAGACCTTCAACAATCCAACTATGACATGCTGATAGGTGTGTAGAGTTTCCCCTACAAGAGGGAAAATTCTAGTGATGTGAGAATCAAAGGCAAAAAATTAGAGTTGATTTATGGCTACAATCTCGCCTTCATGAGGAAAGGCGATCATACGGAAGTAAGTCGAAATGATGGAAGCCATGGCATAAACCCATGTACGTCCCAGTGGAATATTATAATCAAGAGGTCCATCAACAAATTCAACCTATATGGAGACAGTTTTTCCCCCTAATTCTACTTGAAGGGAATTAAGAATCCCACAAGGTTTGTACGTTCTTCCATTAAAGGCTTTCAATGTGGTGGTTGATTGACCCAGTTGAGGCGAGCCAATCGCCTTCCAGCAAGACATGGACATAATGGATGTCAAGGCTCCCTTGTTGACAATAAAGTGACGTATGTTCTTACCACATACGACGACCTCGATTATAAAATCTAATTGAGCCAAAAGTCGAGGGGTATAGTTTTTATGAGAGAAAATCGATAGGTTGGAATTCGATGGATCCACACAGCGAATAGCTGAAAGTAAGGCCTTCTTTTGGGCGAGGCAACTTTGCAACACCTCAATAGTTGACATAGCTAATGGAGACTGAGCCAAGTTTTAAGCTACGCTATAGTTTTGTGCAGCTCTTGAACGAGGGTTGAAATAAGGCTTACGAATAATGCCCTTCGGAGGCTTGATAGTCAATTCCACAAGAATGGAGGTGGAGTAGGATCTATTGAAGGTGATGTCAAACTGGCAAGTTGAACAGTAGTTTGACCATTTGGTGGATTCACATTACCAATGTCCTTGTTCCGAGTGGCCACCATAACATTGGATTTCTGCTTTGAGGAGGAAAGCATCAAAACCATGTCAGAGGAAGAAGATTTTTGGGAAACAATGTGAGTCTTCTAATTGGGAAACGGGTTGGTCAACACAACAGGAGAAGTGAAAGATTTAAGAAACTGTTTCACTTCAGTGCGGTGCGGACAATCACATGTAAAGTGATCCTTGTTACAAATCAAGCATGGATATCGAAGCTTTCATTTCTCACCGGAGGACTAATTTGTTTATTTATCCTGCGGTGAGGGGTCTTTCTTCTTCTTACATTTTCCTTTCTTCTTACTTCCAAGTTGCTGTTGAGACTTGCCTTTATCAGATGAAATGACATTTATCTCGAAAGCAGAAGCCACAGGAGGGTGGGATTGAGGGTTTTGAGAAAATGCGTAAGAGGAACACGAGGTGGTTTAATTTCCAACTACGAACTCACGTAAGCAATCATGCCATAAACAATATGAGATTCTTTACCAAGTAGAGGAGGAACAATATTTGAAATCTCAAAGCATTTGGTATCTTATCAAGAGCGTGCCTGATTGGGTATAAGGTCCAAATATTGTGCACGAGCAATAAATTTCTCTTCGGTCATGACTCCACCTTTAGCCACATCTTCTATTATAGGAGACAACAGATATTTGGCGAGCCATTCCACTAACAATTGATCGAGAACATTGTAATTGACCAACCAACGATGATGCCACCACTCATGAATGTGATCTAAGATGTGAGTGGAATATGATTGTTTGAAGTTGGTCAACAGTTTTTTTCTAGTTTCATATCTGATGGGAAACTGGAAATGTGTGAGGAAGGTGTTGGCTAAAGAGATGAAATCATAAAAAAAAGGTATAGGTCACTCAATATACAATTTAGTTGTGGTACCTATAAGAATTTGTTTGAAAAGACGAAGCCGAATCGAATCATCATTAAGGTAGTTCGAAGAACACCGTAGATGATACGTCATAACGTGTGTCAACAAGTATTCTCTTAGATTCCCATTGAATTTTGGGATATCATAAGGCAATTTAGTAGAAATGATTAGACACCAAAGCGAATGAGTAATGGGGTCATTAGTGAGCCGAGTTAAGTTTGGCAATTCGAGAGTAGCCACAAAAGGCAACTGTTGGTTAAAGTCTGAAGGGGGAGTGCTAGGATATGAAGGAATATCTTAAGAAACATGCACTTGCATTCCTGGATAAGGAGGGTTGTGATAATAAGGAACCTAGGTACCGGCATAAAGAGGATTCTGATAATCAGTATACAAGTGACCTTGTTGTCGAGCCCTGGGATGACCATAAAGTTGTTGGAATGGCATAGTTTGGATTTGTTGGCCCTAAAAAGGCACTTGAGGAATAACTTGATACGAACTATATTGTTTCCCGATGGGATTTTGCATTGCCCCATGGTAAGGTGGTTCAATTGGGATTACACCATACTATACACATTTTGTCCTATCGAAACTTGAGTAGTACCTTGTCCAAGCGGTTGGGAATGTAAGGTACCTTATACTGGATGGGTAAGTGGGACCTAGGAAGTACCAGATACCAATGGAAAAGGTTGTGATGTAATGACAACCTATGAAGTTTGGTTCGTACGTCTTTGAGCTTGTTGGGGTACAGATGGATGGATAGGAATTTGGGATCAAGATGGTGCATGTTGAGGATTCAACAATCGGTCCCAAAATGAACCAGTTTGAATGGGAAAAGTAGGTCTCCAAACACTGGCATCCATTCAAAGATAAGGAGGACTATAATAATGTTGATTACCAGTTTGAGGTATACCAACAATAGGTTTTTCCCCTACCAAAGGAAGAAGGGATGACGAAGGCAACTGCGATCCAAATGTAGGGTACCCAACATACTGAGAGTTGGGTTGTTGAAGGTAACCTTTCCCACTAACATAAGGGTCAATATGTTGTTCAATTGTATGTGTAGGTGGATGAGGAGGAGCACACTGTGTGGCATTCATAAGAGAAGTACCAAATGTTATTCCCTAATTATATGTCATGGGTGAGGTAAAAGGACTGGAAGCTGCACTAGAAAAGTTACCAGAAAAAGATTGATAACTAGGTGTGATGGACGGGCCACCATATATATGTGTTTTTGGTGATGTTGCAAACATATATAAGGAAGAAACATTTGATGTATCAACCATAGTGGTGGACACAGGTTGAGAGGTCGGATTAGTTCCAGTCATGGTTAACAATCCCAATGAATATTGTCGCGAGAGATCCACGGGTAAGTCAAAAGAATTAGGAAAAGGAGTTTATGTCGGAGTCTGAAGAGGAGGAAGAGGACTAGTTTGGTAAAAATGGAGTCCCTCCCAATGAACAAGAGTAGAGGTAAAAGGCTTTTATTTTGGGATATCTTCAATACTCACAAGTATGTATGTAATAGGTTCACCATTGGGTCCAAGATATATAGGTTTTGTCTGAGACAAATGAAGAGAAAAGGAAGGTCCTGAAGTAATAGGTGAAGATGGCTAAGGCTCCTCATGTTCGACAACCTCAGGAATCAAAGTGTTTGACTCAAGAAAGTCAAGTTAAATAACCTTAGGCAACTGGGTTTCAGGGACTTATGTTTCGATTGTGTCATATTCACCGACAAAGGAGATGTAATCTTGGGCTAAGAACTCAAAGGGAGAGATGATTATGGTGGATCAATATCAAGAGGAGGACCAGAAGTGTTGAACCCTTAAATAAACTGAGAGGGGGGGGGGGGGTGAATCAGTTTATTACATTCATGGTCTTTTAAACTTTCCTTTAACTTTATTTACATCATCATTTTGTGATCAACTTATTACATAATGAAACAACAATATTAATATGTGAGTAACAAGTACTAAGCAGATTAGAAACACCATATCAACACATAAACATCATGCACATAGACAACAGATATCAGTGGAAACCCATAAGGGAGAAAACCACATCTTATTATTGTTGTGATGCAAAAGCAAGCTCCAACTCCCTCTCACCACTGATTTTCTATAGGCACCAACCTACAGGAGGCTCCTACCTCAATTCTGCAAGCTACAACTTGCAAGGAAGCTCCAACTCCCATCTATTTTCTGCAGGCTACAACCTACAGGAGGCTCCTACATCAGTCAGCTACAACTGACATCTATCAAGCTACAACTTGATATGGTAGCACCAACTTCCTCACTCTTTCATAATAAAACACTTACTGATTTACCTAGATATCAGCTCTGTTCTGTACCTTCTTCATTGTTGTCCACTAGCCTTCATATCTGCCTTTTATCATCTTAGAATCTTCACATCTTCTCTATCTGCTTCTCCTTCTTCTTACCCTCTCTGCCTCATTTCTCTATTCTCTAACCTCTCTATGCATATCTATGTGATATCATTTATAGAGTTTACCTCATGACTGTTTGTATTCTACAGGGAATTTGAAGTGAACAACCATGACTCTTTGAATTCTTCCTTATCATTTCTTTGTCCAGCTCATTCAGAAAAATATAACTATATGTACAAATTTCAATATTACAGTGGAGTTTTGTTTGCCTATGGAGACTTTCCTTTGCATCACAAACAATATAAAATCAATTAAAACATTTACATTTGCATTTGCATCTGATATATCTCATTCAACCCTTTTAGTTCTTGGCTCACTGTGTGCTTGTCTTTTCTGCTGTTGTCACTGGCTTTTTCAGTTTCTGCTTACTCTCTTGCTTTCTGTGCATGTACCCCTGTCAGATCCACATTCTCCAAGTTCACTGTGTATATAAAAATGCATTTCTGATTTATGTTCTAAATCTGGCAGCTGTATCAATGCTGAAGCTTTCTTTTTCCATCACTATGTTAAAATCCTATTATAACTCATACACACATTCCCAAATCTCAAAGTTGCATATAAAATGCATGCAAATTCCTGCCCAAATAAATTCAAAATTTGGCAATTTCACAACATTGACGCGGAGGCACTTTTCTTCAATTTCTGATTATGAAACCAAACGTAGGAACCCACTTAATCCAAAGTCTCCTCTTTTAATTCATTTCCACACAAAAGCACTTTTTGATAGTCTTATCATAAAACCTTTGGAATAATTAACTTTCAGCATTGTATTGTAACTCAGGCTTTAATAAATTACAGCAAATAGTCATATTCGAATCCCACTTTACCTTTATCACCGAACTTCTTTTTATTATTTTAAGCACCTTACCTGAGGTTCTTCTCTTTTAATTTATCTGCAGCTGAACATTATTACCCTTTTCATCTTATATTCCGACAACTACAATATATTGCCTCCACCTTACCTAAGATTCTTACCTTGGTTATAATTTCCGACATCCCATTTCATTTATGCATTTCTAACCTTATTAAATCTCGCATAAGAGGTCACACTTTCTCTTCACCATTCACCTTATTATTAAACTATTGTATTCATATAAATTATAGTTTCCCAACCTTTACACACTCACCATTTTCATTTACCAAGAAGTATTAAGGTTTCTTCGGCATAAAACACTTCAAACAACACTTAACAATTCATATTTGAACAATATTCATATGCGCTCATTAACATATATTCAGCCGCATCATCTTCCATACTTTGGTTAAACCAACGCACTAATGCATATATCAACAGGGACTTTTGGGCCCACAACCTCATTCAACTCATATCAAACATAATATATATATATATATATATATATATACACCACATATATATATATATATATATATATATATATATATATATATATATATATATATATATATATATATACACTACCCAATCAAATGTTAGGAACCATTCAATAAGCCTTGGTAGCAATCATTTGACCATTGCACTCACCATCGAATGTCACCAGCACTTATATTAAATGAAGTCTTCGAGCCCACAGCATATATTAACTCACACACTGGCAATTATAAAACTATGTGGAAGCTTTCTGTCTATAGGTATGGTGGTTATAAAACCCCACGAAGCATATAATATGCTCTTTTATTAAAATCCTGTGGTTATAACTCTTAATTCGACTTCACTTAAAAACCCCAGACTTTGTTTAAACTGTCAACCACCAACATATATTAAATTGGGTCCCACAACTCGTTTAACATCCGACGACTATAAATTTGTCGTGCACCACCTCGCTCCAGCTCGACGTCTCCACCGTCGATCCTCGCCTTAATGCTTTATTTAAATCTTATATTAACCTTCGAATGGATCCAACGGTTGATCTATTATCGCGCTTCAACCCCAAATCCGATGGTAATCGCGTAATATCGTGCAATTAACATGCCCGAGCCTTAATTTCTCATAATCGCGCGATAAGAATGGTTTTTATAAACCTCTCTTTGCCACGCGTCAAACAGAGACTTATAACACGTTTTTTTGAGCAAATATACTTACCACTTTTAAAAAGTGCGAGACCGCTGGTTTTGTTCTTCCAAACCGCTTTCACTATTTTCAAGTCATGGTTCCATTTATCTTGGGGTTCCGCCAATTATTTAGCACCTTTACCATATATGTATAACTCCGCCCTCGCTCTTCTTATTCACCCTTTTGTTTTCATATCGTAGTCCCGCCATAGCTTTCCAGTTTCAATTACATCTTTATACCATCGGTTCGGCATTTAATTGAATAGGGTTTTGAACAGAGTTATGGCTCCAATCTCACTGATCCATTCATCTACTGCTCCATTCAATTGCGCCTTGTCCATCTTGATGCTGTGAATCGAATTCAACCCATATCGCTGACAGTTACAGCCTCGTGCTTCACATTCAACTTCACTGCAAGGTTCACACCACAGATTCCATACAACAGAATTCTCAAATCAATTCAACCTTGTGTTATTGCTTCAATCAAACAGGGTTATCATATATTCATCCACAGAACTCAACCATTCATCACACTTAATTCAATAAAAGAGTGTATATACCTCTAAACCAATTCCTTCATTCATATATATATAATCAGATACAAAAGCCCTATCTCTGCTTCTTCTTGGTGTCTGAGATGCTTCTTTTTGTTGCCCTGCTTCTTCAAATGGCCCTATCTCTGCTGAGAAGCTTCTTCAAATGGCCCTATCTCTGCTTCTTCCTAATGTCTAAGCTGCTTCTTTTTGTTGCCCTGCTTCTTCTCCTTTGCCATCAATGACAATATTTCCAACAGTCTCCCCCTTTGGCATTGATGGAAATACTTTAATACTCTTCTTTTGCTTGCTTTTCCGCCCCCTTTGACATCAATGGCAAAGGGTTTCACATTTCCTAGTGTGGTTTCCAAATCTTGTCCATAATACTCTAATATTGAGGACCCGTTCCATGCACTGCTCACTAGCTCTGGCTCTTTTGTGACAATATTTGTTGACTAATCTCCCCCTGGAATTATGCTTTCTTTTCATGTCAGAGAGTAACATCTGCAGACACTACCCCTATTTTGTCTCTTATATATTCAAATGGTTCTTTAGCAAGAGGTTTTGTGAATATGTTCGTTGTTTGTTCCTTTGTTGGTACATATTCCAACTTCACTATTTTCTGTGCTACTTGTTCTCTGAGGAAGTGGTACTTTATTGGGATGTGCTTTGTTTTTTAATGAAGTACAGGATTTTTTGATATACTTATTGCACCTGTATTGTCACATTTGATAGAAATAGGTTCATCAATGCTTACCTTCATGTTTTGGAGAGTTTGTTTCATCCACATTACTTGTGTGCAACATGCTGCTACTGTTATGTATTCTGTTTCTGTTGTAGATAGAGAGATAGAAGTTTGCTTCTTGCTTAGCCATGCCACCAGAATTTTTCCCAAATAGAATGCACCTCCACTTGTGCTTTTCCTGTCATCCACACAGTTGGCCCAATTTGCATCTGTATATGCTGTCAAAGTGAAGCTTTTTCTTTTTGGATACCATAGCCCATAATGTGCAGTTCCTTGTAGATATCTGAATATTCTCTTGATTGCTAGTAAGTGATTTTGTTTTGGTGCTGCTTGATATCTTGCCACAAGTCCTACTGCCAACACAATGTCTGGTCTAGAGGCAGTTAGGTATAGCAGGCTTCCTACCATGGATTTGTAAAGTTTTTGATCTACATCTGTTGATCCATCATTTGCACGTCATTTTGCATCCAATGATCATGGGAGTTGACACAGGTTTGCAGTCTTCCATTTTGAACCTTTTTAACATCTCTCTTAAGTATTTTTCTTGTGAGATGAATGTTCATGTGTTCTTTTATTGAATTTGAAGTCCTAAATAGAAGGTGAGCTCTCCAATCATAGACATCTCAAATTCTGATTTCATTTCTTCAGCAAATTCTTTTGATAACTTCTCTTTGTTGCTACCAAACATGATGTCATCTACATACACCACTACAATTAAGAGTTCGTTTTCATTAGCCTTTATGTACAGATTGTTGTCTACTCCACCTTTCTTGAAACCTTGTTTTTGCAAGTATTTGTCCAGCCTTGAATACCATGCACGAGGAGCTTGTTTCAGCCCATATAAGGCTTTCTTTAATCTGCACACATAGTCTGGTTTATCTGTTAAGGAGAATCTTTCAAGTTGTTCCATGTATACTTCTTCCTCTAGATCTCCATTCAGGAAGGCAGACTTCACATCCATTTGATATACCTTGAAATCATGATAACATGCAAAGGCCAAAAACATTATGATTGCTTCCATTCTGGCTACAGGGGAAAATGTTTCATCATAATCAAGACCTTCAATTTGTGAATATCCCTTGCATACAAATCTGGCTTTATTTCTTATTACCTGCCCTTGTTCATTCATCTTATTCTTGCATATCCATTTTGTGCCAATGAAATTTTTCCAGTGGGTCTTGGAATTAATTCCTAGGTATTGTTTTTCTCAATTTGGTCCAGTTCTTCATTCATAGCATTCACCCAATATTTGTCTTTGTTGGCTTCTCCAAACTTCTTTGGCTCTATTTGTGATAGCATGGCTAGGTATACTTCTTCTTTCTGTTTAGCTAGCTGTCTTCTAGTCTGGACTCCCACACTCTTTTCCCCAATGATTTGGTCTTCTGGATGATTCTTTTGAGTGTGTCTTGAGGGACCTTTTGAGTTTAATTCAGTATCTTCTGTTGTCTGGCTCAGTTCATCATTATCTTGGTTTTCTTCTTCATTATCTTCTGGAGGATTGCTGCATCTTGTACTTCTTGTTCTGTTTGGTAGATCTTCATCAAATCTTACATCAATGCTTTCCACAATTTTGTGTAGTGTTTTGTTGTAGCACCTGTAACCCTTACTCTTTGATGCATATCCTAGAAATATTCCTTCATCTGCTCTTGCATCAAACTTCTCTAGTTTTTCATAATTGTTTTTTTATGAAACACCTGCTTCCAAAGACTCTAAAGTGCTTGATTGATGCTGGTTTACCATGCCATAATTCGTAAGGAGTCTTGTCATTGTTTGGTCTTAAATGAGCTTTGTTAAGAATGTGCATAGCTGTGTGTACTGCTTCTGCCCAGAAGGTTTGGGGAATGTTACTTTCTTGCATCATGGCTCTGGCAATCTGTTGTATTGACCTGTTGTGTCTCTCTGCCACTCCATTCTATTAAGGTGTACCTGAAAAATTAAACTGTTGTTTTATCCCATGCTCATTGCATAGGTCTGCAAAATCATAGTCTGTGAATTCACCTCCTCTGTCTAATCTGATGCACTTTAGCTTGCATCCTGTTTGATTTTCTGCCAATGCCTTGAATATCTTGAATTTCTCAAGTGCTTTAGATTTATATTTGAGAAATGCTACCCATGTCATTCTGGAAAAATCATCTATTATCAGCATGAAATAAGATTCTCCACTTGGTGCTTTAGTTCTTGAAGGTCCACACAGGTCCAAGTGTACAAGCTGAAGTGGCCTACTTGTTGATAGTTCATATTTGGTCCTAAAAGATGTGCGGGTCTATTTGCCCAATTGGCAAGATTTACATATAGTATATGAAGGCTTCTTTATAGTTGGCATATCTTTGACTTCTTTCTTCTTTCTCAGACTTATGACATGGTCAAAGTTAAGGTGTCCCAATCTTCTATGTCATAACCATGACTCATCAAGTTTTCTTAGGTGACATGCTTCACTCTCTTGTTTCACTATATAGACATTACTTTATGTTCAAATACCTTTGATCAAGGTCTTTCCTATGGTGCTTGATCTTACTTCACAGTCTTGTGCTCTAAAAATAACTTCACAGCCTTTATCACACATTTGAATGACACTAAGCAGATTTGCCTTCAGCCCATCCACAAATAGTACATCTTGGGCCTTTCCTCTTCCATTATCTAAACTAACTGAGCCTTTTCCTTTGATTTTCCCTGCTTTATCATTGCCAAAAGTTACATTTCCAGATTTATTTTCATCAAAGGTTATAAAATTGCTTCTATCTCCAATCATATGCTTTGAGCATCCACTTTCCAAATAACATTGGCTTTTCTGATCGTGGGCTATTAGAGCTAGATCACACTTATTCAACTTCTTTTTCCATTGCAGGCATCTATTTGTTTGGCACCTTTTCTGAGAATATGGACCATATTCTTTGAGAGGACATTGGGAAGACATATGTCCGATTTTATGGCATACACATCATTTGATTATATTTTTAGCAGAATTATGAATATGAGTAAACTCTCCAAAATTCATAAGTCTCCTTGAGGTTTTTAACATCAGTCTTTGTCCATATGTTCTGCACTCGTTGGCTTTATGGCCGAATTCCTTACAGTAAAAACAATACCCATAAAAACAATTAACATACCTGATGAAGGGTTGTCTTCTCCATTTGTTTGCTTGACGTAGTCCTTTCACTTTTTGCATCCTTTGCTGGTTGGAATCGAATCTCCTTGTATGACAGTATGCAACAATATGTCCCAGTTTGTGGCAAGCATAACAATTGACATTTTTCTTCGGGGGGAAGAATCTCCTTTGATAGCTTCCAAATTTTATATAGTTAGGAGTATATGGGCCCTTTTCACTTCACTGTTTATCTATTTCTTTCGTTGTCAGTTGAGGTTCCTTCTTGTTTTTTCTTACTTCATTGCAAGCTCCTACTTCTGTAGGAACCTTCTGATCTGCTTCATTTTCCTTAACATCTTTTACAAAAATGATATTCCTGTTATCTTTTTCTTTGGCTTTACTTGTTTCTCCTTCATAACCTATTCCAGTTTTTATCAGTGGAGATCTTTGAGCATCTAGTATGTTATTCAACTTATCAGAGCTTGTCATTTGAAAAATGTTTATTGACAATTTCCTTTGGGTGTTTTCTAATTTCTTCCTCAAGCATACTACTTCTTCTTCCAATTTCTCTTGCTTCTGAATTTTATCCTCAATTTGCTTAGGTAGGGTGTCTTCTACCTTCTTGGCTCCTTCAAGCTCTACTTTCAACTGAATGAGGTCTTCTAAATTTCGTTCTTCTCTTACATATTTGAGGAGAATGTCTTTCTGTTTTCTGCACTTTAGTTTAAGTCTATCTATTTCCTCCAGGGCACTTCTTAGCTCCCCCTCAAGATCAAATTCACCTTCTTCCTCGTCTTCTAGAAGGAATACTTCAAGTTCTTCCTTGGCCATCAATACAAATTCAGAGGTTCCTTCTTCACTTGAGGATTCATTTGAGTCTTCAGAAGCACTGCTATCTTGCTGAGCATAAAATGATTTTCTCCTGAATCTCTTCCCTTTCTGCCAATTATTTGTTTTGGTTTGCTCTGTTTCTTGAGTGTGATTCTTTGTTTTCTTATGAGGAGACTTAGAAGCATAGTGCCCAACTCTTCCACAGTTAAAGCATTTAAATGGAAGTTTACATTTATATTTGCCTGAGCCTCTATCCAATTTTCTGATAAATTTGGCCTCTTCTTCATCAAAGGAAGAGCATATATCTTCTTTTTCTTATTTCTTCTTCTCTGTCTTAAAGGCTGCCTCCCTCACATTTGACTTCCTCTGTGGCAGTCTCATCTCAGATTCTGTTAAGTTTCCAAGTAATTGGTTCATGGTCAAAGTTTCCTAATCAGTTGTTTCTTCTATGGCAGAAACCTTGGGATTAAAGCTGGATGGTAAAGATCTTAGAATCTTTTGAACAATTACACATTCTTTTATGGTTTATGTATAAATTTGCTGAATAAATCACTTATTCAATGGATATTAACCCTATTACACATCAATTTCGAATTGCATGCATAACACATAACCTCTTCTACAATTAATTGTCACATGCGGAAAGAATAGAAGCGATCGCACATCAAATCATCACACACATTAACACAGTATGTATGGGGAAAGCTTATAGCTGAAAACCCCGCAGCTATATGTGTATATTATAATGGAGAACACATGTAACAAACTCAGTACAATACTCCTCACAAGTACTCAGTACTATCTCATGAAGTTACACACAAACTAGCTTGGTTTTGAACAAGTCACAGGTTCAAAACACATCCACTAATTGCCTTGCCTCTATTGCGCAATCATGGCCTGTCTAAATAGAGATCCAAGGTTCAAATCTCCTTGGCTTGACAGCGCAATGTCATGGGCAATTATTCCCCGAAGTGTGGTGCAAATCTCATGCACAAGCTGATGTCCCAAAAAGAGCGTGTGTACTCACCTTTCATCACCTCTCCAGCACATGCTCCAACTGACTGTCCATGCCTTTTGTAGTGAGCGTCTGTTCTTGAGTTGAATAATGAGTTACTAATTAATGAATTAAATAATATTTAATTCACTCCACTCGTAACTAGGTGATTAGCTAGTTAAACTAATCTCAACCAGTTCAACTAAATTAAACCGAACACAACTCCACTAGCTGTCTGATTAACTCCACCAAACTTCTGCCACTGAAGTCCTAACTGAAGTCAACCATGCATGTGCTCACCAAACCCTTGGGAATAGCGTAATTCCTCTGTCGGATGCATGAGCCACTTCCAAGGCTCGAACTGAAGTGCTCCAAGAGAGTAAACTGAAGTTTATAGTCTAAATATTATTAAGGGTAAATAATATTTGACTTCCCTATTTTAAGGAGAGGCAGTCTAAAAATAGACTTCGACCTATAGGTCCAAAAAATAGAGTCCCATCTATTTTTACCAACATGACTCATACTCCAAGAATCTCATACTGCAATCCCCAGACCATGCTCCATATGTCTAAAAATAGACATAGTCTAAAAATAGAATTTTGCGCCAGAATTTGCCTACGGGCCCACTTAGTGAAGGCGACTTCATTTCACTAAGCTCCATCATCTTGCTACATTTTCAACAGTTTCTCCTAGAGATTTCATGTTATTCACAATTTCTACAACCCTTAAAAAGAAGCTGGCAATGTCTTCATCATCATTCACTTTTATATTTTCAAACTGAGCTCTATAGACTTGAAGTTTGGCTATCTTCACCTTTTTTTCTCCCTCATGGATGTTTTCTAGTGCATCCCATATTTCTTTGGTAGTCTTATTGTGCATTACTTTGATAAATTCTGCCTCACACAGTCCACTTAAGAGTGCATTCATGGCTTTTGCATTAGCTACAAAATCTTGTTTGGACTCTTTCTCTGAGTTAGAATCCTTTGGGGCATATCCCAATTCCACAGCAACCCAAACTTCTATTCCTAGAGAAATTATGTACGTCCTCATTCTTATTTTCCAGAAGGCATAATTTGTACCGGTGAACAAAGGGGCTTTATTTTTTGAGCATCCTTCCTGACTAGCCATCTTAGGGACCTAGGATCTCCCTCAAGTTGTTAAACTGATACAGAAGGAACTTGGCTCTGATACCAATTGTTGAACCCTTAAATAAACTAAGAGGGGGGGGGGGGTGAATCAGTTTATTACATTCATGGTCTTTTAAACTTTCCTTTGACTTTATTTACATCATCAATTTGTGATCAACTTATTACATAATGAAACAACAATCTTAATATGTGAGCAGCAAGTATTAAGCAGATTAGAAACACCATATCAACACATAAACATCATGCATATAGACAACAGATATAAGTGGAAACCCATAAGGGAGAAAAACACATCTTATTATTGTTGTGATGCAAAGGCAAGCTCCAACTCCCTCTCACCACTGATTTTCTGTAGGCACCAACCTACGAGCTCCCTACCTCCAGTTACGCAAGCTACAAATTGCGAAGAGAGCTCCAACTCCCATCTATTTTACGCAGGCTACAACCTACAGAGGCTCCTACCTCGGTCAACTACAGTTCATCTATCGAGCTACAACTTGATATGGAAGCACCAACTTCCTCACTCTTTCATAAAAACACTTGCTGATTTACCTGGATATCAGCTATGTTCTATTCCTTCTTCTCTGTTGTCCACCAGTCTTCATATCTGTCTTATATCATTTCTGAATCTTCACAGCTTCTCTATCTGCTATTTCTTTTTCTTACCCTCTATGTCTCATTTCTCCATTCTCTAACCTCTCTATGCATATCTATGTGATATCATTTATAGGGTTCACCTCATGAATGGTTGTATTCCATAGGGAATTTGAAGTGAACAACCATGACTCTTTGACTTCCACCTTCTCATTTCTTTGACCAACTCATTTAGAAAATAAATATAACAATATGTACAATTTTCATTATTACAGTGGAGTTTTGTTTGCCTATGGAGACTTGCCTTTGCATCACAAAAAATATAAAATTAATTAAGACATTTACATTTACATTACAATTGATATATCTCATTCAACCCTTTCATTTTTTGGCTCACTGTATGTTTGTCTTTTCTGCTGCTGTAGTGTAACAATTCTACATACCTCTATTTACTGCAACTCTGTGCACCTGTGCATGTACCCCTGTCAGACCCACATTCTCCAAGTTCATTGTGCATATAAAAATGCATTCTAATTTATGTTCTAATTATGGCAGTTGTATCAATGCTGAAGCTTTCTTTTTCCATCACTATATTAAAATCCTATTATAACTCATACACACATTCCCAAATCTCAAAGCTGCATATAAAATGCATGCAGATTCCTGCCCAGATAAATTCACAATCTGGAAATTTCACAACATTGACGTGGAGGCATTTTTCTTCAATTTCTGATTATGAAACCAAACGTAGGAACCCACTTAATCCAAAGTCTCCACTTTTAATTCATTTCCACATGAAAGAACTTTTTGATAGTCTTATCATAAAACCTTTGGATTAATTAACTTTCGGCATTGTATTGTAACTCAGGCTTTAATAAATTACAACAAATAGTCATATTCAAATCCCACTTTACCTTTATCACCGAACTTCTTTTTATTAATTTAAGCACCTTACTTGAGGTTCTTCTCTTTTAATTTATCTACAGCTAAACACTATAACCCTTTTCATCTTATATTCCGGCAACTACAATATATAGCCTCCACCTCACCTAAGATTCTTACCTTGGTTATAATTGTTGACATCCCATTTCATTTATGCATTTCAAACCTTATTAAGTCTCGCATAAGAGGTCACACTTTCTCTTCACTGTTCATCTTATTATTAAACTATTGTATTCATATAAATTATAGTTTCCCAACCTTTACACAATCACCATTTTCATTTACCAAGGAGTATTAAGGTTTCTTTGGCATAAAACACTTCAAACAACACTTAACAATTCATATTTGAACAGTATTCATATGCGCTCATTCAACCTCCATTCAACTCGTATCAAACATAATATATATATATATCTGGTATACATATACATACATACATACATACATACATACATACATATATATATATATATATATATATATATATATATATATATATATATATATATATATATATATACTCCCCAATAAAATGTTAGGAACCATTCAATAAGCCTTGGTAACAAGCATTTGACCATTGCACTCACAATCGAATGTCACCAGCACTTATATTAAATGAAGTATTCGGGCCCACAACATATATTAACTCACACACTGGCAATTATAAAACTATGCGGAAGCTTTCTGTCTATAGGTATGGTGGTTATAAAACCCCACGAAGCATATAATATGCTCTTTTATTAAAGTCCTATGGTTATAACTCTTAATTCGACTTCACTTAAAAACCCTAGACTTTGTTTAAATTGTCAACCACCAACATATATTAAGTTGGGTCCCACAGCCCGTTTAACATCTGACGGCTATAAACTTGTCGCGCTCCACCTCACTCCAGCTCGACATCTCCATCGTCGATCCACGCCTTAATGCTTTATTTAAATCTTGTATTAACCTCCGGATGGATCCAACGGTTGATCTATTATCGCGCTTCAACCCCAAATCTCACGGTAATCACGTAATATTGCGCAATTAACATGCCCGAGCCTTAATTTCTCATAATCGCGCGATAAGAATGGTTTTTATAAACCACTTTTTGCCACACATCAAACAGAGACTTATATCACGTTTTTTTGAGCAAATCTACTTACCACTTTTAAAAAGTGCGAGACCGTTGGTTTTATTCTTCCAAACCGCTTTCACTGTTTGCAATTCATGGTTCCATTTATATCGGGGTTCCACCAATTCTTTAGCGCCTTTACCATATATGTATAACTCCGCCCTCGCTCTTCTTATTCACCCTTTTGTTTTCATATCATAGTTCCGCCATAGCTTTCCATTTTCAGTTACATCTTTATACCATCGGTTCTGCATTTAATTGAATAGGGTTCTGAACAGAGTTATGGCTCCAATCTCACTGATCCATTCATCTACTGCTCCATTCAACTGCACTTTGTCCATCTTGATGTTTTGAATTGAATTCAACCCATATCACTAATAGTTACAGCCCCACGCTTCACATTCAACTTCACTCAAGGTTCACACCACAGATTCTATACAATAGAATTCTCAAATCAATTCAACCTCGTGTTATCGCTTCAATCAAACAGGGTTATCATATATTCATCCGCATAACTCAACCATTCATCACACCGAATTCGATCAAAGAGTACATATACCTCAGAACCAATTCCTTCATTCATATATATAAGATCAGATACAAAAGCCCTGTCTACTTCTTCCTGGTGTCTGAGCTGCTTCTTTTTGCTGCCCTGCTTCTTCAAATGGCCCTGTCTTTGCTTCTTCCTGATGTCTGAGTTGCTTCTTTTTTCTGCCCTGCTTCTTCTCCTTTGCCATCAATGACAATATTTCCAATAAGAAGTAGTTCTTGAAGTTCTTGATTCGGTAGTTTGCATCCTCTTATGTGTTTGACGATGATCGGGAGTAGCCTCTAGTGGAAGAGGAGGCTTATTTTTCATTCTACATGAACGATAGGGTGGGGGATTTTGTTCTTCCACGTTGGATTAATAAAATTTAGAAATTAACACAAAAATAAATAAAAAAGAGGGTATTCTAAGAATAAAGGATTACCAAGCAACACTGAACTGCAATATACACCTTGGTGAACCAAAGACTTAATTTACGGTAGTCAATCTCTTCAAATGTTGTGTTCAGTGTATCACAATATACAAGGTGGCAGACTCAGTTACCTATGGATGGATAGCAACCTATAGGGGACTCCCAAATATACTCGACGATACATGGGAGTGCAACCCATAGTAGTGTTGTCTAAAGCATAGTCGTTCGATGAGAGCGTTTTCATATACTTATGATGTGTGGGGCGCCATCCGATATACCCGAAGGTATGTGGAGAACGATCATATACACTTACGTACGTGGAATGAGATATCAACCTCGGGATGCAAAGCTGGAAAAAAATGACAACTCCTATGTTTAACGACGCTGAAATACGTCTCTAGCCTAGACCTCTGAGTGTTTGCATTAATGTTACAAATGCTCCTTAGGTTGATTCAATAAATTTTATTGTTTATCTTTGATTAAGGTTCAGTTTGGATCTCACCACAAATGTCACCTAAATATCCTAAAAATAAAATTTAGCATGAGAAAAAGGAAATCTTTCTCTTTTCAATGAAAATATAGCTAAGGAAGGGAAGAAACAATGAGTATGTAACATGCAACAAACAATATGAAAGATGCAATATGAAATTTCCCTTTTCAATGTAAATTCTCCTATATCAATGCACATACAAAACCCTAAATGGAAATGCAATTTTTTTTTTCTTTTCAACATACTTACTTTTTGAAATGAGGGAAACTAAGATGCAAAAGTTTAATCACTAATTCAAATGCATTTTTCAGAATGAGGAGTAGAAAAACAATTTATGCAAGCGATCAATGACCAAACTAAATTAGTTTTCAAGTGACCTAATGACAAGAACAAATAAAAATTGAAACCAATCCTTACCAAAGGAAATCAAACACAAATGAAAACTCAATGGAGGCTTTAGAGAGACCACAATACACTCAAGACTCACAAAAGGTCAACGGGAAGTAAGTAGATCAAAGAGGCAATAAAAATAAGAGAATTTTTTTGTGCAAAAATAGGGGCCAATGATGGTGCAGAAGAGGCACAAATGCTTTGCAATGCAGGTGCAAAGAGGACTTTGGTGTGGTATAATGCTCTGTCAGAGGCATAGGGGGTGCGTTGGTCCAGGTATGGAGTATTCTGACACAAATATTGCAAATGAGGCTCAATGAAATCACTTCCTAGGTATGTTCTTGGTTGGTTAAGTCAACAAAGGTCTAGAAAAGAGGCAATCAAGCACAATGGGAAAAGAAACCACCAAGGGAATAAAACATTCCCCAATGGAGTCACCAATTTTTTATGCAGGATTTACAACTGTGGACAGAAGTATCTCCCCTAGGTCTAGCGGTCTAACCTAGAACAATAGAGAGACAAGGAACTGAATGTTTTCCTTAAAGTAAATAGATGATGATATGAAGTGTACCTAGAATATGTCATGTGCTCTATTCCTTCTTTAACTTGAATGCTCCAATATTAGCTTTGATTTCCAATATTAGAACCTGCACAGTCAGACAACACAAGCCAAGAAACTACGAGATCTATGCAACGTCATATAATTATTTAATTTAATAGATCAACATGGTATTTACATACATGAAATAACAACATGATATATAGGAAAACAAATAACACTTTGCTTTAATGAAAATGGAGTGAGTTACAACCATAAATAGGTTTTGATTTTGTAGAAGAGCTACTACAAGTTGAATTATCCTTTCCTTGTCACAAAGTGCACCTACAATCACCATAAATGCATGAGATGATGTCTCTCACAACAACAACATCAGGGTAGAATCAACCTCCAAAAGCCAACCTATTGCATATGGAAGGTTGTAAATATATAAAGGAGTGGGGTGAGTTGGGAGTTCTTATCCAATTACCAATATAGGGCTTTAGATCCACCTTTTATGGGAGGATGGGACCAAAGGATAAGGAATGGAAACTCCAAGGTAGGATAGGATAATATCTGAATGTTTTATCTGAGGTAAATGGTTACAACAGATCTTACAAGCTTCTAGAAATGGAGGCTTCAACGTTCTCTCTCTTTTTCCTAAATTTCTAGAACCAACGCAGATGCAAAGGGGAGCAACCTTTAGGTGATCAATGCAGCCCACAGTGGAGAAACCTAAGGTGAACGCAATCCAATAATAGGCCAGGGAGAGTTGGTCCTAAAACTGGCTCATATGATGCAGCATTAGGAAAAAATTATGGGGAATGAAAGAGGCATGATTAGGGATTTTTGCAATGATGATGACAAGGGGGGAAAGGATGTTTATTGGTCCCATTAGGAGGCTTATTGACCAGATGTGACAAAATGGCCTATAACACCAACCCTAGAAAATAGCCTTAAATTCGTAGTCCCTTGAATAACACTAGAAGAAAAAGTCTACAATCACACTCAAGTAGGCATGTGGAAGTGAATAGAGACTCATATTCACTTAGAGACCTTGGCAAGGGAGCGATTGGGGCTCTAAGTCAGGGAAAAAGAAATTTATCTCATGGGTTGGACACTTGGAGGGGTTGGGTTGCTTCTTGGGGTCATGTGGCACCTGAGGGAAGTTAGTAAGGTCTTAGGTTGTCAATTACATTTCCTTAAGGTCATATAGGAGGTTGATTCTTATCATAGTGACACTCAACTCATGTTTACCCTGGGAAATCCGTTGAAAGTGGATAAATGTGGGAGGAGACACGTTACATAAATCAACTATTATACCTATCAAATACCTATTCATGACTATAGCACATACCCACATAATGTCAGACAAACTCAAGGTTAAGAAGACTTGTGTACTTATGCAAAGCACACATTCATTTGGAATTACAGTTTCCAAACATAGCCAAAGGAATTTTTACCCAGTTCCTTTATTTTACCTTTCTGCAATTGAGTCTTATTACGTGTTCTGAAATCACCCAACTGTTAGTTATATAAATAAATCAAATGTTACCTTGTCATGTTAATGCCAAGCATGTTTCCCTGCAAATGCTCACACATGGTAGTCACACATTCTAAAGATCAAGGCATCATGTCTATTATTTTTAAATCAACCTTTACCAAGACTAACAACGATGTCATAATCCACCCGCAGTCATAAGTCATACAACTACAACTAGCACCCACTTACACTCAAGTGCATATCATTTGTCTCAACACATATTATGTTAGTACCACCGTATTAAAATAAGGTCATTCCTTCATGAAATCTTATAGACACATAATCATATCATGCACTTAATAAAAAATTCAAATAACATGAAAACATACCAAGCTATATGAACCAAATAGGTGACATAATCAAACTCATACCTCAATAAATCTCAGGGGAGGCTATCACATCTGCACAAGTCAATCCATATTAGTACGACACAATATCACAAACAGATCGACTCATACCTGAATATCATGAACATAACCATATGCTAGGCCTATGCAGATTAACATGATACATGTAACATCAAGATCTTAGCTACAATGACCATAACCATCATGCATATGACTGCAATGCATTTATCAACAAGTTACTATCATTCATGACTATCTGATGTATGTGCTTATGACCGCACTAAACAACTAACATATCTCATGCATCTAACCTCAACAACAATAGAATGAAAGGCCAGAAGATAACCCCAATTCTTATAACAATCATTAACCAACATACCTGCATGCCCAACATACAAACCTATATGATAGTCTGCTCTTACCCCGAGGTCCAGTGTTGCAACCTCACTATGATGATTTGCTTCTCCTGCTCTATCTCAGCCAACACATCAACATCATAACATACCAACAACATCATGATGACACAAACTACATAATGGCCATCGCGATGCATGTTTGACCTACCATGCATGCATAACAAGATATATACATTGACATGCATAATAAATGCATATGCAACCGACATGCATTCATAAAAAATACATCCCAACAAAAGCATCAACTTCCACATGACAACGCAACTATAATAATGACCATCACCATGCATACATAACAAGCACATATACAACATACATGCATGCACGAAAACCACATTCCACCCATCCAGTCCAAGGGTTGAAACATGCTTTGATAACACCTTGTAACACCCTCCTCCCACATTTACCCAAGTTAACTAGCCTACCGGGGTAAACATGTGACGAAGAGTTACTATGATATGATTCAACGTCCTAGATCACCTTAAGGAAGTGGAATCGACAAACCAAAAACTTACTAACTTCCCTCAGGTGCTACAGGACCCCCAAAAGCTAAACCACCCTTCCAGGTGTCCAAACCTTGAGTTAACCTGCTTTTTCACTAACCTGAACTCCCACTCGCATGCACAAGCCTGCATCCATGGGACTGAAAGCCTCCAGTCTCATTTATAAGCCTGCAAGGGTGCGACTGTAGTCTCAATTTCAAAATTTTGTGCTTGCTACCGCGAAAAATGTGCCACCTTTTCAAGGCTAGACTCCAGGTCACTGTCAAAAAATTGATGTAACTTTACAAAACAATAAATGACACAAGGACAAAGCCTCTAACACAAAACTTGATCAAGGAATTGACCTAACCAAGCCCAACCATGAAATACATTTCGTCAAACACATGGCGAACATGTAATCTACAGGTCATGAATGCATATCTGAACCTATGGGTATGACACTTATCTAATAATCATTAAGAAAGTTTGAGGCCCTCTCACAATAGTTTCATTATCATCGATCAGGTCACACATTTGTTAACCATTCATTCACTATTCAAAAGATGATGAGAGGCATAACTAAAGTCTGTCATAAAACCATGCTTATAACTAACATATTAACAATGATAGAAAAACCATTAAAATCGCATAATAACAAGCACATTTTCTCATAAAACTCAAGAGGAAATATTCTTATTATTCATATGCAAAACCAACCAAGTTAGGGACTTACACGTACCACCCGAACATAGATTAGGTAGAACCAAATCTTTGTTTCAGCCAATCCCCCCCGTGGCATATTCCAAGTATGAATGTGGGACACACAACAAAACCAACCAGGGCTTCCTTAGGCTTTACCGTGTATCCTGCCATTACTGGTCAAGGGATTCCTAGGCCCGAAACCTTAATATGTACATCCTAGCTTTACCGTGTATCCCACCATTACCATTCGAGGGATTCCTAGGCCAAACAATAAACATAGACTATAGGCTTTACCGTAATCTTGCCATATACTGGTCAAGGGATTACTAGGACCTAAACAAGCATTAATGCATTTATATTTCTCCACCTAAACTATGAGTTCTCCACCCTTAAGCTTTATTGTGTATCCCATCATTTATCGGTCAAGGGATTACTAGGAATTTGGGAATTTTCCCAAGACCACCCCACTCAGTTTCGAAACCATATGACAATCTAGCTCAACCAAGTAAAAGAACCTCGTCACACCATGGTTATCCGGAAATGGAAATGCAAAGTTGAGAACCATTGTCATACCTGGAAAAACCCATTCCAATGACAAAAAGAGAACCAATACACACATGCATATATCACATATACCATGCATGCCAAAACTAGCAAGGAAATCATACATGCAACTCGATACCTGCAAGTAATCCCGCTGTAGTCGCTTGATCTAACTCTTCCTTGCTTGATCTTTGTTTCCCTTTGCTTTCTTAACTTTCCTTTGCCTTGCTTTCTCTAATTCTAGAGTGCTCCAAGAATGCTCTAAGTGTGCAAGAGTATGTGAGAGAGATTATAGAGAGAGCTCTAAGCTAAAACTGACAAAAGGTTGTGAATTGATTCTCTTAAGCCTTTTTATCAATGAGGCATCTAATTTCTTTATTTTCAATTATTTTTCCTTCAATTTCCTCCTCACATGCAACCTGTGACCTTTCACCTTCCTTTTCTCCTAATTTCAATTAACTTCATAAATAAACGCCAAATAATTCCTATTCTCTTTTTAATGCCTTTGTCAATTTCCATAGCCATAATAAACCAAATGAACACCCACTATGATGTTTTTCCCAACATTAAGCTTGGAATACGTGTCCCATGACCTTGGTCTTATATTTTTTTTACATGGAAATTCAACCAGGGGTTGTTACACCAACCTGATTAGATAATCGAAGCAAGGGATGAATGGAAGAATGACGAAGAGGTGTGGATACATATTCAAAAGTTGTAGCAATATCCCAATAAATCTGATACATTTAGTTTAAAAAATGATTCGTTATGGTACAATATCTCTTATATATTTGTGAGAATTCCAAACTCAAGCAAAAGATTCTTTTGGAATTCACACCTCCCCCTTAGGAGGGCACTCAGGATTTTTAAAATCTTACCACTGGGTCAAGAAGGTTTTTTTTTGGATGGCCTCAAATCTGATATTCAGAAGTTTACGGCATAATGTTTGGTTTGCCAGCAAAATAAATTTGGAACAATTAAGACCCTGAGTCTGTTACAACCTTTAGCCATTCCAAGTCAACATTGGAAGGAGGTCTCAATGGATTTTATCATATGTTTACCCAAGTATGAAGGAAAGAGTGTCATCATGGTGGTAATTTATATACTTACAAAGTATGCACACTTTTTTGCATTATCTCATCCTTTTAAAGCCAGTATAGTTGCTATTGCATTTACAGAAACAATTCAAAAGCTACATGGAATCCCAAATATTACTGTAAGTGACAGAGATCCCATTTTCACTGAAAATTTATGGACAAAATTATTTTATTGTCTTGGTACTCAATTAACTCATAGCTCATCTTATCATCCTCAATCTCACGGGAAAATTGAGATAGTCAACAATTTTTTGGAAGGATATCTTTGTTGCTTTGAATCTGATAAACAAACACAATGGGTCAAGTGGTTACCTCTAGTTGAATGGTGGCATAACACTTCCATACTACAGCAAAAAAGACCCCATTTATGGCACTTTATGTATATCATCCACCATCCATCATATCATATTTAAGAGAAAATTCTAAGGTTCAAGCAGTGGAAGATCACAATGAACATCAACAACAAGTTCTCCAACTCTTAAAGGATAACCTCACCCTGGCACATAATCGAATGAAACAACAGGTATATCAACATCAGAGTGAAAGAAGATTTTATGTAGGCAACTGGGTATTTTTATGGCTAACAAACAAATGTCCCTCAAACAAGCTAAGAAGGATAATAAATTATCAGCCAAGTACTATGGTCCTTACAAGGTGTTGCAAAAAATTGGTACTATGGCATAGAAATTGGATTTTCCTGCATCTTCCCAAGTACATCCAGTTTTCCATGTTTCATGCTTAAAAAGGTTATCGGTGACAAGCTTCCAGTTCAAACAGTGTTTCCAGAACTTGACGAAGAAGGAAAAATCGTATTTGATCCTGAAGCAATCACGTAAATAAGAACTCGAAAACTAAAAAGTCGATTAATTTCAGAGTATCTCATTAAGTGGAAGAACTTAACCATTGAAGATTCCACATGGGAGGATGAGAACTTTATACAGAAGCATCCAAAACTACTCAAGTGTTGAGGACAACATTATTTTTAAGGAGAGGGGCATGTTAGGTCCCTATAATACTAGTGTATCCCCTCTTATTGTTATTGTTAGTGTAGCCCCTGTTGTTAATGTTGAGCCCATGTATCCCCCATTTTGTTATTGTTGTGCCCTATAAAAGCCCACTATTGTTATTGTTGTGCCCTTACATTATTATTTTTATGTAGGCTTTGATTATATTGTGACCCCTTAGACTCCTATATACCAAGGAGGTTGTATCATTTGTATCATCCAAGAATCATTCATTTATGTAACGAAAAGGAGGTTTCCCCTTTGAAGAGGATAATTTTTAAGTCGTTGATCTATCTTTTCGTCTACTTTATGAGTTGGTTGCATAACAATATGATATTTATGTTGTTTAAACTATAGCATATGAATATGTATTCATGTCAATTGGATTTAGATTTTTCAAAATTGTGAGATTAATGGGATCTATGTTGGTTCTCCTTTCTTCAACTTGGACTACTATGTCGAATCATTTTGGTGCTTCTTTTGTAATAAGTTCTTCGATTTTATTCTTCAATGATTTCTTACAATTTTTAAGTTTTTTTAATTTGAGTGAGTAGACTTTGATTATGATTTATGAGACGTAAAATTTCTTCAGTTTCTGATTCATCGATCTTATTTTCAATGTTTTGATGTTTAATTTTCTCATGTTTCAAATCTCTAATTTGTTCTAATAACCTTTGATTAAGGGTTCTAAAATGCAAATGTTCTTCTTCATATTCTCATAGATTCTTGTTTAATTTCTTCTCAAAACATTAATTTTCTTATTCTAGTTTTTTCCTTGTATCTTTGGACTTCTTGGTCACCAAATCATCATCAGCGACAGTAATTCCTACACTCCCAAGCTCATCCCGACATTGGACAATATTTTTTAAGTATACCATAATAGTGTCTTTTTGCTCCATTTTGATCTTCCTGAGTTTATCCTTCAGTGCAAATTTCCTATGGTCACTGCTACTCTGAAATAGATCTGTCAAAGCCTTCCACATTGCATATGGAGTCGCTTTGCCATGGAGACTTGAGAAAATGTGGTCTCGTACCCCCTCCAGTGAGATCCTCCTCGCCTTTGCCACTTTCTTTTGCCATGCATCAAGATTTGCAACATCTATCACAGTGGGTTTGGGAACATCATTGTCAATGAATTCCTTCAAGCCATTGTCTTCCAGTACTGCCTCCATCTTGTCTTTCCAAGAAATATAGTTAGAGTTGCTCTCAAGTGCATACTCCAATCTCAAGCCATTGAAAGCCATTTCTATCCTGAATCACCTGTAGCACCAAGAAAGTATTCTGTAAATTCGAATTTTATTTAGTCACAAACTCAGCTCCTCCTCCACTACTGTGATTTCCTGTGCTCTGATACCGTGTAGAAAATCTCTAACACAGCTCTAATACCATGTAGAAATTATATAAACAATATGTATATCATGGATTCACTCCGATCTAACAATGTACTAAATCTATATACTGAATCGCGTCTACAAATCAATTGCGGAAATTAAACATAATCACCAATCACACGAAGCAAAGAAGAATCAATCAAACTACAACACAGACAATTTCCCGAGGAAAGCTTACTGCTCAAAACCCCTCTATCATATATTGTATATTCCTCAAGTAATCATGAAACAATTACAATGCACTCTTCTCACAAGATTCTCCTGCAATCTGCCTATTATCTCACACTGATTCAGACAAAATCAGGCCAACACTTGGCCAATTCTCAGCCTGTCTTCAACCTGCCTTGCTCACACAATTCCTGATGAATGCAATCATTATTATTTAGGAATTTCAACCTTCCTCAACTGCGTTGAGTATCATGGGCATCCTGTGGTGTTTTAACTACATCTAGGCAGCCTGCTAATATCACAACTGATAGTTAACTTCCCTTTAACCTTTGTCACAAATAGGTCTCCACTGGAACTGACATGCATGCAACTAATAATAGTAAATCATCAATTGCATGTTAGATCACTGATTGTGAATTAAATAATATTTAATTCACTTGATCTCTCTCTAGTGCAACAAACAGTTACAACTAGCACAATTAAATTTAACTCACTTAACTGAGTTAATTTATTACAACATGCATTAAACTAATGCACCAACTGCACTTCGAACTTTGTTACAACTAGAACTACTCTGCATGCCTCACCAACTACCCTCAACTCGAAATTCATGAGCTAACTAAGTTTATCACACCCAGTTAACTATCATAAGTGATTATGAGATAAAATTACATGTTATTGTCCTTTTTAATTAAGGAAAATTAAAATAAACATGCACCAAATTTAGCCCACACCAGTGTAGGTGTTGCTAAGACGTGTGGTCCCACACTTAGTGTAGGTGCTGCTTGGACCTCCTCATCCCACACTTAGTGTAGGTGTTGCTTGGACCTCCTGGTCCCACACTTAGTGTAGGTGCTGCTTGGACCTCCTAGTCCCACACTTAGTGTAGGTGTTGTCATGTTTCTTTCGGATGCCAATTTCACTGTTTCTTTTTCAAAACTTCAATAGAGCCTACCCCCATACATACACAATTGCTCAGTGGTGTATGTATATAATTTAAATCTTTATGAGCCTTGAATGCTAGATAAGGAATAAGAACAAGGCTTACCCTCTATAGGGGATTTGGCACTAGAGGCTCAAGTAGAGTTGATAAAAGATACAATTTTGCAGAATAGGTATTGAACTACAAGAAAACGGAAGGATGACCTTTGGCAGATTATGTTCAAAATATAGCTTCCAGGTAATGCTAAATCATTGACCCGAGATAAGGTGGAGGAAAAATTTCCTCACCTCGTTCAATAGAAGCTTTATGGTATCAAAATCCTCCTAAAATGCCAAGGTGTGATCCAAATTGGATCATTACATTATTTTTCATCCATCTTAATGTTTTCATAGTGGAAAAGTGGAGGAATTAGCTCATAGGACCTTTTACATTGACGGGATCCAATTTGGAAAATTGGCGTTTGAAACCTTCATGGAGTAGTTTGAGGCATCAAACAAAATTGTTTTGGGGTTAAAAGATTGTCACTTAAGCACACACCTTTGTTTTCTATTCCACACATACAAACCTTTTGCAACAACAACAAAAAATGCCTCAACAAGAGTATGTATGCAAAAGTTATGCCACTTAAAAGTTGACCTTCCTATTTTGACCACCATAATTCAAGAGGATGCCACATAAACCCCCATTACTCATGGAAAAGGGGCTAGCCACGTGATAGTGATGAAGAAGGCTCTAGAAGTGTCAATATTGTAACTCTAGTTAAGAGTTGAATGTGTTAAATTTAACCACTAGTAGACTATTGGGTTTTGTTATAACTGGGCCATTAGGAGTGAGAGGGGTTCCATTCTATTTTATTGCATTTTATTCCATAGATGAGTAGAATATCTGAGAGTGGTTAGGGAGAGAGAACCGAGGATTTGTGCACTATAGAGGCCCACGAGCCACAATCCTCACTTCTTTGTACTTGCATCCATTTTCTATCCAAAGAAAGAGATCATAGCAACATCACCTTCCAGATGGGCTTTCTCCCGAAAGGGTTTCCCAAGATATATCTTGTGTTAATTTTGGTTTTTGTGTTTTTATTTTGTTGTTCTCTATTTTTCTACATAATTATAATTTGCATGCATACAAAATATAAAATATTTAACAGATCCATAAATCTAAGTGTAACAACCCTGCAAGTAATAAAGTTAAAATAATAACCACGGTTGATGGGACAAGTATTCCAAGATGAATGTTGGGCAAAAAATCCTAGCGGGTGTTCATTCGGTTTATTATGGCTAAAGGAAATTTGCAAAGGAAAAGGCAAAGGCATAATGGCATTTTTGGTACATTTATTTATGAAATTAATGGAAATTAGGAGAAAATGGAGGTGAAAGGTCACAGGTTGCATGTGAGGAGGAAAATGAAGGAAAATAATAGAAAATAAAGAAAATAGAGGCCTCATCAATAAAAAGGCTTATGAGGATCAGTTGGTAAGCTTTTTGTCAGTGCATTTTTTGAGCTCTCTCGCTATTCTCTCTCTCGCTATTCTCTCTCTCTCATACTCTTGGATACTTAGAGAGTTTTCTTGGAGCACTCTTGGAGAGTGTGGATACTTGGTGATTTGGAGCAAGAAGGCAAAGGAAGAGCAGGAAAGTGCAAACAAACATCAGGATCAGCAGCTACAATGGGATTTGATTGCAGGTACTGAGTTGCATGTATGTTTTCCTCACTATTTTTGGCATGCATGGTGTATGCATGTGGATTTTCCTAGCCTTATCATTTCCTCGATACCCATGGTGTTGTGGGTTTTTTTGTTTTTTTTGTTTGTTTTTTTCATGATTCCTTTAGTTGTTGGGTTGAGTTATTAGTTCATGGAGCGTTGGTTGGAAAAACGCTCTGGAAATAACTGGGGTTGAGTTACTAGTCCTAGAGCCTTGGTTGGAACAAACACTCTAGAGCCCTGGAGAAGCTTGGATAGAGACCAATTTGTGATGGTTGTGATGTCCAACCTTAAGGTGGAATCATTGGTTGAGGGTTGAGGTAGTTTGGCCTCTGGAAGCCTTGGATTGGTTTTGATTGATGTGTTTTATAAGATCCATCATTCATGCTTGGAATATGGCACAGGGGTGTTGGCTGAAGAGAGATATGGCTCAATGGTGTTGTGGGTTTATTTCCATTGGATTTTTTTTTTTTGGTTGTTTATCATGATTCCTTTAGTTTTTCGGTTGAGTTATTAGTTCATGGAGTGTTGGTTGGACAAACGCTCTGGAGCCCGATGGACAGCTATAGTCCTGGAGCCTTGGTTGGACAAATGCTCTGGAGCCTAGGTGGGTTGAGTTACTAGTCCTAGAGCCTTGGTTGGAAAAATGCTCTAGAGCCTGGAAATGGCTGGGGTTGAGTTACTGGTCCTATAGCTTTGGTTGGAACAAACACTCTGGATCCCTGGGGAAGATTGGGTAGAGACCAATCTGTGATGGTTGTGATGTCCGACCCTGAGGTGGAATCATTGGTTGAGGGTTGAGGAAGTTTGGCCTCTGGAAGCCCTTGATTGGTTTTGATTGATGTGTTTGATGAGATCCAACATTCATGCTTGGAATATGGCACAGGGGTGTTCGCTAAAGAGAGATATGGCTCAATGCTGTGGTGGGTTTATTTCCATTGATTTTTTATTTTATTTTATTTTATTTTTATTTATTTATTTATTTTTATTTGGTTGTTTATCATGATTCCTTTAGTTGTTGGGTTGAGTTATTAGTTCATGGAGCGTTGGTTGGACAAACGCTCTAGAGCCCGATGGACAGCTATTGGGTTGAGTTACTAGTCTTGGAGCCTTGGTTGGACAAACACTTTGGAGCCTAGGTGGGTTGAGTTACTAGTCTTGGAGCCTTGGTTGGAAAAACGCTCTGGAGCCTGGAAACAGCTGGAGTTGAGTTACTAGTCCTAGAGCCTTGGTTGGAACAAACACTCTGGAGCCCTGGAGAAATTTGGGTAGAGACCAATCCGTGATGGTTGTGATGTCCAACCCTGAGGTGGAATCATTGGTTGAATGTTGACGCAATTTGGCCTCTTGAAGCCCTGGATTGGTTTTGATTGATGTGTTTGATGAGATCTAGCATTCCTGCTTGGAATATGGCATAGGGGTGTTCGCTGAAGAGAGATATGGCTCAAATAATCTATGGTCGTGTGTAACTTGGAAGTCCCATCTCCGATTGGTTTTCTACATTCATTAATGAAGATATCATTCCTTTGGTATTTGATGTATAAATGTATTGGTTATTATGTGGATTATATTGTTGTTGCATCCATTGTATTTATGTTGTTATTATGTTGGTTATAAGCATTTATTTGGACAGTAGTGTTGTATGGCTCTCTCCATGTTTTTACTTGTAAATGAATGCACAATGTATCTATGGTAAAATAGATTGTATTGTAGCTAATGATGTAAGGGAGAAATCCTTCGTAGTGATTCTCAGATAAGTATGAGACCCCTATGCTTAGATATGTTGTTTACACCTATAGTTTCAATGTTTGTGACATGTTTGACAAAATGCCTGTCATGGCTAGGAAGGGTCCAAATGATTTCTTAATGATGTGATTGCTTCCTTATCATTGTCCTATTGTTATTTATCATATCTAAACTTTTCATGAAGTTCTGGGCAAAGCATTGGGTTATGGGCCTGAAAAGGTGGCTCAAATCCCAGAGATGTAGGCACAAAACTGAGTTTTTGGGGCCCTTCCCACTGCCATGTAGTGTTATGCTGGGGATATAGCCTCCTGGCCGCTGGCATGTAGTGTTATGCCTGTGGATATGGCTCAAAGAGGTCAAAATTTCAGTGTGAAACAGAGGTAAGAGGCCTGAAAGGTTGGGTTACATCTTGGGGGTCTTGTTGTCATTATACAAGGTCTGTATGTTGTGTTCCCATCGGTTTCACTTCCTTAAGGTCACCTTGGAGGTTGAATCTCACTATAGTAGTCTCTCGTCACATGTTTACCCTCGTTGGTCGGTTACTTGGGTAAATGTGGGAAGAGGGTGTTACAAAGTGGTATCAGAGCATGGTTCAACCCTTGGACTGGATGGGCGGTATGTTGATCGTGATTTTCTATTGGTTGCATATGTGTTTCTCACACCTATGGTGTATGTGTTTTTTGCCTTCGTGTTGTGTTGGCCATGGTGGAAGTGGTGTCGCTATGGAAGGGTTGATGGTGTTGTTGATAACATGTTGCCATGAGTGTATGACTAGTTACGTGTCGTTCTTTCTTATGTATTGTTCATGCACGCTTGCTTACATGTTGTTACATGTTGTGTATGCTAGGTCACATATTGGTCATGCTTGTGTGTTGTCTGTTTATGCTTGTTTATGTGATGTTATATGTGGGATATGCATTGGTCATTCATGAATGGTTATACATGTCAAGTGGGTGCATATGGTCAAGTTTGCATTGGTTTAGGTTGTTGTGCATAAGGACATTGTATGAAATTAGGTCATCATGATGATATTAGTCAGTTATGTTCTAATGTGTTGACTAAGATAGGGCAGGAGATGTAGACCATCAAAGTGAAGTTGGAGTAGTGTACCTCGAAGCAAGAGCATGTCGTCATACAAGTTTGGATGTTGGGCATGTAGGTTAAGGATTGTTATATGCATTATGGTTATGAGTATCCCTTTCATTCTATTAATGTTATGGTTACGTACATTATAAATGCTAGTTGGTTAGTGCGGTTATATGTACATGTGTCGGATAGTCATGAATGATAGCAACCTGTGGTGGTATGCATTGCTATTGTTGCTTTATGTTAGATAACTTATATGTTGTTGATGAGCATGTTGTGGGTTAACTTGTTGTTGTTGTATGATAGTTAGCTTGATTATTAAGTTACATGTTGTTGATGAGCATGATATATAACTTGTTGTTGTTACATGCTAGTGACTTGACGGTTAGGGTTATGACATTCAAGCATGAGTCGACCTAATTATGATAGTGTGTTGTATTATGTCTAGATTGACTATGCATATGTGATTGTATGCATGAATGACATTTTCTTATGGGTTTATGATGGGAACATGTTAGCTAGATATTGTTACGGATATCATGACCTTATTTATGATTGGGTTGATATGTTGTGAAGTTATATCGTGTTAATCTAGTATTGGTTGTGCAGACAATATAACCTCCCCTAAGATACATTAAGGTATGAGTTTGCTTATGTCGTATACTTGATGCTTGAATGTTTGATTATGTCTTCTATTTGGTGTTTGAGTGATTTGGCGTTTATTGCGTCATCTATTTGATTTATTTAACATGGTATGTTTGCAAGTTGTTTGAGTGTTTGATTAATTACATGATATGAGTATATGTGTCTGTAAAATTTCATGAAGGAATGACCTTGCTTTAAGATGGATGTGCTAACACATGTGCTGAGATACCTGGTATATACTTGAGTGTAAGTAGGTGATAGTTGTAGCATTATGTATCATGACCGATGAATGTGAGTTGATTGTTGATTATGACATGGTTGTTAGTCTTGGTAAAAGTTGATTTTGAATTGACATATATGTTGCCTTGATGTTTGGTACATATGGATGACATGTGTGTTCAGTTACAGATCAACATGCTTGGCACAACAAGGTAAGATAATTGGTATATTGTTATAGGTATTTATACATTGACAGTTATGTGTTTATGGCATTATGATGCAGGGGATTGCATGGCAAAAGAGACTGCCATGAAATCTTGAAGAAGACTTAGGTTGAGCTTTCTTTGGAAGCACTGGGGACCCATGGGGATCGAGTCATGGTTTTTGTTGGCAGCCTTGTGATTTTGGTCTTTTGTGGTTTGTTGTGCTTGATTTGCGGCTTTGTTTATGTCTAGTGTATGGCCATACCACTTTGTTTACAATGTAGCATTATTATTGGTTTTCATGATTTTACTCTTGTTTGCTCTTGTTCTTTCCTTTTATGAAGCTTGGTGCAAGAGTAAGCGCAGTTGAAGGTAAGAATCTAACAATTGGATGGACTGGTTGGGTCCATTGTGGTAAATGGATGGTGATAGTACAAACATGAGAAAAGTAACCAGAAAGATAAAGTAAATGGATTTGAGGTGTCAGATGCCTTGGCTATGTAGGGAATGATTGTTCTCAATGTTGTGCATGGTGTGCCCAGATAAAGGAAGGTATCTTAACCTTGACCTTATGATATATAGAAATTGTGTTGTGATCATGATTATGTTGATGTTTATATATATATACAAGTATGTAAATATGTATGTATGTCGACAGGGTCGTCGTGGATCATGGTTATTTGATGCTAAATGTTTATACGTATATATGTGTGTATGTATGTTGTTGCCTGACATAATCATGATTGTTTTATGATGTTTATATATGTGTATGTATCTATGTATCTATGTCACTGTATGACATGGTTTTCAAGGATCATTCTTGTGGAGGAATGATTGCTTATGCAGGTGAATGGCATGACGAGGTTTCTAGCTATGAGGAATCAAGTGGCAGACTAACCTCGAAACATCTATGAGGTTAGTATCATGTGGATATGATTTAATGTTATATGCTTGTACTATTCCTATGTTATGGCAGGTAATGCTGAGGGGTACATCAGAGAAGTGAAAGTAGTGTGATTTACAACATGTTAGAATAATAATGGATAACGGAAAGGCACAAGAATCAAGGTTTTTTGTGGGGTCAGTGTGTGGTCTATGGTTGTGCAGTACTATTGTTGTGTAATTGTCGTGCATGTTGTATATTTAGTGATTGTACCTATGGTGATGTGTAAATGTTGTATATGTAGTGTTGTGTACATGTGATGTTGTATGCCTATTATATATGTGGTGTTGTGTATATATTTCATATGCAGTGTTGGATATAGATCGTGCTATGTACATGTTGGATATGCGGTGTTGTGTATGTACGGTGCTATGTACATGTTGTATATGCAGTGCTATGTACATGTGGTGTTGTGCAGATGTTGCACAAGTGGTGTTGTGTGCAAGTGGTGTCGTGTACATGTCATGCACGTAGAGTTGTGTACAAGTGATGTCGTGCATGTTGTGGTGTGTGCATATGGTATCGTGTACACATTGTACATGTGGTGAGGTGTACATTTGGAATTGTGTACACGTTGTGCAGGTGTTGTCGTGTACACGTGATGTTGTGCACACGATGTGCAGGAAGTGTTGTGTATAGGTGGTACTGTGTACGTGTTGTGTATATGGTACTGGAATACATGTGATATTGTGTGCATGTTGTGTTGCGGGCATGCGGTACTATGTATGTGCATGGTGTAGTCGTGGCATGGTAACATGTGTATTCATTGTGTTTTACTATGTATACGTATATGTATGTGTTGTACATCGGGTGTAGGTGTGTGTGTTGCACACCAAATGTAGGTGTATGTGTTGTTTTGTATGGTACACCGGGTTTAGGTGTATGTGTTGTATGTCGGTTTAGGAATATGTATTGTGTTGTATTGTCCATCGAGTGTAGGTGTATGTGTTGTATGTTGATGTGGTTGTATGTATTGTGTGGCGTTGTACATCGTGTGTGGATGTATTTGTTCTAATGTATATTGTGTGTATGTGTACGTGATTGAAGAAAAGTAAAGGCACTGGGTGTTTGCCAAGGGTGGAAACCGATCTGGTATGGGTACAAAAGAACAAGGCATAAGTAAGGACCGATGAAGGATAAGTATCAATATTTTATTTCAGTCCTATTATGCATGTGTTCTACGATTCTGACTTATGATGGTTACATGTCATTTATGATTATGGTTATGATGATTGCATGTGATTCATGATTTTGACTTATGATGGTTATGTTTTGAGCTAACTCGACGTGATATGTTTATACATGATGATTTGATCAAACAACTAGTTTGACTTGTGATGAGATGAAGTAAACAAGATTGCAAGTGTACCTTATTGACAAGCTACCAATGAGGTATGATTTGAAGTTATTTAAATTTATTTTCAATCTAATGGTAGTTACGTGCTTGGTATAGGAAGCACAAAAATTCCCGGTTGGATGGTTGAAACTGATTGCAAGCATTATAAGCAACAAAAACAAAAAATTGGAACATGCAACAGTATGCTGGTAAAGAACTTCGGGAACAAGGCCATTATGGGACACTAGTACCCAATAGTGCCCATTTATTTCCATGAGCATGTTATGACTGGTATGATGGAAATTGGAAGGTGTGTGACTGCACGGAAGGTGGGGATTGGAATGCCCGAGGGACTGTGTAGTAGAGAAGGGAAGGTTGAGGTGGATTTTTTTTTGTCATTAACATTGCCAGATTGAATCAAATGCGCATTGGGAGTGTGCCCTGCAACAATGAGTTGGTAACTGTTCACTGAGAGGACAAGTGGTGCAGGATTGTAGTGTTGGACATTGGATGCAACTTTGCCTTTAACAGTGGATTCTGGACTTCCTGGAAAGGAGGTGAATCCTGGTATTACTTTTACGGTGGAGGTGTGAGCCTCTGGATTCACTTGTTGCTGATATGGGCATCGTATCCTTTTATTTGTTGGTTGGTAAAATGTGTATATGTGTATATTATTGTAAATACTGCATCTATAGTGAGTTGTTTTATAAAGCTCCAGTAAACAGTATGATTGTCATGTTTTAGTAGATGGTCATTGTAAATACTGCATCGAGTTATGTTATAAATATCCATGGGAAATATGTTTTGTTTTCAACGGTCTTGCTGATTATAGGTTTCATTGAACATAAAGGATAGTGTTCCCCCAAGGGGGAGGGTTTTGTAACAGAAATGGTGAAAATTCGAAGTACTAAAGTTAAAATAATAACCACAGTTGATGGGGCATGTATTCCAAGTTTAATGGTGGGCAAAACATCCTAGCGGGTGTTAATTCAGTTTATTATGGGTAAAGGAAATTGGAAAAGGCAAAGGCTTTGGGAATGCAAAATGGCATTTTGGCACATTAATTTATGAAAAATATGGAAATTAGCAGAAAAGGGAGTTGAAAGGTCGCAGGTTGCATGTGAGGAGGAAAATGTAAAATGAAGAAAATAGAGGCCTCATTACTAAAAAGGCTTATGAGGATCAGTTGGTAAGATTTTGTTAGTGCATTTTTGGAGCTCTCTCATTATTCTCTCTCTCTCTCTCTCCCGTATTCTTATATACTTACAGTTTTATTGGATAACCCTTGGAGAGTGTGGATACTTGGTGATTTGGAGCAAGAAGGAAAAGGAAGAGTAGGAAAGTGCAAGCAAACATCGAGATCAGTAGCTACAACGTTATTTGATTGTAGGTACCGAGTTGCATGTATGTTTTCCTCACTAGTTTTGGCATGCATGGTGTATGCATGTGGATTTTCCTAGCCTTGCCATTTCCTCGATAGCCATGGTGTTGTGGGTTTATTTCCATTGTTTTTTTTTGGTTGGTTCTCATGATTCCTTTAGCTGTTGGGTTGATTTATTAGTTCTTGGAGCCTTGGTTGGACAAACGCTCTGGAGCCTGGTGGACAGCTATTGGGTTAAGTTACTAGTCATGTAGCCTTGGTTGGTCAAACACTCTAGAGCCCTAGGTGGGTTGAGTTACTAATCTTGGATCCTTGGTCGCAAAAATTCTCTAGAGTCCAGAAAAAACTGGGGTTGAGTTACTAGTCCCGGAGCCTTTGTTAGACTCGGAGCCCTGGAGCAGCTTGGGTAGATACCAATCTGTGATGGTTGTGATGTTTGACCGTGAGGTGGAATCACTAGTTGAGGGTTAAGGTGGTTTGGCCTATGGAAGCCTTAGATTGGTTTTGATTGATGTGTTTGATGAGATCCCACGTTCATGCTTGGAATATGGCACAAGGTTGTTTGGATGGAGAGAGATATGGCTTAGCTAATCTATAGTTGGGTGGAACGTATAAGTTCCATCTCCGATTGGTTTTCTACATTCATTGTTGAAGAGCTCATTCCTTTGGTACTTGATGTATTAATGTACTAGTTATTATGTTTATACTATTATTGTTGTATCCATTGTCTTTCTGTTGTTATTATGTTAGTTATAAGCATGTATTTTGACAGTAGTGATGTATGGATCTCTCCATGTTTTTACTTGTAAATGAATACACATTGTATCTATGGTCAAATATATTGTATTGCAGCAAATGATCTAAGGGAGAAATTCTTCTTAGCAATTCTCATATAAGCATGAGACCCCTATGCTTAGATCTATTGTTTACACCTGTAGTTTCAACGTTTGTCACATGTTTGACAAAATGCCTGTCATGGATATTAGGGGTCCAGATGAGTTCTTAATGATGTGATTGCTTCCTTATCATTGTCCTAATGTTATTTATCATCTCTGAACTTTTCATGAAGTTTTGGGCAAAGCAATGGGTTTTGGGCCTAAAAAGGTGGCTCGAATCTCGGAGATACAGGCACAAAACTGAATTTTTGGGGCCCTCGCCACTAGCATGTAGTGTTATGCCTAGGGATATAGCCTCCTGGCCATTGAATGTAGTGTTATGCCTATGGATATGGCTCAAAGAGGTCAAAATGTCACTCTGAAACAGGGGTAAGAGGTCTGAAAGGTTGGGTTACCTCCTAGGATGTTGTTATTACTGTATAAGGTCAGTATGTTGTGTCTCCATCGGTTCCACTTCCTTAAGGTCACCTAAGAGGTTGAATATAATAATAGTATCCTTTCGTCACATGTTTACCTCGGTTGGCCGACTATTTGGTATATGTGGGAAGAGGGTGTTACATTAAGGAGATATAAACCTTATATTATAGATTTTGGATTTTAAGTTTTTTTTATTAATTCTATTGTAACGAACTATCTAGTGGAATATACATGACAATTATCAGATCACACTGAATCAAGAGGAGGAGAATTTGATTGCCCTAGATTTAAAAACTTCATGCAATAAAGTTAATAAAGGAAAAATAATACCAAGGTCATGGGACACGTATTCCAAGCTGAATGTTGGGAAAAACATCTTAGTGTGGGTGTTGATTTGGTTTATTATGGCTAAGGGAAATTGACAAAGACAATGGCAAAGGCTTTGAAAAGGCATGAGGCATTAGTTGGCATTATATTTATGAAAATAATGGGAAATAGGAGAAAAGGAAGGTGAAAGGTTGCAGGTTGCATGTGAGGAGGAAAATGAAGGAAAATAATGGAAAATGAAGAAAATATAGGCCTTATCAATAAAAGGGCTTATGAGGATCAATTTGTAGCTTTTTGTTAGTTCGGCTTTGGAACTCTCTCTCTCTCTCTCTAATATTTCCCTGTTACACACTTGGATACTTAGATCTGTTAGGTCCCTATATTACTAGTATAGTCCCTTATTGTTGTTAGTGTAAGCCCCTTATTGTTATTATTGTACCCCTGTAACCCCCATATTGTTATTATTGTGCCCTTAAATTATTATTGTTAGGTCGGCTAGGATTACATTGTGGCCCCACTAGGATTACATTGGGCCCCATGGACTCCTATATATAGAAAAGAGGTTTTGTAATTTGTATCATCCAAGAATTGTTCATTCATGTAATGTATTGGAGGTTGCCCCCTCGAAGTGGCTTATTTCTAAGGCGTTGATATCTCTTTTCTTCTATTTTTGGAACAGGTTTCACAGCAAGATCATTCTTGGAACACTCTAGTATTTGATCAAGAAAAACAAAATAAGAGAAAAGAAGGCAAAGGGAAGAGAAAATCAAGCAAGAAAGAGCATAATCAAGTGTCTACATCGAGATTACTTGAAATTATCGATTTACATGTGTTATTTCTTTGCTAGATTCCGTATGCATGGTACATGCATGTTTGTGTATGGTTATATTGTTGTCATTGGCATTGGTTTTGCCAAGTGTGACAGTGATTTTCAGCCTTTCCATGCCATTTCTGGATAGCCATGGTGTGATGGGTTCTCTTTTACTTGGTTAAGTTGAATTGTCATGTGGTTTTGAAACTGAGTGGGGTAGTCTTTGAAGGAGAACACAAGGCCTAGGAATCCCTAGATTGATATATGGCAGGATTGCAATAAAGCTATATTTTGTGTACCTCAATGGACCTAGGAATCCTCAATCGGTGAAGGACGAGATATACGGTAAATTCTAGAGGTGTGTGCCCTCGATTAGGCCTAGGAATCCTTGACCGGTGAATGGCGAGATATACGGTAAAGCCTAGAGGGTATAGTTTCGATTAGTCCTAAAAATCCTCGACTGGTGAATGGTGGGATATAAGTTAAATCCTAGAGACGAGGAGACAAGAAAATTCCTCATGATGTAGGTGGAGAGATCCTTAGGCATCCATTCTTGTATAAGCCTAATGATCCCTGGACCGGTATATGATGGGATTTTTGTAAAGCCTGATATTGTATGTTTATTTTTTGGGCCTTATAATCCCTTGGAGGGATTTTGATAAAGCCTAAGGAAACCTGGATTGGTTTTGTTGTGAGTCCCACATTCATGCTTGGAATATGGCACTATGGTGATTGGATGAAAGAAATATTTGGTTCAACCCAATCTATGGTCAGGTGGTTTGTGGAAATCCCTAACTTGGTTGGCTTATGCATTCAATAATAATATCTACTTCTCCTTTGGTATTTCATGTATAAATGTACTTGTTCAGATGTTGTTATATCCTTGTTATTTATGTTGGTTATGAGTATGATTTATGATAGACTTGATGTATGGCTCTTATCATGTTTTGATTAGAAAATGGGTGAACAGTGAATATATAATGTAATATATGATAATGCATCTATTGTGACAAGGCATCATTTCTTGTTGATGATTCTTAGATAAGTATGAGACCGTTATGCTCAGATATGTTGTTATGACATGTAGATTACATATTTGTGACATGTTTGACGAAATGCCTATCATGGGTAGTAGGGGTCATATCAAGTACTTGTGCCAATGATTGCAATAGTAGCCTTATTCCATTGTTATTATTCATTTTTTGATGTTTCATGAAGTTTTGGGCAGTGGCCTCAGACCTAGACTTGAAAAAGTGGCTCAGAATCCGAGGTCATTGTCTCAGAACTGCCTGAAAAAGGCCACAGTCGCTGGCATGCCTTGTTGTGGGAGTAGTTGGAATGCCTCAATCGCATGCATGGCTTGTCAAGGGAGTAGTAGAAGGTCCATATCAACAAAATGAAAATTTGTCTCAGGAGTTAGGCACCTAGAAGGGTTGGTTGCATGCTGAAGGGTCTCTAGTTCCTGAGGAAGGGCAAATTGGTTATGTTTTGTTGGTTCCGCTTCCTTAACTATACATAGGGAGTTGAATCACATCATAGTAGCCTGTCGTCACATGTTTACCCCAGTGGACCGGTTAGCTTGGGTAAATGTGGGAGGAGGGTGTTACAGGGTGGTATTAGAGCATAGTTCGCCCCTTGGACTAGATGGTTGGTGTGTTGGTCATGCATACATGTTGGTTGCATATGTGTTCTTTATGCTTGTTATGTATGCATGGTGGTGGTCATGGTTGCAATTGTGTCGCCATGTGAAATTTTATGGTGTTGATGTTGGATGTGTTTATCATTAGTATATGTAGGTTATGCATGTCAGTGTTTATATGTTGTTATGCATACATTGACATGGTGATAGTTGTCATGCATTAGATCATGGTATGCAGTTGGTATGGTCATGCATTAATAACTGGACAATGGTTGAAATTATGTTTATATACTATTATGATTATGATTATATATGTATTGTACTAATCTGGTTGATCTTGCAGATGAGATATCTGCCACTGAACTATATTGAGGTATGTTGATTATGTTATGGATTGGTTTTAGTTGACATGGTATACTTGTAGGAAAGAGATAAAATATGACTAGCAAAATGGTAGAGTACAGTCCATGAGATTCCCCCTATGGATCAAATGAGCAACATGGTGGTGGGCATTCTTTTGACTTAGCAGACACATTGAGAAAGCTTGAAGGCAGAAACAAGAAGTCGCAAGGTAGATAATGATAGGATCATTTAGGCACATGAGAAACAAGCAGAATTTAATGCAATAATCCTTCGGAGTTTGTTATAAATGCAGATACAAGGACCACTTCGGATCAGCCATGGGAAAGAGGATAGAATAATGGGGCATATGACAACAGATCTCATGGTGGGTATAGGTCAGATAGGCATGACATAATTAGAGATGGTAGGCTCTGTTAGAAAATTAAATATTACAGAGCAATGCAACACATAAAATATGCCGAAAATAAAAGCACACAAAACACATAAAACTAGAGAGACAGATATACGTGGTTCACCCAGTTTGGGCTACGTCCAACTCGAACAGCCAATCCTTCCTTTCTATTATCCAGCAAAAATGAAGAGACAAAACCTACAGCAGATCCGCTGTAATATCCTTTGTTCTCTCTCACAATCTCCCTCTCTGTTTCTCACTCTGAGAATACACATACAATGCACAGCCGCAATACAATGCTCTCATAAAAGCGAGGGATTGCCTTCTAGGGAAAAAAACCCTAATCTAAACATAACTTCTACCATCAGATCATTTGCCTAATGAACAACCCAGATTGACTAGAAATTACTATACTTTTACAAGGCAAATTTACATCTATTTTTAGCTTCGGGGGCGCTGCCCCCAAAAACCCCCGCCAAGGGGGGGCTCCAAAAAGTGCTTCCGCCCCCCCCCCCTGGACCCCCCACGGCAGCGATTAATTACGGGCGGCGTTGCCTCCCCTTTTAAGGTACAGGGGTCCAATGTTGTGATACAAAGTAAACAAGATAATCAGGCTCCACACCCAACAGGCTCTTGGATACTCCAGATATGAGAGGTGATCGACACATTTTCTATTCTTGTTTTGGTTCTAACAGGTATCTCGATCATTGTCGTTATCATCCTTACAAGAGGAATGCCAAGGGATATTTTCTAGATGAGTTAAAGAAAGCAAAGACACCTATCTTTGATGGAGATTTGAAGAAGCATGAGGATGTAGAGGCATGGTTACTTGGGATTAAGAAATTATTTGAGTTTCATGATTACATAGAGAACATGAAGGCCATAATAGCTATCTTTAGCCTCAAAGGGAAAGTAGACATATGGTGGGAAGATGTGAAGCAAGGTAGAGACACTGGTACAAAAGAGTTGAGTTGAGCATGAATTCAAGAGACTTTTCAAGAAGAAATGATTGTTAGAGAGGTACTACGACATCAAATCCAAGGTGTTTTATGAGCTAAATATGGGATCAATGACAAATTAGGAGTACACAACTAAGTTTTGGGAGTTATTGAGGTATGTATTGTATCTTGAGGATGAGAAATTTAAAGTTCATATATTTTTCAGTGAATTTCCATTAGCATTTAGAGATCAGATTGAGTATGAAGACCCTCGGTCACTTGAGGAAGTCATTGGTAAGTTGAAGCATTGTTGAGAGAAAGACACAGGTAAAGGTAAATGGTAGCTGAAAATAACAAGACACCAGAATACAGGTGAGAAAGAAAATGTTTCACCTTACTAGAAATTCAATGTAGTTGGACAGGCACATGGGTCACAACCTGGAGGACAATAGAGTATAAGTGATGGTAAGGGACAATTGTTATGTTGGAAATGTGATAAGGAGCATCTCAAAAGGGATTGTGCACATAATCAGGGCGGTAGGTCTTAGATCTATAGTGCACAGGAAGCGCAGACTCTTGGGGTTGTTGGGAAGAGCATTCCTCGGATCTATGCAACATTGGATAACAGGCATGCAGATCACCATGCGTCTATTATCGAGATGGACGGTGAGCTTTGTGATTAAGTTGTTTCTATTTTGATCGATCCTAGATCAAATTATAGTTATGTTAACTATGAATTATTGGATAAGTGCGGTTTAAGTAAACAATTGCATGCAAAATCCTGGTTAGTGTAGTTGGCTATAGGTACAAAGAGAAGAGTTCATCATTGGGTAAGAGCTTATGCATTTGAGTTGAATGGCATGCCTACATCAATGCATTTGAATGTACTTCCGTTGGGATCATACAGTATGTTGTTGGGTATGGATTGGTTGTATCTTCACATGAATAAGGTGGAATTTTATGACAAAGCTATTAAGTGTTTGGATGACAATGGAGAAGAGAGGATCTTGCAAGGTAAGAAGAAGGAAACATGAGTTAGAATGGTGACAACCATGCAGGTAAAGCACAGTCGCAGAAAATGGTGTGTGTTAATTGTCGTGCATATTTCTAGTGATAAAGATAAGGAGGATGAGGATGTGGGGGTATTGAATAGGTACCCGATCTTGTACCAGTTTCAGGATGTATTTCCAACAGAGATCTCAGAGTTTTCGGCTCGTAGAGAAGTGAAATTTTTTTATTGAGTTGGTATTAGGGGCAACACCAACTTTGAAGGCACCATATAGGATGAGAACTCCACAGTTAATAGAGTTGAAGTTGCAGTTGAAGGAAATGTTTGACAAAAGGATACATTAGGCAAAGTGTATCACCTTGGGGTGCACCAGTGTTGTATGTAAAGAAGAAGGATGGTACTCTTAGGTTATCCATTGATTACAGGAAGTTGAACAAGGTTACCATTAAGAACATGTATTTGTTGCCGAGGATTGATAACTTGTTTGATCAATTAAAGGGAGAAGCAGTGTTCTCAAATATTGATCTGAGATCTAGATATCATCAGGTACACATCAAGGAAGAGGATATTTAAAAGACTTCTTTCCGGACCAGGTATGGGCATTATGAGTTTGTTGTATTTCCATTTGGTTTGATTAATGCTCCAACTACCTTTATGTGCTTGATGAATAATGTGTTGTGTCCTTATATGGAAAAGTTTGTTATTATATTCATTGATGATATATTGATATATTCTAAGAATGGGGGAGAGCATGTCGAGTATTTATCGAAAATATTGAGGTTGCTAAGAGAGCATCAGTTGTATGCCAAGCTTATCAACTACAATTTATTTCAGACAAAGGAACATTACTTGGGGCATGTGGTCTCCATGGAAGGCATAACAATGGACCTGAAAAATATAAAACATATCATGGAACGGGAAGCTCCTAAGAATGTGCATGAGGTAAGGTCATTTATGGGTTAGCAGGTTATTACAGGAGGATCATTAGGAACTTCTCACAAATTTCTTATCCTATTACATCGTTGTAAAGGAAAGGTAAGAAATTTTAATGGATAGAGGAATGTGCGACAAGTATTGAGAAATTGAAGCAATTGTTGACGAATTCTCCAGTTCTCAAGATTGTAGATTCAGAAAGAGAGTTTGTGGTATGTACAGATGCTTGCAAGAGAGGACTTAGTGGGTCTTTATGTAGGAAGGATAGGTGGTATGCTATGAATCAAGGAAACTGAATGAGCACGAGCATAACTATCTCACACATCATCTTGAGTTGGCAGCAATCATCCATGCATTGAAGATGTGGACACACTATCTTCTTGGTAGGAGGTTTGTATTGATGAGCGACCACATTGGTTTGAGGTATTTATTTGATCAACCGAATTTGAATTCCAGGAAATCTATCAATGAGTGAGTTTGACTTCGAGATTAGGTACATTAAGGGTAAGGAGAACAGGGTTGTAAATTCTCTTAGCAGGAGAGTACAGGTAGATCACATAGAAGCTATGAGCTCTTATGGGACATATCTACATGATCATATCTTACAAGCATGCCAACAAGATGACAGGTATAGAGAGATTACGCAGAGGTTTCAACAGGGTACAGGTGATAAGGACGTGGACTATCGTCTTACAACATATGGTTTTATCAGATTTAGGGACAGGATATATGTGTTGAATGATAGTGAGCTCAAGAATACTATCTTGTGAGAGTTTCATGAAAAATCATATTCAATTCACCCACGATACCAAAATACATTGACATCAGTGAAGAAGTTTTATTATTGGTTCAATTTGAAGAAGGAAGTGGCAAAGTTTGTGGCTAGATGCTTGGATTTTCAGTAGGTAAAAGTAAAATGTAAGCATCCAGGTGGACTACTATAACCGATTTAGATTCAAGAGTGAAAGTTGGAGGTCATTTCCATGGATTTCATCATAATTTTTTCAAGGACATCTAGACAACATGATTCTATCGTGGTTGTGGTAGACAGGCTGAAAAAGGTAGCACACTTCATTCCAACGAAATCTTCTTATTCAACTAATGATGTAGCAAAAGTCTTCATCAAAGATGTGTGAGGCTGAATGGTGTTCCAAGGAAAAATGTGTCAGACAAGGATGCTAATTTCATTTCCAAGTTTTGGAAGGAGTTGTTTGTAGGTTTGTGGACATAGTTTGCCTTGAACACAACTTATCATCCATAGAAAATGAACAAACGGAGAGGGTCAACAGGATATTGGAGGAATGTTGAGGATGTATGTAGTGCATCGGCAGAGGAGATGGGAGGAGCACCTTCCATTGGTTGAGTTTTCTTATAATAATGGTTATCAGGAGTCACTGAGGATGAGTCTGTCTGAGGCACTCTATGGGCGAAGTTTTAATACTCCCATCAGTTGGAGTGATCCAGTGAATAGGGTGTTGATAAGACCATATATGTTGACAGAAATGGAATAGGAAATGTAGGTAATCAAGAATAATCTAAAGGCAGCACACGACAGGCTGAAAAATTTATGTAAATCAGAACAAGATGTTTAAGGAGTTTCAGGCTAGGGAGCAAGTAAGCCCAAGTAGAGCTCCTTAAGGATTGGGTTGTGTGCGAAGCTACCACCTTTGTATTGTGGGCCTTTCGAGATCCTAGAGAGGATTTGACTAGTGCCTTATCGACTTACATTGCCTCCAACAATGAAAGTCCATGATGTTTTCCATGTTTCATTGCTTAAAACATATGTAAAGGATGTTGATCGTGTTATTGATTGGTTTGTATTGCAGGTGGAACCAAAAGGAGAATTCCAGCCAAAATGTTTGTGTATTTTGTAGAGAAAGATGCTCATGCTCCGGAACCAAGAAATCATGCAGATTAAATTGCAGTGGAAGCACTTTGGGCCCGATGAAGCTACATGGGATATGTCTGATCAAATGCGAGTTGTGTATCATTCTTTATTCGTTGGTTGAGCGAATTTTTTTGGCATATGTTTTTGTGTGATGTTTTGGTATATGTATATATTTATATATGTATATGGATGTAAATATCGCCATGAGATTTGTTATAAATCTCAAATAAGCGGTATTGGTGTCATGCCGTTATGGTTGTCACATTGTTATGTTTTTCATATTGGTTTACTTCTCAACGGGATGATCATTGTAAATACTACATCGGGCTAAGTTTTAAAGCTCCATAAGCTGGAAATCTTGTCTTTCAACGGTTTTGTTGGTTGTAGGTGTCACTGAACACCGAGGACGGTATTCCCCTAAGGGGGAGGGGTCTGTTACTGCCCTAGGTTAAAAACTTCATGTAATAAAGTTAATAAAGGAAAAAATAATAACCAAGGTCACAGGACATGTGTTCCAAGTTTAATGTTGGGAAAAACATCCTAGTGTGGGTGTTCATTTGATTTATTATGGCCAAGGGAAATTGGCAAAGGCTTTGGAAAGGCATGAGTCATTAATTGGCATTTTATTTATGAAAATAATGGAAAATAAGAGAAAAGGAAGGTGAAAGGTCACACGTTGCATGTGAGGAGGAAAATGAAGGAAAATAATGGAAAATGAAGAAAATAGAGGCCTCATTGATAAAAAGGCTTATGAGGATCAGTTTGTAGATTTTTGTCGATTTACTTTTGGTGTTATCTCTCTCTACTCTCTCTATCTCTCTCTCTCACTCTTGGGCATTTAGATCATTCTTGGAGCACACTAGTATTGGATCAAGAAAATCAAAGGAAGAGCAAAGAAGGAAAAGGGAATCAAAGATCAAGCAAGGAAGAGCATAATCAAGCGGCTACAACAGGATTACTTGCATGTATCGATTTTCATGCGTGATTTCCTTACTAGATTTGGCATGCATGGAACATGGATGTGTGTATCTGGTTCTCTTGCTATCATTGGCATGGGTTTTTCCAGGTGTGACAATGATTTTCAACCTTGCTTTGCCATTTCCGGATAGCCATGGCGTGATGGGTTCTCTTTTACTTGGTTAAGCTGAATTGTTGAATGGTTTTGAAACTGAGTGGGGTGGTATCTGAAGAAGAACACAAGGCCTAGGAATCCCTGGACCGGTATATAGTGGGTGTTATCACCCAAAAAATTTCAAAATTTTACTTGAAATGTGTCAAGTTGGTCTTTAGGTTAGTTAGGTTATACAACATTATGAAATGATAAATTTTTATGATGAACATAGGTTTTAAGTTTTTGTTTTAAGTTGTTAGAGATGATCTCGAGTCATATCAAAAGAGTAGATCTTGAGTAGATACTTTAAAGTAACTTAAAGTCTTAAATCTAGCCATTTGTCATAAATGATCTGATTCCGCAGCGATTTTAGTACAAAATTAACAGATTTTGCTGCGGAAACACCTAGTAATTTCGTAGCAAAACTGACACTTGTAAAAATCAATGTACTATGAAATCTGTCTCATTCTATAACGGTTTTTTGCATAATGATGAGTGGTTAACCTCTGAAGGTTTCGAGGTTATGCTGTTAGAGTAGGGTTATCATTCAAGAGTTAGGCACGTTTAACATCAGCCACCATTTGAAATCCATCCCATTTTCCTTTTCAAATATATCCCTCATTTCTCATACTTTATTTCTCGCTTTTGAAATATGTTACCAAAGAAACTTACTGTCATTGACATCTCCCGTAGAAATCCCTTGTTATGCCAGTCTTCCTCTACCACAGCAGCTCGCTGTCATCAAAGGATTTTGTTGAACGTGTAAAAATATAAGGAAGGCCATTGTTGCAAAACAAGAACGAGATGGCTACACCAAAGAAAATTTATAAAGGGGGTCTGCCATTCAGGTACGAGCCTACAAGTCCAAGCTTAATCATGGAAGACCCATATTTTTTTAATATTTTTACAAGAGCAGGTTGCATTCAGTTCTGTCAAAGGTTGCAAGGTCATCATAAATAGGTGTCACAAGATTTCATGATCAATTTCAAAGGCACATATACAAAGGTTGGTTGTCTTCATGTTCCAATTACACCTGATAACATTTCTAAAGCAACAGGGATCCCGAGAACCGGAGAAAAATGCTTTAAATCTACCAAGTTTAACTTGAAAAGTTGTGATGATTACCTAAAACCTAAACATGTAGGGATAAAAATGAATGAATGAATTCCTAGAACTTGTCTTAGAGATAATTATTTAAATTATTAACAATCGTACAGAAGTACTTTACATGCGAAGGAAGATTCCAAACAATCTACATGTATCACTTCAAGTTGTTGCTTCATTTTACAGGGAAGAAGTTGATAGAAATTCCTTTTTACCTTTTTAGAAGTCTTGGAAAAATGGCATACAAAGTGCAAGGAAGACTTGAAAGAAGTGAAACTTCCATTTTTCACCATGGGTTGATGAAATTACTAGTGCTGGAGGAATTAAGTAAATTGAACAGAGATTGGGCATCCTTCTTGTTCACGAATGGGTATGAAATGGATATTTTGTCTCCAAGGAAAACTCCTAAACTCAAAAATTCTTCTTCAAGGCAAGAGCTGAGTGCCACTGCAGAGTTAGAAAGGAATCAACAAGAAGGTTTAAAATCTACAACTAAATATTTGGATGAAGAAACTGAATTCATTCAAGGGACAGTATCACCTCCAGCAACTAGCAAGCAAGTTAACAAACGTGTCATGGATAGCAAGACCAAACCTGCAACAAAAAGGTCTAAAAAGAACACTAAAGAAATTGTTAGAGGAAAAGGCAGACTTGAAGACATTATACAAGCTATAGACATTGCAGAAACTCCTATAGTGAAAGAAACTATGATAGAAGGATCCAAAGTCAGAAGAAAAGGACTTATAGCCAAGAAATTGGATTTTTATCCAGAAGATTCAGGTTTTCTTTTAAAACCTAGAAATCCTTTTACTAGATCCCAGATTTTTGCAACTGTCAATGTCAGAGATAAGCAGCAAGAGGGAGAGAAAGGAAAAGGGCAGAAATACAAGAATTTATAGGCATATCTCCTATTGAGACAAAGGTTACCAAAGAAAAGAAGGATCAATCTAAAATAAAGTTTCAAAATAAATTTGAAGCAAACTCTCTAAAGAGACAGAGCAAAGACAAGGAAGGAACAATCAAACAGAGAAAGGGAAAGGAGAAAGTCATAGAGAAAACTGAAAAGGAGATTCTTGAAGGACAGTTAAGAGCAGTAAGGGAAGAATTAACTGAAACAAAGAGAGAGCTAGAAAGATACAAGAAATATAGACAAATGATAGATGAGGTTGAAAAGAAAGTGAATGACCAGGTTACTCATTTTGAAAAGTCTATTGGAAAAGGCAAACAATTGTTGAAGAAATCACAGCCTTTACGCATCATGATGACACACACAAGGAAGAGAAATTTATGGTTACAGGCATAGAGGAAAAATCTTCAAAGGCAAGTCGAGGAGTTGAAAGAAAATATGGAAATGATGAAGACATAATCAGTCAAGAAAGATTTGGAAAGAGGAGCTATGGAGAAAACTGTGAAAACTACTCATGAAGGAACTGTTGGTAAATAAGAAAGTGACAATGGATTATAGATATTTTTTGTCTTATATTAATCATATTTTACATGTAGGTATATTCATGGATACTTTCAGCCTCAAAACCTAAGTTTTTTCAAGCCTCTGATAAGTTAGGCAATTCTACAGCGTATGCCAAGCTTGAAACACATTTTTTGTTGCGGAATTTCTAAAGAATTCTTTTTGGACTTAAGTTACTTAAACTGATAGGGATAAAGAGTTTTGAAGGTTATGTTTAATTTTTTTTGGTCATTTAATATCATCCAGTGGTAAAAAATAGCAGAGGATCACTAAATATCACCTTTTTGCTTGTGCTACGAAAGTAGCTCTAAGACTTTGTCTTGACAACAAGGTTGATTTTGATGGCTAATTTTTGAAAAAGAAGACATGTAAACATATATTTAAAGCTGCTCCCCATGAGAAGGACAAAGAGTATCAAATAAATGTTAAAGAGTATCATATCAGTGGAAATGTTCTGTTAAGGATATAGTTTGAAGATATCAGTTCACTGTATTGCCAAATCATCAAACTGACAACTCCTAAATGGTAGGCAGAGCATCATCACGAAGAAATTTAGAGTATTGAAGTCTTGTTTATGGTCAGCATAGTTGAAATTCATGATTCCTTTCAAGGAATATTTGGATCATCTTCAGTTTAAATGTAATAACTAGGTGTTTAAGTCATAGTAGGTTTCTAACTCATAATTCGAAAGGTGCCAATCCTAGTTGTAAAATAAGTTAGTAGTTAGATTTTGTTAGAGTAATGGAGTTTAATGGTCTAGCCACTTTGCAGACTGAATGTAAAGGCTAGATGCCTATAAGTAATGAGTACTTAGATGTATGAAAGGTTGGAAAATGTTATCAAAAGACTACCTTTGTAAAGCTCTGGATTGGCCGATATATACAGAAGCAGTTTAACTTTTTTGGACCTGAGATTATTTGTATAGTTCAATGAGTTTATATCTTATCTTTGAAATGTTTCCCTTTCATAGTTGTAATGCTTATTACTCAAAATTCATGGTTGGTCATGCTCTGACTTCCTTTAAGTGTTGAACTATGGTCAAATGAGTTTTTTGGGTCCTATCTTTGGAAGGTTTTCTTCAATGTTTTTAATGCTTATTACTCAGAATTCATGGTCATTCATGCTATGACTTCCTTTAAGTGTTAAGATTTGATGAGTCCCTTTTAATACTTTATTTTTAATACCTTGATGTGTCATTACTCATAATTCATATATCACATGCTCTGACTTCCTTTGAACCTCAAGTTATTGGGATTTTCCTGAATGTGTCACTCTTTCATTGAAGTATATACAAGCCTCAGTTTCTATAAGAAGAGCTATTGTTATCTTTATCCCTGCCTCTGACTCCATAGCCCAATGGTAGCAAGGCTCAGTTTCTATAAGAAGAGTTATTGTTATCTTTATCCCTGCCACTGACTCCATAGCCCAATGGTAGCAAGCTTCAGTTTCTATAAGAAGAGCTATTGTTATCTTTATCCCTGCCACTGACTCCATAGCCCAATGGTAGCAAGCCTCCATCTTTTCAACCTGTAAACATACAAAACCAAGACACATAGAGTTAGACATCTATCTATATCATTATTCCCTATCATTAATCCTTGAGAGAGCCCTCTCAGGCTGAGGAGGCTCAGTCAAAAGATTGGTTTGAAATAGTTACATTGAAGTTGTCTGATCAGCAGCCTATCGGGTCTGATTTTGGTGATAACAGTGGGATTGCAGTAAATCCAAATTTTGTGTACCTCGATGGGGCTAGGAATCCTTTACCGGTGAATGGCGAGATATACGGTAAAGCCTAGAGGTGTGTGCCCTTGAATAGGCCTAGGAATTCTTTACCGGTGAATGGAAGGATGCATGGTAAAGCCTAGAGGGTGGAGTCTTTATCAGGCCTACAAATCCTCGACCAGTGAATGGCGGGATATACGATAAAGCCTAGAGACTAGGAGACATGAAAGTTCCTCACGGGGTAGGTGGAGATATCCAAAGGCATCCATGCTTGTATAGGCCTAGTGATCCCTGGACCGGTATATGGTGGGATTGCAGTAAAGCCTGGTATTGTATGCTTATTGTTTGGGCCTAGGAATCCCTTGGCGGGATTGAGGTAAAGCCTAAGGAAACCTGGATTGATTTTGTTGTGAGTCCCACATTCATGCTTTGAATATGGCACAAGGGTGATTGGTTTAAATAAAGATTTGGTTTATCCCAATCTATGGTCGGGTGGTTCATGGAAGTCCTTGACTTGGTTGGCTTATGCATTTACTAATAAAAGCCCCTTCTCCTTTGGTATTTCATGTATAAATGTACTTTTTCATATGCGGTTTTTAGGGTTGTTATATCCTTATTATTTATGTTAGTTATGAGTATGATTTATGATAGACTTTTTGTATCGATATTATTATGTTTTGATTACGAGATGAATGAAAAATGAATATATGACCTAATAGATGATAATACAACTATTGTGATAAGGCATCAATGTTTATTGATGATTCTTGGATAAGTATGAGACCCCTATGCTCATATATGTTGTTATGACCCATAGATTAAATATTTGTGACATGTTTTCCGAAATGCTTGTCATGGCTAGTAGGGGTCAGATCAAGTACTTGTACCAATTATTGCATTAGTAGCCTTATTCCATTGTTAATATTCATTTCTAGGAGTTTCATGAAGCTCTGGGTAGTGGCCTGATACCTAGCCTTGAAGAAGTGGCTCATAATCTAGGGTCGTTGGCTTAGAAATGCCAAAAAAGGAAACATTCATTGGCATGCCTTGTTGTGGGAGCATATAAAAGGCCTTAGTCGCATGCATGGCTTGTCATGGGAGCGGTTGAGGGTCTAGATCAGAAAAATGACAAGTTTTCTTAGGAGTTCGGCACCTGAAAGGGTTGGTTGCTTCCTAAAGTGTCTGTAGCTCCTAAGGAATGTCAGATTGGTTATGTTTTGTCGGTTCCACTTCCTTAACTATACATGGGGAATTGAATCACATCATCGTAGCCTCGCGTCAAATGTTTACCCCAGTTGACGAGTTAGCTTGGGTAAATGTGGGAGGAGCGTGTTATAGATGATGTAATTATGTGTGGAGATTTTTAATAAATCAAAGATGTGATTTCATAAGCTATATTTTAATGAACATAAATCACCCAATGTTTGGCTCAACCAATGGGATGAAAACACAAGGTAAAATGGTAAAGCCACTAAAATTTGAGTGTTTTGAGTGCATAAATATATGATCTCCAATATCTTTAATGATAAATTTTTATAAATCCAAAAGAATATTATCAAAATGTTGTGCAAAAAAATGCAAAAACGATGCAAATAATAATAATAATAATAATAATAATAAATCTAAGTGTTTTAGCATCATATCACAATGCAAAAGCTACACTCTAAATATTTCCCAAATACTATGCTTATTGGGAAATATCATCAAGCCAAGGTTGAGAGAAAACCAATGATACTATTTCTATATATTGTAGTATTGTGGGAAAACTCTAGCAAGAAGAAGATGCTTTGTATTTGGTTACTTGTTATGACTCTCAAGGAGCTCATAAAAGCAACATTTAGACAGTTTGTTCTCTCTTCGACAATGCCCTTATTTATAGAAAAAATGGTGCTATTTTATTTCATGAATGACTTGAGGAGTAACATTATTGTGTGCTTATAAGATATTTTCCTTATTTGAACTAAAATATGTTGAGAAATCTAGGGGCGTTTAGATTAGGCAATTTATCTTAAATTGATAAGTGCTTGTGATATCTTATAACTTATCTTGATAAGCTTCTTCTTCAACTTTATTATTATTGTGATTTTATCATCAAACAACTACCAAACAATAAAGAAAAATGAGACAAGAGGACACAATATGCAGGTGATCAACCAGGGCTAAAACCTCTACACTTGAGAGAAACACCCACGAGAACTCTTATCTTCTTATAGAAATTAAAATGACGAATTCCAAGACATTTTACCCTTAACCAAAAAAACCCTCCAAGACCAAGTCATATCACTCCTTTGATTACTTATTCTTCCATTAAGTCAACACTAGTCAAACTTGCTGCAATACTTTAGATTTTGGCTTCTCTTCAAGATCTCACCTTCCTTTACAAGTATGCAATTCTCGGGCCGCCTGAAATCCCTGTGATTTCACACATGTGGACAATTTGGAGTAGATTTGAGAGCCTTCTCTTCTTCGCTTAGATAGGATGTTCCTCCTTGGGAACTCGGCTTGCAAAGAGAGTTTTATTGACACCAAAAGTGACTTATTAATGGTTATGTACTTCAATCTTCCTATAACAGATGGATGACCTAATTCACCTTGCACATTTGAGAGTTTTTAGCACAAAACAGATCCCAAAGTTTTTGATTTATTTCTTCCTTTTGATCTTCTTTTCTTCGCTCCTTTCAGGTCTTCTTCTTGTTCTTGATCGAACTTCTTGCATTATCTCAAATGTGAATGACCTCCCTCTTATATATAAGCTTCTATAGAATCTCATTAGGTTGCCATGTCCTTATAGATGGCTAGCTTGCTATTTTTGAAGGCCAAATTGATTGTAGCATTTTGACAAGATCTTGGAGGGTCTTTGAATATATTCTTGACTCATTTTTTTTTACAATATGTAACATGCCCAAAAGGGTCTTTCATACATGAAAATGACTCAATTGACTTGTAGACTCAATGAAAAGCCATATAAGCACTGAATGGGTGCTTGACCTATAAAAATATATTTTCCTTAAGCATGAAACCCATGTATCAAGAATACAAACAATAAATTTATTTTTCTTTTTACAATAAATAAATAAAATCATGATTACGTATGTCATTATGAAGACTGAACCTAGTTACATATTTCAAGGGTCCATCTTAACTATGGAGGTATTCATAATCCATACAAGGTGCTTGGACATTCTTAGACTGAATAATTATCATAAGAAGAGTCATATTGGTAAGCCATCTCATAAGCTACTTCCTTAGCATGTTAGAGCATCTCATCATACTAACCAACATTGTCATATATCAAGGCCTTTACTAACAACTCTATCTCTCCACAAGATCAGAGCACAATTTTGGTGAGACCAATGAATAAAAAATGCCATCATCATTGTCTCTCAAGGCACATACCCCACCCAGGTGTTCACAGGGTATGTCCTTTTAGGACAATTCCTATACTGGAATAACACATCCTTAAGGAATTTCCTCTTTGACTACTCTTACATATTGGATTCCCAATCACATCGTCAAAGAGTATTGGAATCAATCTTAGATGCTTACCCAATTCTCCATTATTTCTTCACAATGTGAAGACAAGAATGATGTGTCTATCTCTCCCTCTTAACTAGGGAAGATATACTCATTCTTATAAAAGGAATATACCCAAGCTTCCTATTAACGAGGGATTTGATTCCAAGCTCCCTCTTAACTAGGGATTTGTTTCCAACGATAACTCTTTTTTCTTTGGTGGAGATCATGGTATCTTCAACTGCTTGTAGAGCTCCTCCTTTCGATGTCATGAATTTGATCTTCATCATTATGGAGCCTTTATCATCTAGGTTTTCTTTGTAGGGCATCAACCATCCATCACTTTCCTTCAACGGACCATATGGTTGAACCATGAGTCATGTCATCCTCCTCTTCATCAGAAAGTGATCGTATAGTCCACATCTGGAGTTTCTTCATCCAACTACCTTTTCCAAGTCATGTTACTTTTAGGATCTTCAATCCATTATCAAGAGTATTGGTTGTAGGTGACATCTACAAATATCTTTCAGTAGCCCTGATGATTAGGTTCTTAGTGTAAAAGCTCAAAAATGAAAGTGCTCTAAATTTAATGGAAACTGAACGACAACGAAGAGCTCGTTGCCAGGAATCCATCGTAATTTGTTTCGTTGAAAATGGAGTCGGAATGAAGAAGATAGAGCCTGCTGTTCATTTTCCTGAACAGCTAAAAATTTGCAGAACAGTGACAAGTTGATGACATGGAAGCCTAGTTAGCATACAGGGTATATTCTAGGAATATTCTTCAGTTTTTCCTAATGACACTGTGACAAGTGTCAGAGCATGATTCGCCAAATTGGTTTGAAGGTGGTTTTTTTTTTTTTTGGCTCCTAAGGTTGAATTTGATTTTTTTATTATTTATATATGGATGGATAGCCCAACCAGAGGCTGACACGTGGTGCAGCCAGGGGATGCCACATGCACCCTCTCGTGGACCCTATTTGAAGTTTGAAATTTGAATTACAATTTTCCAATGGTCGAATTAAATCTATGGTTTATGGTTCGAATACATTATATGGCAAATTTAATGTTTGGTGGCATATTACATATTCCAAAGTCCGAGTTATGAAAATTATGGCGACCCATTTTTTTTTAAACAAACCAAAGGTTCGAACCATATATTATATGGTCAAAATATCATATACCAAATCCGCATGGTCGAAGGCAACTATACAAAGTTTGCATATATCAAGTCCAAAGTTAAAACTACATGAAATATTATGGGTGCATATTCATATGACAAATTTCAAAGGTTTGGAACGTATTAATCCATGGATAAATATATGTTATGGAGGGGCCGAGGTTGGGTCAAACCCGTGACCTCCCCCCACATAACCAAACTCCTTACCATTAGGCCACGGACAGGGCATGTTAAATGGTGGCCACAAATGTTTATTTGACTTGTAACAGTTACTCCGATGGCGGAATGGAGGGGGCCAACCCCCTCCCCGTGAGACCAATCCACAAGACCAAAGGGCAAAGCTTAACTTAATTGTGCGGGGATTAGCCTTTAAGTGCGGGATTATGCCCCTAATCCATCACTATCAGCACTAATGTGCAATTTATTGTAAACACGCTTGAAGCATAGTTAATCATGTTTAAGAACTAATTAACAATGGATTAAACTGGTGGAATTTTCGGTGGAACCGCCATTTTAGGAGTCGCCCCCCGCTTTGGTTGCCCTAACTAGAGTCTTCTCCAGTTTTAGAGGCTGTTTACAAGGCAAATTTGTTTTGACCATATCTGGAGCAATTTTTGACCAATTTGGGAGCAAGAAGAGTCATTTCTGATAGATTTGGACATTTTGGGGTCATTGAAGAATGTTTCAGTAGTTTTAGGTGAATGTAAACATAAATTTTTTCACTTTTGAGCTAGTATAGAGGCCCAATCCATGAAAGCTGGACCAAGGATATGTAGCCCAGGAGGGTTGAACTCCTTCATCAAAACTCTGTGTTGATGGATCAATTGTGATGGTATGTTGTGTATTTTGTTGCTATCATTCAACATTTGATTTTCATACTTTATGCTCTTGAATTTAACTTTAAAAAATCAACTCATTTACCTATTTGACACACATAAACACCAAGGAAACCTATGCACATAAAGCATAAGATCAGCAAATAAATTTTAAATTTGAAGATGAAATTAGCACAAGAAAACTAACATTCATACTCAAATCACCTGTTTCAACCCAACTAGATGATGTTCAAAAATAAAAATGAACATCAAATCATAGTTACCTTTTATGATGGATTTTCATCATGACATATGCTTGCTTGCAACATCAACGTCCTGCAAATACATCTCCAAGAAATTTAATGTTAAGGGTCTCCTTTCTTTACATACTTTATCAGAGTCTTCATACCTTCTCCATGGAGATGTCTTGGCCAATTCTCTTTGTTTTTATTTTTACGAACTCCTCTTCCTTTCTTCACATATTTTTCTGAGGAACTTCTATACATAGTTCCTTCATCTTTGTCAACCACCTCATATTCAAAATGAGGACATATTATGTTGATTTCATCTTGTAAATATGTGAACTAGTTCAAAACATATGCCTTCATGCATCTTTCCAAAGGAAGATATCCTTCTTCTTCGACCATGCTCTTTAGTTAGAGCATTACCCATTTTATCTGCGACCATATGATGACATGACTTAATCTATTAAATATATCCATACCTCTTTTCTCCTTTTAGTCATATACACTTCCTTCGACAACTTACTTTCCTTGATTGAAAGTACTTCAACCATCTTGACATGTTGCACTCCTTTGTCACCATACCGTCGTCCTTTTAAACAATGGATCCCACACAAGGTGAAATGGTCAGCGAGACACTTGCTTCTTCCAAGTAGAGGTGAACCTTATAATGAATATTCCAACAATGGATCTTGATTATCCTCGTCTTGCAAATGCTCCTTTCTAATGATGATGATGTTTGGTGAATTCTTTTTATCTTCTATCATGCTAGATGACTTTCTTTCAACCGTATATACTACTCATGCTTTCAATGAGGTTACAAAGAGTTATTTCCTCTCTATGATGACTGCTACATCTATGTATACTTTTACTTCAACTATCCTTCCACGCTTCTATAATGATGTCATGAGCTCTTGCTTCAATTATATGCTTCTAATATCATGTTATCTCCTAATATGATGCATCCTATCATACTTATAGTGCCTTCTACCATGATAGCTATCTTTCACAAAAGCTGAAAAGAACTAAGTGAAGGAGATTATATTATTCATAGTAGATATCTTTCACTTCCTCCTTCTTTGATTTCTTCTTCTCGGGTTCCTCCACTTATTCGGTGACATGGGATTCATTCCTTTTTTTCCTTTTCTGGTTTTCCTTCTTAAGTTTCAGACAATCTCTCTTGAAATGTCCATATTCTTGAAAACCATAACATTGTATATTTGACATATCGATCTTCTTATTTTTCTAAGGACCAAAATTCCCAAACTTTCCTTTTCTCCCAGCCATGGCATCAAATTCTTGAAGTTGTTCACTTGGTCCTACATGCCTTTTTTCCTTCAACCTGGTTTATTCAATCTTACACAATGACCAGAGTTCCTTGAATGGGGTGGCTTCCTTCTTTCCATAGATTATTTATGCAAAGTTGCCCCAATTATCAGGTAATTCATTGAGCACCACAGCGGTTATCTCTTTATTGAGCATAATTTCTCCCAACTCTTGCAATTGGTTTCTTATTTGTGACACCCTCATAAGATATGAGACTATCCCTTCTTCCTTTGATACCTTCATCTTATATAGCTCAGTTCTCAAAGATATTACTTCTTCTGCAGTGCTTACGAAGAATAATTCTACCAACTTGTCATATATGTCTTTTAACTTCTCCAATTTTGATAGATAAGGAATGAGAGAATCCTTGATTTATTCTACACGAATTATTTGAGCCCTTATCTCCCCCTTCATATACTTTTCTAGAGCTTGAGCTTCTTCCTTTGGTGATTCTACAATTAAAACTTTAACATGTCCAATGACTTCATTTTCTATGAGGATCAAATATATCCTCTTATTCCATGCAAGGAAATTTGATGACCCAACCAATTTATTGCTCTCCTTGCATAATGAAGTCATTTTAATAGTAGATTCAGTCATATATATAAGCATACTTTCTTATTGAGTGAATATTCTCCTTTTGATGGTGATATTTTCAACTTGATGCCTTCTTTATTTTTATGATGATGTTTGCTTCCTTGAAGATGACAATGCTTCTTCTAGAGATGTCTATTACATGACATTTTTTCATATCTGGTCAATAAGCCTGCAAACAGGATCAATCGACATCCGTGAACCTGTTTTCATCATCCCTTCACAAAGCTGTAAGCATGAAATTTTCAAAATTCTTGGGTTTATGGGATTACCTTCTTAAAATAAGTGTTTTTGGCCCTAACGTACCCTATCCCTTTAACCACCCGCGTTCAACGTTAGTTGCTCCTTTTTGTACCAATGCTTATCATAGTTGGTTTCTCCTTTTTGTACCAATGCTTATCATAGGTTGTTTCTCCTTTTTGTACCAATGCTTATCATATTTGGTTGCTCCTTTTTGCAGGTGTGTTGATTATAGAAATTCAGAAAAATTAAAAACATTGCTGAAGCTTCCCCTTCCAAAATCTTCTAGGGGTTGTTTTAACCATTAACATGGATAATAATCTTGAATCCCATATGATCCTACCTTGGACACTTCACCTCTTATCACTTGAGCTCATCCTCCTATCATATGTGGATATCAAGCCCATTATCGTAAATCCTAAAATACCATCCCTCTCTTATAAATTTATTTCCATCTATAGCATCAGGGTTGGATTTTGGAGACTGATCATGCCCTCATGTTGCTAACTTGAACCTAAAGGAGTCCTCATCTTCATGCATTAGGGTGACATTGAGGTGTGCTTTGTGACAAGGAAGGACAAGTAGACTTGGGGAGATATCTATAAGATCGACTACTATTCCTGGTTGTAAACTCTCTCCTATTTCTATTAATATAAAGAATATCTTTTTTTCCTATATGTGTTGTGTTACATTTACATTCATGTGTTTAAATGCCTCGTTGATTCGTTGAATAGAGTAATTGAATTATGCTACATAGATGTTGTGGATCATTGGCTTGTTTTAGTTGCATGTGCATGTTCTAATTATAACACTATGGACTACGATTGGAGCTTACAAGCAAGGAGGAAAGTAAATCTTGCAACATACTCCAAGTAGGATTCTTTCCCATTCTTCAATTTCTCTAAGGAAAACTCTATATTCTTTGCCTTTTTTTGTTCTAGACCAGTCCACTAGGTCTAGGGAAATCACTTTTATCCACAATCGTAAATTCTGCATAACAATGTCCTTCTTCAAATATGCTTGTAATGTGATCCTTTCTTTAAAGAGAGGGAGATCACCTTGATTATTTTAACAATGATGGCAATGTTTCAATGTGTAGTCCTTCTTTCTTTGAGTGGAGGCAGGGTCCTTGAGATGATGATTTCAAAATGTGCGAGCTTCCCAAGAATGCTTTAGGGTTTTGAGGTCTTTCTTTGATATTCCTTAGTTTTTTCTGTCAAGATGATGAGAGGGTTAGTCCTTCTTGATGATTTCCTTGTGCTCAACCCTTGAGTATCCCTTCTTGATGGCACAATGTCTCGTTTGATGCCTTGAACTTTATTGACACTCCTTTTGATGGTCCTTCTTCAAGTTGCCTTTCCTTGTCTTGCCACCTTAGCTTTGATACCATGTTGATAAATCCAAGGGCAACTAGGTTAGGTGATTATGTTTTTGATAATTGTTTGTGATATCTTGTAACTTATATTGATTAAATTCTTCTTCAACTTGATTATTATTGTGTTCTTATCATCAAACAACTAGCCAACAATAGAGAACAATGAGACAAGAGGATAAAAGATGTAGGCGATCATCTAGGGCCAAAACATCTTTAGAGGAAAACCCATAAGAACTCTTCTCTTCTAATATAACGTCAAATGACAAATTCCAAGGTCTATGACCCTTGACCCAAAAACCCCTCCGAGACTAAGTCAAATCACTCCTTTGATCAATTCTTCTTCCACAAAATCAACATTGGTCAAACTTGCTGAAACACTTCAGATTTTTGCTTCTCTTCAAGATCTCGACTTCCTTTACAATTTTGAAATTCTCGTCCTCCTTGAAATATTTGCAATTTCACACGTGTGGAAAATTTGGATTAGATTTGAGATCCTTCTCTTCTTCGCTTAGATAGGAACTTCCTCCTTGGGAACTCAACTTGCAAAGAGAGTTTCCTTGACACCAAAAGTGACTTCTTAATGGTTATGTAATCCAGTCTAGCTGCAATAGATGGATGCCCTAATTCCCCTTGCACAAGTGAAATATTTTAGCCCAAAACATATCCCAAAGTCTTCGATTTATTTCTTCCTTTTGGTCTTATTCTCTTCTATTTGCTCCTTTTAGGTCTTCTTCTTGTTCTTGATCGAACTTCCCTCATTATCTCAAATGTGATCGACCTCCCTCATGTAGAAATTTTATACAAAATGCATGTATATCCTAGATTCTCCTAATCTAACAATATGCTACTATTAAATACTGAATCACTTCTACAAATATTTGTGGAATTTAAAACACAATCGCCAATTACAATATCATGAAGAAAGATCAATCACACATAATATAGATAATTTACTGGGGAAAGCTTATAGCTAAAACCCCACTATATTATATTATTTATTATATCATGGATCATGAAACAATTACACACAAATCTCTAATCCAAGAGCTCTCAGTACATGAGCTAATTGTCTCACACTGTCATACAAAAATTGGAAAGTTCCTTAGCCAATTTACTATCTCCAAACAGCTTGCCTCCACTGTGCAAACCTAGCAATCCCTGAATGAGTGCAATCTTGCCTACCTTGACTGCGCAATCCTCATGGGCACATCCAATGTGTGTGTGGTTGCATGTGTGCAACCGGATAATGTCACAACTGATAGTTTACTTCCCTTTCACCTAGAAGTCAACTGGGTCTCCACTAGATCTGACATGCATGTAGTTAATAATAGTAAATATTCAGTTGCATGTGAGACCACTGATTGTGAATTAATTAATAATTAATTCACTTGATCTCTCACTAGTGTATCTTCAGTTACAACTAGCACAACTGAGTTTAACTCACTTAACTGAGTTAAACTACTTTACAACTTTCATAACTACACTTCCAACTCTGTTACAACTTCGAATCACTCAGTTACAACTAAGTCAACCTACATGTCCCACCAACCAACCACTTAACTTGAAATTCCTTTAGCTAACTGATTTTCCACTTCAATTAACTATTTCCAAGTGCTCATTGAGAACAGAATATAGTTTATTGCCCAACTAATATTAAGGGATAATAATAGTAGACATGCATCTATAAATATACATGCAATCTATAAATAGAATTTGCACATAAATCTATAAATATACATACACCTACAAATAGCCTGAGGCTCCATCCTATTGTAGGTGCTTCATTTTCACTAGGATCTTCTTGTTGAATCTCAACACTCCCTCTCAACAAGAAAGGGATTATCCTTCACCCCGATCGTGTCTCTATGGTATTCGAATTTTCTCCTGGTGAGCGCCTTCGTCAGAATATCTGCATATTGATCTTCCGTGGGAATGTACTAAAGCAACATGATCCTCCTCTACACACAATCTTTTAGATGATGGTACCAAATATCTATATGCTTAGATCTATCATGAAACACATTATTAATCAAGAGTTTAATGCAACTCTGGTTATCACAATGAATCACTGTAGGATCTAAATGAGAACCAAACAAACCAACCAATATCTTTCTCATCCAGATGGCCTCGCATGCAGCTTGAATCACTACCATGTATTCTGCTTCCACTGAACTAAGTGCCACGGATCTTTGCTTCCTACTGTACCAAGAAGCAGTTGTAGACCCGATACTAAAGATCCCCCTTGATGTGCTCTTTCTGTCCGTTGGAATTCCAGCCCAATCTGCATCCGTGAAGCCATGCAACTTCACTCCATCTGTCTGTCTATACCATAAACCATACTCTGATGTGCCCCTCAGGTATCTCAGGACATGCTTACTCACCTTCCAAAAGAGCTTGGTAGGCTTAACCATATATTGACTCAGCTGGTTAACCGCATAGCAAATGTCCGGTCTCATGTTCACTAGATACATTAGCGAACACACTAAATGTTGATAGACAGTAGCATCCACTACCTCTCCAGAAGTAGCATCCTCTTTCCTCCAGTTTCCTGGAAGAAGAGTATCCATGGGTTCGCAACCCTCCATGTGAAACTTACCCAGTATCTCCCTTGCATATTTGACTTGAGACACAAAAATTTCACCATCTCACTGCCATATTTCCAATCCAAGGAAATAATGAAGGAGACCCATATCCTTCATCTTGAACTCCTTTGCAAGATCCTCCTTACATGAGTGTATCACCTGCTCATCACCAGTCAATATTAAATCATCAACATAAACAACAATGATTAAAATCTTACCCTCCACCACAATTTGGTATAGGTTTTCATTTTCTTCACTTTTGGTGAAGCCCAGTCCGGTGAAATAGTTTTCTATCCTAGTGTACCAAGAATGGGGTGCTTGCTTCAGCCCATACAACTCTCTTTTGAGTTGACACACATGTGACTCGCTGTTGAAGATCTCGAAACCTTCAGGATGCTCTATGTATACCTCTTCCTCAATGATCCCATTCATAAATGCAGTTTTCACATCCATCTGATGAATGCGCCAACCCATCTGCGCTGAGAGATCAAGGATGGTCTTTATGGAAGAATACCTTGCGACAGGTGCAAAGGTCTCTTCATAATCTATCCCCTTGATCTGTGAGAAGCCCCGGGCCACAAATCTAGCCTTGTATTTCTCCACACTCCCATCAGCAGCTTGCTTTACCTTGTAGATCCATCTCGAACCTACCACTAATTTATCAACCGAGCTTGGAACAATTTCCCAAGCACCGTTTTTGAAAATGGAGTCATACCACTAGAAAATTTGGCCTAATTTCTGATGGCCAATTCATCGCTATTCCAACACATAGGCATCGCAAGAACAATAGATTGAGGTCGGGCAAAACATGGTTAGCCATTACGTCGCAATTCTGACACTTCAATAAAGTGTCGAAAGAGCGACACTTTTGCGACATTTCCAAACAGCTGTTGCTCTTCCAACGTTTTCAAAATCGTCGCTCTTCCGACATTTTACACATTGTCGCTCTTCCGACGTCTCCCAAACCACCGCTCTTCCGACGTTTTACAACTGTCGCAATTCCGACGAAATGTCATCCGACGTTTAGAACGTCGTGCGTCCAACGCTTATGTAACGTCGCTTTACCGCCGAAAAAGTTAAAAATATTTTAAAAAGCAACATTTCTCTTCTGACATGCAAGGCGTCAGTCTACCAACAAAAAAGTAAAAACATTTAAAAAAGGAACGTCGGTCTTCCGACGAAAAAGTAAAAATATTAAAAAAATTAACGTCGCTCTTCCGACGAAAAAGTAAAAATATTAAAAAAATTAACATCGCTCTTCGTCTCAACTGGTATAAGCCTCTAGTTGTCACCACTTAAAGTTTTACTGTTGATTTTTCATGCCTCCAATATCATCGAGCCCTCCACAGTTGAATCTTTATTCCTCCACAAATTTGTCTTACCTGAGCTTCAAATAAACACTGGTATACACTTCTACATATGTGTTCTATCTGAACTCCAAGGAAGCACTAATTTACCCTTCAAATATACTCCACATATGTGTTATCACCACTCTACTTCCACAAAGGTAAGGCTGAGGTGTTCTTGGGCTCAATTCCACAGGACCAAGCTTTACAAGCTAGATTGGTATACGAAACATAAGTCACTGAGTCTTATCACAGTCTTGTAACTTAACATTGAGCTCATAAATAAAAATAGGTGACTTATCTAATTCGAAAGTTTTGTCCAAGCATCAGTAAATAAGAGATAATCTGAGATTTTAATAGATGTTCACCGCATAAAATATATCAAAATCTTGTAGCTATATCCCTGGCCTGAGACTACAATGAAGAGGTCCAAAGTATGGCGGCTTCAATAGAACCAAGCCTCAATATAGGGTTGCAATAGGTCCGAGGGTTTAACTGATTCAAGTCTTAATAAAAGGCTACAACACAGAACCGAGCTCTTATGGTATATCTCTGTCCTCCAATAATGACAAACATTAAATTCTCTTGAGCATGGTAATAGAACTAAATTTGTTTACAACATTCCATAAGATATCCATTGAAATATACTCCACATATGTGTTATCACCACTCTACTTCCACAAAGGTAATTCTGAGGTGTTCTTGGGCTCAATTCCATAGGACCGAGCTTTACAAGCTAGATTGGTATACGAAACTTAAGTCACTGAGTCTTATCATAGTCTTGTAACTTAACACTGAGCTAATAAATAAAAATAGGTGATTTAGCTAATTCGAAAGTTTTGTCCAAGCATTAGTAAATAGGAGAAAATCTGAGATTTTAATAGTTGTTCACCGCATAAAATATGTCAAAATCTTGTAGCTATATCCTTGGCCTGAGACTGCAATGAAGAGGTCCAAAGTATGGCAGCTTCAATAGAACCAAGCCTCAATATATGGTTGTAATAGGTCCGAGTGTTTAACTAATTCAAGTCTTAATAAAAGGCTACAACACATAACCGAGCTCTTATGGTATATAGATATAGGAATTACAAACACACTAGATGTCAATGTCTACCAGAGCATCTCACTAGGGACACCACTACAAGAGAAACTGCTAAATTATACACTTGAGATATACAATAAAATTCATGAAGGAAATTTAAGGTCCTTAGCATATAATCCTTGCTTAACATGAATTTTTCCTTGATTTTTGTAATAAATAGGGAAGCCAATGCTTAAATTTGTATTGTAAGATTCAGTCAACCTAGAAAGACACACTCGCTTTTCTACAGAGTAGATGTATTGAAGTCTACCTACTGGTGGTCGTTGTTCTGATATAATACATCTTCTCGAAGAGGAGGTTGGAAATATGGAATTTTACTCTGTCCCAAGATGGCTGTTGCTGGCTCCAAAATAAGACCCCTAGTTGATCAACCAATGGCATGAGAGATAAATGCATTTAAATATTGGGAAAAAATAAAATAAAAAACTGATCCCTAATGTAACCCTTGGGGGAATTGGGCAAAATTTTTGGTCAATGCCAAAACTAATAACAGTCAATGCAAATCAAATGCAATATAGCATGCCTTGCAGTAGGTGTAATAAGAGCACGACGTGGTGAAGTCAACTTGAAATAACACAAATGTGCCATATACTAAACACTTAGTGGGGCTTGATACCAAAAAACACGCTCAAGAAATATGAGCTAAACATTGCAACAAGAGCTCTATGAATGCAGTGTCTTTGTCCTACTCTATCTGCTCATGTGATGTGCAAGAGGCAAAGAGGGACACTAAAAGCTGATGTGACGCAAGGGGTTGAAACTTCTAAACCAAACTAGTAGTTGAATGATCAATGCAAACATGTGGTGTTCTAACATAACTTTGACATGGAGGTATTTGTCGCAATGTTTGTTGGATTGATGATTTAATGATAATTTGTGCACAATTGTCTTATTAATAATCTCAGTATGGTCGTCAGTTTAAGACTAAAAAACATAGGGAGAGAAGCAACCTGAAGTGTATCCAAATTTGTTGGAAGATTAGTATTGCATCTTTTGGTGCATCATTGTTATTGTTGTAGGGAATCCACAAACCATGTTGGAAAAAACAACACACTATTATGAAGATGTAATCATGATTATGTTGATTCGTAGACTTTCCAGCAATAAAATTCATTTAACTAGATTCCGATGGTTAAGAAGGCACTGGTAGATGCTAACATATGCCAAGCTTTTGATTGGGAGGCATAGACAAGCTACAATGAGAGCACTGATATTTATAATCATTAATATTCTTTAGCATGATTCGGCAATATGTTGTAGAAGGAATTGAAGAGCCTCATCGATTGAAAGGTGCCTTCCAAGGAGAAGGAATGAGATTCTTTGAGTAGTTTATTTAGCACCAACTAACACACATGAATAATTCAATTTGTACAATAACTTATTGAAGAGTATAATTCAGGAAAGGTGAATTTTGCAAAATGAGTACAAAATATGGATAAGTAGGATAAACCAATTTTTAGTCATCATAATTACTGCATATGATGTCTAATGATTAATCTGCTAACAAGTATCCCTACGGGGATGGCTGAGAAGGTATAGACTCTATTATCTCGTCTGTGGATTCATTCTGTTATTAGATAATGATGTAATTATTGTAGACATTATGCCTATTCTGTATGGATATGTGTTTGAATTGATGAATTGCAGAATTTCAATGGTTGATGGTTTGTATGTAGAATATTTTCCTTTTCTAAGGAAGAACTGCCACCAATGTTTAATTGTTTAAACTATGAAAAAAAAATCCTTATCATAGGCAGCATAACCTAGCCTGGCATGCAATAGGTCTTCAAAGTGATAAACCATTGGATGTTCTCCCTACTTAAGAACGATATCTATGGAAAATTATGAGGAATTTGTCTAAAATGAGACTAAGATATTTCAAACTTGGACCTTCAAGTATAAAAATAAAATGTCCTACTGAGTAGAATTAAACAAAATCTTGAAAATCTGACCACATAAATGAATATTCTTCATTCGATAGAACAAGAAATCAAAACGAAAAAATAAATCTCCTAAGTGAACCCAAACAAATTGGCAATTTTTTAAACTGGTAATCATATTTACAGGCATATAAATAGATTTAAGACACCTCCCTGGTAACTTCAATGTCATTAAAAATTAATAATGTATGTATTATGCACATTACACTCGTCATCAAATTTGGCATCACAGAGAATCACATCAACAGTTTACTTCATGCCATATATAAATAAATAAATAAATAAAATAAAATAAAAAATAAAAAAAAAGCAACACGAATGAGATCGTACCTCTCCAGCTTGAGATTGGGACTTGCAGAGACACAGATGAAAACACTCTACGGCTTCAGATTGGGACTTTTTATGACTTAATCTTGCACTGATATTTGAGGCAACTTCATCAGTAGTTCTTCATATTTCAAAATTCTCCCTTTTTTTTGCTTATGTTAGTTTAGCTGTGAATGATCCTTAGTCTTTAGATCGCATTCAGGTAACCGACAAGCAGCATACATACTGCTCGTTTGCAGGGTAAATCACATCAACCCTAATATCTTCATTGAAAAACTTCTAACGCCGAGAATTTTTCGCAGACGAAGAAATATCACAAGGCAGAAAATATTATAAGATACATTTGACATATTAACTGAAAATCTAATTGGTGATAAAAATACGAAATCTAGGTAATCAAAAACCCACACAACAAAATCCCTGTACACAACAAAAACCCACATCATTTTAGCAAATGAAATCCTACATTTCAAAAACACAAGGTCAAGGATTCGAATCTGAAAAAGACACATACCTTGCAGGCAATCACAGTTCTTAGTCTCCTTCCTAATGACATCAAGCACAGAATCAATGAGTTCGGCTCCTTCCGTGTAATGCCCCTTGGCCCAGTTGTTTCCAGCCCTAGATTGGCAAAAAACGAAGTTATCAGGTCTGAAGACCTATCCATAACCCTTTCAAGCTGTAGATCTGAAGTGCAAAGATATCTCTCAATAGGATCCATCCCGTGTTCTTCATAGACCACTTCCCAAAACTTGGAGCCGATCTGGTTGCCACATTGGCCCCCCTGAATGTGAAGGATCTCTGGAATTTTTTCTATCGACCCAACTCAGATTTGGATCAGATTCTCCTTCCTTCCGTAGACAAACCATGCAACCAGAGGGAAATGAACGAGGGAAATTAAAAATTTTGATATTTGAACATTTTTGACATTTTGAAATGAAACACGTGTGTTTTTTTTTAAGGCCACTCAAATTAATTTAAAAATAAATATTTTTTAATAATTATAATCATTTTAAATAATTAAAATAATTTCTAAATAATTAAATGTTTGTTTATTTGATTGTTTAAAAATATTTACAATCAAAAAAATAAAACATATCTTTTTGAGAAGCAATTAAAGTTATATGAGTAAATAATGGACTGATTTTTGCATATAGTAATCCTTCTACCCTACTAAATCATCATGCTTTATTAAAAGGAGTTTTAAAATTTACACTATTAAATTATGTTGTATTTTAAATATTTGGAGTTCTAATCTCTTATATATATATATATATATATATATATTCTTTATAATTTATGTATTATGTATATATTCTTTATAATTTATGTATTATGTATATAGGGGGTTAAATGGGTTAGGCCGGTTGGGAAATAGGGTTTAAGGGGTTAGGGGTTAAGGGTTTAGAGGTTGAGGGTTTAGGGGGTTAAATGGGTTAGGGGTTAAGGGTTTAAGGGTTAGTGGTTAAGGGTTTAGAGGTTTAGGGTTTAGGGGTTAAATGGGTTAGGGGTTTAGAGTTTTATGGTTTAGGGGGTTAAATGGGTTAGGGGTTAAGGGGTTATAGGTTTAGGGTTTGGGGGGTTAAATGGGTTAGGGTTTTAGGGGGTTAGGGGATTTAGCAGTTAAGTATTTTAGGGGTTAGAAGTTAGGGGCTAAGGGGGTTAGGTTTTAGGGTGTTAGATGGGTTAGGGGTCGAGAATTAGGGTTTAAGGGGTTAGGGTTAAGGGTTTAATGGTTTAGGGTTTAAGGGGTTAGGGGTTAAGGGTTTATAGGTTTAGGGTTTAGGGGGTTAAATGGGTTAGGGGTTAAGGGTTTAGGAGTTAGGGGTTAAGGGACGTTTAGAGGTTTATGGTTTAGGGGTTAAATGGGTTAGGGGTTAAATTAGTTGCTTATTCTTTGCGTCTCAATGTAACAATTTTGTAAGTATTGTTGCTTGTTGCCATGTCTTCTTTATTTATTAATTTATAGTATTTGTTAGCCATTTCTTTACATTTATTGATGAAAATGTCTATTGCAATCAAACCAAATGTATGTTCAATCTCCAGTTTCAAACTCAGCCATAGTTTTGTCACACAATTTAAGTCCGGAGAATGGCCATCTGATGAAGTCTTAATAACCAGACTGCACCTCACGACTACTCCAGAAAATCTTAAGTTCGAGTGTCCCACAATCATGAGAAATTTGGCTCTTATACTCTTGCTCCACCTGACTATGTCCTAGAAATACCCTTGTTTATTGCAAAAACATCCTAATTTTGTCGACCTTGTCCCTTAACAAACCAAGGAAACATATGTGACTGAGAGGAATGGAAAGCACTACAAAGTTGAAGAGAGCACAAAAGACTAAGATGGTTTAAAGGATAAGCTTGAATTAGAATGTAGCAGTGTTGAAACAACTAAAAGTTGTCCCAAACAAATAGTTGATAATGTGAAACCTTCTTTTGGACCAGTCAAGCAAAACTACATTCATGTGAGAGCAAGAAGAGGCCAAGCGACTGATAGGCATAGCTTGGAAGAATATAGGGTATGGTTCCCTCTTTTTGATGAAATATTTTATCTACATTTTGTCTATCGAAGATTAACCATTTTAACCTTGCCAACAAGGCGGAATTAACCCAATCGTAGGTCCCAATATGTCATGATATATATTAACTCTCTCTATATATGAGAAGGAATAATTATAAAGACATAGATTGATAGAGTTGGCGAGACAAGGGGAGTCACAAGGGAGAGATGGAGATAAACTAAAGGAGAGGGGAGAGAAGGAATGGATCAGCTGAGAGAGAGAGAGGGAGAGGAGTGAGAGAGGTAGAGAAGGGTAAGAGAGGGAGATAGTGACACAAAGATGGAAGGGGGGCAGAAAGAAGGATAGAGGGAGGGATTTAGATGTGAGAGGATTGGAGGGTAGAGAGAGAGAGAGAGATTGGGGAAGAGAGAGGTCATTCTAGCTGCTCTGAAAGTGTTGAGGCTTCAGCCAGGTCACAAGTATTGTCTGCTAGGAATGATTTCCAAAGAAGTTGGTTGGCATCACTATAACACTATTATGGAATTAGAAGGGAAGAGAAAGGCAAAGGTTCGGGTATCACATGAGAGAAGGAATTAATTGACAAAATTGAGATCAAAAGCAGTGGAGCTAGCCGAAAAGCAGCTTACCCCAAAGATGGATAAGATAAAACTTGACAACATATTGGTCAATTTCCTTGACCCTTTATTGGTTATTCAGAAGGAGTATGAATACACCACCGTTAATATCAAGGTAACCAGCCCCTAGCAGATCAAGGGGTTAAGGGGTTAGATGTTTGGGGTTTAGGGGGTTAAATGGGTTAGGGTTCTAAAGGTTTAGGGGGTTAGTGGATTTAGCAATTAAGGATTTTAGGGGTTAGAGGTCGTTACGGGTTAATGGGGCTAGGGTTTAGGGGGTTAAATGGGTTAGGGTTTTAGGGGTTTAGGGGTTAAATGAGTTAGGGTTTTAGGGGTTTAGGGGGTTAAATGGGTTAGGGTTTAGGGGTTTAGGGGGTTAAATTGTTTGGGGGTTGGGAATTAGTGTTTAAGGGGTTAGGGGTTAAGGGTTATAGGTTTAGGGTTTAGGGGGTTAAATGGGTTAGGCGCGCATTTAGAGGTTTATGGGCTTAGGGGATTTAGCAGTTAAGGATTTTAGCTAGAGATTAGGGTTAAGGGGTTAGATATTTAGGGTTTATGGGTTTAAATGGGTTATAGGGGTTTAGGGGTTTAGGGGATTTAGCAGTTAAGGATTTTTTGGGATAAGGGTTAGGGTAGGGGGTTAAATGGGTTAGGGTTTTAGGGGGTTAAATGGGTTAGGGGTTTAGGGGTTTAGATGGTTAAATGGGTTAGGGGTTGGGAATTAGGGTTTAATGGGTTAATAGGGGTTAAGGGGTTATAGGTTTAGGGTTTAGGGGGTTAAATGGGTTAGGGGTTTAGGGGGTTAGGGGATTTAACAATTAAGGATTTTAGGGGTTAGAAGTTAGGGGCTAATGGGGTTAGGTTTTGGGGGGTTAGATGGGTTAGGGGTTGGGAATTAGGGTTTAAGGGGTTAGGGTTAAGGGTTTAATGGTTTAGGGTTTAAGGGGTTAGGGGTTAGGGGTTAATGGTTTATAGGTTTAAGGTTTAAGGGGTTAAATGGGTTAGGGGTTTACTAGGGGTTTAGGGGGTTAAATGGGTTAGGGGTTAAGGGTTTAGGGGTTGGGGGTTAAGGGTTTAGAGGTTTATGTTTTAGGGGTTAAATTAGTTGCTCATTCTTTGTGTCTCAATGTAACAATTTTGTAAGTATTGTTGTAGTTTGTTGCCATGTCTTATTTATTTATTAATTTATAGTATTTGCTAGCCATTGCTTTACATTTATTGATGAAAATGTCTATTGCAATCAAGCTAAATGTATTTTCGATCTCCAGTTTCAAACTCATCCACAGTGTTGTCACAAAATTTAAGTCCGAAGAATGGCCATCTGATGAAGTCTTAATAACCAGACTACACCTCATGACTAGTCCAGAAACCATACCCGTGTATTGATGGCGCAAAACTGATACGGGTGCCCTCGAACGAATCGGCTCGACCCGAACGCGCTTGGTCGGGCACCCGACCGAATGATGCCACAAGGGAGAAAATGAAAAATGGGCCACCAGAATGTGCACAAGGCACCCGGGTGGTCACAACTTAGCAAAGCTGATACGGGCGCCCTCGAACAAAACGACTCGACCCGACCCGAACACGCCTGGTCGGGCGACCTCACATGGCGTGCCCGACTGAACGATGCCACAAGGGAGAAAACGGCAAACGGGGTTGCCCGAACATGGACAAGGCACCCGGGTGGTCACAACTTAGCAAAACTGATACGGGCGCCCTCGAACGAATCAGCCCGACCCGAATGTGCCCGATCAGGCGCCCTCACATGGCGTGACATGGCGCTCCCAATCGAACGATGTCACAAGGGATAAAATGGCAAACGGGCAACCCGAACATGCACAAGGCACCCGGGCGGTCATAACTTAGCAAACTGATACATGCGCCCTCGAACGAAACGACCCGACCCGATCCGAAAGCACCCGGTCAGGCGACCTCATACGGCGCGACACGACGCGCCCGACTGAACAATGCCACAATGGAGCAAACAGCAAACGGGCTGCCCAAACATGCATAAGGGACCCGGGCGGTCACAACTTACAAAACTGATACGGGCGCCCTCGAATGAAACGGCCCAACCCGAACGCGCCTGGTCGGGCGACCTCACACGACGCGACACGGCACGCCCGAAGGAATGATGCCACAAGGGAGAAAACATCAAACGGGCCACCCGAACGTGCACAAGGCACCCGGGCGGTCACAACTTAGAAAAACTGATATGGACGCCCTTGAACGAAACAGCCTGACCCGACCCGAATGCGCCCGGTCGGCCAACCTCACACGGCACAACACGACGTGCCCGACCGAACGATGCCACAAGGGAGAAAATGGCAAACGGGCCGCCTGAACGTGCATAAGGCACCCGGGTGGTCACAACTTAGCAAAACTGATACGGGCGCCCTCGAACGAATCGACTAGACCCGAATGCGCCCGGTCGGGCGCCCTCACACGGTGCGACACGACATGCCCAACTGAATGATGCCACAAGGGATAAAAATGAAAATTGGGCCACCCAAACATGTACAAGGCACCTGGGCAGTCACAACTTAGCAAAACTGATACGGGCGCCCTCGAACGGAACAACTTGACCCGACCAGAATGTGCCCGGTCGGGCGACCTCACACAACGCGACACGACGCGCCCAACCGAACAATGCCACAAGGTATAAAATGGCAAACAGGATGCCCGAACGTGCACAAGCTGGCATTTGGGTGGTCATAACTTAATAAAACTGATACGGGCGCCCTCGAACGAAACATCCCGACCCGACCTGAACGCGCCCAGTCGGGCGACCGAACGATGCCACAAGGGAGAAAACGGAAAATGGGCCACCCAAACGTGCACAAGGCACCTGGGCGGTCGCAACTTAGCAAAACTGATATGGGCGCCCTTGAACGAAACGGCCCGAACCGACTTGAACGTGCCTAGTTGGGCGACCTCACACGGCGCGCCCGACCAAACAATGCCACAAGGGAGAAAACGGCAAATGGGCCACCCGAATGTGCACAAGGCACTCGGGCCATCACAACTTAGCAAAACTGATACGGGCGCCCTCGAATGAAACGGCCCGACCCGACCCGAAAGCGCCCGGTCGGGCGACCTCACATGGTGCGACACGGCGTGCCTGACCGAACGATGCCACAAGGGAGAAAACAACAAACGGGCTGCCCGAACGTGCACAAGGCAGTTGGGCGGTCACAACTTAGCAAAATTGATACGGGTGCCCTTGAACGAAACAGCCCGACACGACCCGAACGCGCCTGGTCGGGCGACCTCACACGGCACGTCACGGCGCGCCCGATCGAACGATGCCACAAGGGAGCAAACAGAAAAAAAGCCACCTGAACGTGCACAAGGCACCCGGGCGGTCACAAATTAGAAAAACTGATACGGGCGCCCTCGAACAAATCGGCCCGACCCGAACGCGCCCAGTCGGGCCCCCTGACACGGCGCGACACGGCGCGCTCGACCGAACGATGCCATAAGGGAGCAAACGAAAAACGGGCCACCTGAACGTGCACAAGGCACTCGGGCAGTCACAAATTAGCAAAACTGATATGGGCGCCCTCGAACGAAACGACTCGACCCGACCCGAATGCGCCCAGTCGGGTGACCTCACACTGTGCGCCTGACTGAACGATGCCACAAGGGAAAAAACGACAAACGGGCCACCCGAACGTGCAAAAGGCACCCGGGTGGTCACATCTTAGCAAAACTGATACGAGCGCCCTCAAACGAAACAGCCCGACCTGACCTGAACGCGGCCAGTTGGGCGACCTCACACGACGCGACACAACGCACTTGATCGAACGATTCCACAAGGGAGCAAACGGAAAACGGGCCGCCCAAACGTGCACAAGGCACCCGGGCGATCACAACTTAGTAAAACTAATACGGGCACCCTCAAACGAAACGGCCCGACCCGACCCAAACACGCCCGGTCGGGCGACCTCACACGGCGCGACACAGCACGCCCGACCGAACGATGCCATAAGGGAGAAAACGGCAAACGAGCCGCCTGAACGTGCATAAGGCACCTGGGCGGTCACAACTTAGCAAAACTGATACAGGCGCACTCACACGACGCAACATGGCGCGCCCGACCAAATGATGCCACAAGGGAGAAAATGGCAAACAGGGCGTCTGAACGTGCACAAGCTAGCACCCGGGCAGTCACAACTTAGCAAAACCGATACGGGCTCCCTCGAACGAAACGGCCCGACCCGACCTGACCCGAAAGCGCCCGGTCGGGCGACCTCACACGGCGCAACATGGCGCGCCCGACTGAACGATGCCACAAGGGAGCAAATGGAAAACGGGCCGCCCAAACGTGCAAAAGGCACCCGGGCGATCATAACTTAGCAAAATTGATACGGGGCCCTCGAACGAATTGGCCCGACCTGAACGCGCCCGATCGAGTGCCCTCACACGGCGCGACACAGCGCGCCCAACAGAACGATGCCACAATGGAACAAACGGAAAACTGGCCACCCAAACGTGCACAAGGCACCCGGGCAGTCATAACTTAGCAAAACTGATACGGGCGCCCTCGAATGAAACAGCCTAACCCAACCCGACCCCAATGCGCTCGGTCGGGCGACCTCACTCGGTGCGACATGGCGCACCCAACTGAACGATGCAACAAGGGAGAAAACGACAAACAGGTCGCCTGAACATGCATAAGTTGGCACCCGGGTGGTCACAACTTAGCAAAACTGATACGTGCGCCCTCGAATGAAATGGCCCGACCCGACCCGAACGCGCCTGGTCGAGCGACCTCACACAGCGCGATACGACGCGCCCGACTGAACAATGCCACAAGGGAGAAAATGGAAAACGGGCCACCTGAACGTGCACAAGGCACCCGGGCGGTCACAACTTAGCAAAACTGATATGGGCGCCCTCAAATGAAACGGCCCGACCCGAACACGCCCAGTCGGGCACCCTCACACGATGCAACACGGTGCGTCCAACTGAACGATGCCACAAGGGAGAAAACGGCAAACGGGCCACCCGAACGTGCACAAGGCACCCAGTCGGTCACAACTTAGTAAAACTGATACGGGCGCCCTCGAACGAAACGGCCCAACCTGACCCGAACGCGCCCGGTCGGGCGACCTCACACGACGTGACACGGTGCACCCGACCAAACGATGCCACAAGGGACAAAACGACAAATGGGCCTCCCGAATGTGCACAAGGGACCTGGGCAGTCACAACTTAACAAAACTGATACAGGTGCTCTCGAGAGAAACGACACGACCCGACCGTGCCCGGTCGAGCAACCTCACATGGCGCGACACGACGCGCCCGAACGAATGATGACACAGGGAGAAAACGACAAATGGGCCACTCGAACGTGTACAAGGCACCCACGCGGTCACAATTTAGCAAAACTGATACGGGCGCCCTCGAACGAAACGGCTCGACCCGACCCGAATGCACCTGGTTGGGAACCTCACACGGCGCGCTCAATCAAATGATGCCACAAGGGAGAAAACGGAAAATGGGCCGCCCAAACATGCACAAGTCACCTGGGCAGTCACAACTTAGCAACACTGATACAGGCGCCCTTGAACGAAACAACCTGACCCGACCCGAACGCGCCCGGTTGGGCGACCTCACACGGCACGCCCATCCAAACGATGCCACAAGGGAGAAAACGGCAAACGAGCCGCCCGAATTTGAATAAGGCACCCAGGCAGTCACAACTTAGCAAAACTGACACGGGCACCCTTGAACGAATTGGCCTGACCCGAATGTTCCCTGTCGGGCACCCTCACATGGCGCGACAAAATGCGCTCGGCCGAACGATGCCACAAGGGAGCAAATGGAAAATGGGCAACTCGAACGTGCACAAGGCACCCGGGCGGTCACAACTTAGCAAAACTGATACGGGCGCCCTTGAACCAAACGACCTGACTCAACTCGAACGCACCCAGTCGGGCGACCTCACATGGCGTGACATGGCAAACAGGCCACCCGAACGTGCACAAGGCACCCGGGCGGTCACAACTTAGCAAAACTGTTACAGGTGCCCTCGAACGAAATGGCCCGACCTGACCCGAACGCACCCAGTTGGGCGACCTCACACGGCGTGCCCGAACGAACGATGCCACAATGGAGAAAATGGAAAACGGGCTGCCCGAACGTGCACAAGGCACCCGGGTGGTCACAACTTATCAAAACTAATACGGGCACCCTCGAACGAAACGGTCCGACCCGAACACGCACGGTCGGGTGCCCTCACACGGTGCAACACGGCGCACCCGACCGAATGATTCCACAAGGGATAAAATGGCAAATGGGTCGCACGAACGTGCACAAGGCACCCGGGCTGTCAACACAACTAGAGTTCATTTAGTTTTGATTCTCTCTATACATATATTAGTATGGTTCCCAACCATTCCTTTTCTAGTCGAATTTATTATGCATCCAGTTCATTAAAGTGCACAATCTGACATTAATATCAACCATGCCCCCTTAATCAAATCTCATTCCCCAAAATATGGAATATGTTTCCTAATTTATCGGTGATTTTGATTTTACAAAATAGAGATAATATTTAGAATAAGATGAAATTCGTCTAGGCTATCACAATGACCCTATTGTACACTTTGGACTATGGATCTCATATAAAACAATGATTCACAGCCTTTAATTTAATTGTAACAAAAATTACCTGATACATAACAACAATCCTTAATTCCTTATATTCCCATAGCGTTGGGGATATTAGGAACAAAAATTGAAGTAGATTTAGTGAGGAATAGATATTTCATGACCTTTGACATCACATCCTTCCATCATATGTCCATTCATACTTACCCTTGCATGAATACCTTTTGAATTATTCATTTTCTATTTAAAACAAATATCCATTGATCTTTGAACAACATAACAACCCTAATTAACTTTTGCATTCACTTTCTATTTTGAGGGTATGCTAGTATATTTTTTCTCATATACTTGTGAGGTCCCTTGGACAATGTATTCATATAGATGTAATACTTTTGAAAGGATGGTGAATTTGGTTGTTTATTAGTCCCTAACCATGGAGTATTTTAGTGACTTATGTTTGACTTGTATAGTTGGTTCTCACGCTCATCTTACACACCAAATGTCAAAAGGTCAAACCTACGTTGAGATATGCTTATCATGTTTTTGGTTTCCGCAAAATATTTCACCCAGGCTTAGCTCTTTTGGAAATACACTTTTGCTTTTGGTTTCTATTTAAATGCATCCTCTACTTCTTATTCCAATGAGTGGCTTATTTATTCTAGAGCATATTATTATATGGTTAAGCATAAATGCAATTTTATTGCTTGTAATGATTGTAACACCAATTTTTATTTATTTATTTATTTGTATTTATTTATTTTTTGGTGATGTGGGGTCTATAACAACTAAGGAATATAACATACATTTCAGTAATGTATTACGTGTTCTGAGTCTTTGTTGCAACCTTTAATTAAAATATCAAATCACTCATTCAAGTAAAGGTAGAATAGTATAGTTTTCATCTCACCAAGTTGTAATCAAGGATTTAAAAGATCCCAAGCATGTCCTAGCCTTTGGAATAATATACCAAAATGTGAAGTTTTCATGTATAAGTGTAATGTAAATTTTTTGATGTATACGCATGTTTTCCAACAACAACAAAAACATTATCCAATAATGTAATACTCATTATATCCAAATAAATCATATTTGTATAAACAAAATGTTAAATAATATAATGTTTTCATATTCAAATGTTGAACAATTGTTAATAAAGTAATACTTTACATGTCCACGCATGTAATTGTTTTTCATGTCCAAGTTTGTTGTCAAACCAAACAAATGTTATCCAATGATGCAATATTTATTATATCCAAATAAATCATATTTATATTAATAAAATGTTAAATAATACAATGCTTTTCATATTAAAATGTTGTGTTGTTTAAACGTCGGTCTTGCGACGCTTGGAAGAAACCGTCGGAAAAACAACGGTTCTCATATAGACGTCGGTCTTGTGACGTATGGCTTCACAACATCGCAATACCGACATCTATATGAGAAATATCGCTTTTCTGACGGTTTCTCCCAAGCGTCGCAAGACCGATGAATGTGTACGCGACGTCGCAATTTCGACGTTTCGTCCCATAAATGTCGTAAAGACCAACGAAGTGTTTAAAACGTCGCAATTCCGACGACAAACATAAATGTCACAAAAGCGACGATATCCCTAAACGTCGATATAGCAACGGTTTGTGGCGAGATTTGAAAAATTAATAGCAATTGTGGAAATTTCTGACATTACAACAAAAGTGTCGGAACTAAAGTGTCGGAATTTCTGCCAAATGTACTAGTGTACTCCTCCACCATTGCATCTACCCATGTGGGCTCCTATATTTCTTCCTGAAAGGAAGATGGTTCAGTCACAATAAATTTTCTCAGGAGAGCCATGTATCCAGTAAATTGGCCAGGAGACTGTCTTTGTCTGCGCTATGAAGTAGGGGCTCCTACATTCTGTGCAGCATCAAGTCTCAGGCTATCAGTATCTGTGGTACGCCTTCTACCAATTTTGATGGTTGGCTCTGCGTGAGTGGACTCCTCCACTCCATGAACCTCCTCATGTGGTTGATCCACATCTAGAGACTCATATTTTGGAACCAATAGTTCCTCCTCCGCATGCAAGTCCAACTCCCTCTCAAGTGACAACCGCATGGCTTTCCCCTCATCGAATTTTATATCCCGTCGCACAACAGTCATCTTGTTGTTGGGCAAATACACACGATAATTATGGGGTGTTTCTATGTACCCCACAAAAATCCCAACTTTAGTAGTCGGCTCCAACTTCTTCCTGACGTCCTTGGTCACATGCACATAAACATATGAGCCAAAAATATTAAAGTGTGAAATATCCAGTTTCTTACCAGTGAAAGCTTCTTTAGGTGTACTTATGCCAAGTACTCTATGAGGACAACGGTTTTGCACATAAACCGCAGCATTGCATGCTTTCACCCACAAATGCATAGGTAGGCCCTGATCATTCAACATCGCTCGTGTTGCTCCCACTATCGTTCTGTTCTTCCTCTCTGCGACCCCATTTTTCTATGGGTTATGAGGCGCTATGAGTTCTCTTCGAATTCCTTCTTTGCTGTAGAAGTTCTTGAATTCGTTAGAGATGTATTCTCCACCATTATCGCTCCTAAGAGCCTTCACTTGCTTCCTCAACTCTTTCTCCACCAATGCCTTAAACTCAAAAAACTTTGAGAATGTTTGATCCTTCGTATGCATGAAGAATATCTAGCATTTACGAGAAAATTCATCAACAAAAATAGCATAGTACTTATGTTTTGTTGTTGAAGCAACCGAAAACGGTCCACACACATCTATATGAACTCTCTCAAGGATCCCCGAAGCACGGTTCTCCTTCTCATGAAAGGTGGAATTTACATACTTCCCCATGGTGCAAACCTTGCAATGATCTAACTAAGCAAGTGTTCCCATTAGAAGTCCAATATATATTTGCTACATGAATTTCAAGGCTCCATGATGAAGATGGCCCAATCGCCTGTGCCATAATTCGCCCTCATGCCGGCTCACAACTTTTTCTGCCTTGCCCATCATGGCAGCGCAACCATCTACCTCCAGCTTGTAGAGATTCATAACTCAAATCCCTATCCTCTTGTCTTGACCCGTTGTTTTATGTCGCAAGAAATATTTTCCATCACTAAAAACAATGTCATAGCCTTTGTCCTCCAACATTGCGATTGAGACCAATTTGTTCTTTAAACGTGGAACATGCATAACATATTTCAATTGAAATGGTTTACTTGAATCCCTCTGAAAGGTAATGGCACCAATCCCAGTAGCACTGTATCGTCTGTCGTCTCCCATCTCTATATGCATCTGGAGATATTTCTCCTACAAGTCACTGAAAAGTTCCTTATCTCCCGGAATGTGAAAGGAAACACCACTATCCAAATAACACACTGATCCCAATGCACTTGGAACCATGCATGCGATCAAGGAGAATTCAAGCTCAAATTGCGAGGAAAGGGCCTCACCAGCTGCAGCTCCAACAACCTTCTTGTTCTTCTTCTTTTGTGGACATTTAGTAGCAAGATTCCCATGTTCGTGACAATTAAAACACTTCACCTTGAACATATCCATCTTCTTGCCTTTATACTCGGATTTAGAATGGAATTTCTTCCCCTTCCCCTTCTTCGCCTTTGGAGCCAAAGCACAATCCTCTTCATCATCATGCTTTGATGAAGAGCCATCTCTGATGTTCCGCTTGAACTCCTCCTCCACCAGATCCGATCACCGTCGTTCCCAATCCGGCAATTTTTCCCGTCCGTTGACAAAGTCTTCATAGCTATGAAAACTCTTAGGAAGTCCCAAGAGATCCAATCTCACTAGATCATCATTAGCAACAATTATTCCCACACTCCCCAGTTCATCTCGACATTGGAAAAACTTCGTGAGATACTTTGGAATGTTTTCACCCTTTTCCATCTTGATCTTCCTGAGTTTATCTTTGAGCGCCAATTTCCTATGGTCGTTGCTGCTTTGAAAAGTTCCGTCAAAGCCTTCCAAATAGCATATGGTGTGGCTTTACCATGGAGGCTTGAGACAATGTGGTCTCATACTCCCTCTAACAGGATCCTCCTCGCCTTTGCCACTTTCTTTTGCCATGCATCAATATTGGCAGCATCTGACGAAGCAGGCTCAGGAACATCATTATCAATGAATTCCTTCAAGCCATTATCTTCGAGTACTGCCTCCATCGTGTCCTTCCAATCAATGTAGTTCGAGCTAGCCTCGAGTGCATACTATAATCTCAAGCCATTGAAATCCATCTCGATCTTAAATCAACTGTAGCACCAAGAAAGTGTTTCTGCAAATTCCAATTCTTTCCACCAACAAACTCAACTCCTGCTTCACTACTGCAATTTCTTGTGCTCCGATACCATGTATACATTTAATACAAAATGCACGTATATCCTAGATTCTCCTGATATAACGATATGTTATTGTTAAATACATAATCACTTCTACAAATCTTTACGGAATTTAAAACACAATCGCTAATTACAATATCATGAAGAAAGATCAATCACACATAACACAGATAATTTATCGGGGAAAGCTTATAGTTGAAAACCCCACTATCTTCTATTATGTATTATATCATGGATCATGAAACAATTACATACAAAGCTCTAATCCAAGAGCTCTCGGTACATGAGCTAATTGTCTCACATTGTCATACAAAAATTGGCAATTTCCTTAGCCAATTCACTGTCTCCAGACAACCTGCCTCCACTGCGCAATCCCAACTGATAGCAATCCATGAATGAATGAAATATTTCCTGCCTTGATTGCGCAATCCTCATGGGCACATCCAATGTGTGTGTGGTTGCATGTGTGCAACCTGATAGTGTCACAACCGATAGTTTACTTCCCTTTCACCTAGAACTCAACTGGGTCTTCATTGGATCTGACATGCATGCAGTTAATAATAGTAAATCTTCAGTTTCATGTGAGACCACTGATTGTGAATTAATTAATAATTAATTCACTTGATCTCTCACTGGTGTATCTTCAGTTACAACTAGCACAATTGAGTTTAACTCACTTAACTGAGTTAAACTACTTTTCAACTTGCATAACTGCACTTCCAACTCTATTACAACTTCGAATCACTTAGTTACAACTAAGTCAACCTGCATGTCCCACCAACCAACCACTTAAATCGAAATTCCTTTAGCTAAATGATTTTCCACTTCAGTTAACTATTTCCAAGTGCTCATTGAGAATAGAATATAGTTTATTGTCCAACTAATATTAAGGGATAATAATAGTAGACATGCATCTATAAATAGACATGAAATCTATAAATATAATTTGCACATACATCTATAAATAGAGATACACCTAAAAATAGCATGAGGGTCCATCCTAGTGTAGGTGCTTCATTTTCACTAGGATCTTCTTGTTGAATCTCAACACCTCTTATATATAGTCTTCGAGAGAGCCTCATTAGGTCGATATGTCCTTCTAGATAGGCCAACTTGCTCTTTTTGAAGGCCGATTGATTGTAGCCTTTTGACAAGGTCTCAGAGGGTCTTTGACTCTATTCTTGACTCAAATAAATTTACTTTACAATATGTAACATGCCCAAAAGGTTCTTCCATACATGACAATGACTCAATTGACTTGTAGACTCAATGACAAGCCCTAGAAACACTCAATGGATGCTTGACGTATAAAAATAAATTTCCCTCGAGCATGAAATCCATATCTCAATAATAACAATAATAAATTTAATTTTCTTTTTACAACCAATACATAAAATCATGATTACATATGTCATTATGAAGACCAAACCTAGTAACATATTTCAACAAAAGACAAATACAACTATTTGCATAGAATTGCAGACTTGTAAAGGAAGTCGAGATCTTGAAGGAAAAGGAGTTGTCTCTCACCAATTGATTAAGGACAACTCCTTTTCCTTCAACAATGATTTCCTTGTTACTCAAGTCAATCCAATTTCTTTCCCCATTTAGGAACACATTCTCCACCACCAACTATTTTGATATCTCTTCTCTATTGATTCCAACACTCTATTGGAGTGATATGACTTGTCTTAATAGCGAATTTCATTAGTTTTCCTCCAACAATTCAACTGGTAGCAATTCCTCCTCTCTCTAGACCCTTGTTTTTCATCCCCCCCTTCACATTCCAAAGGAACAATTTTTGCTAATGTGCCATACTTTGCGAGTCCATATAATTTTCCCTATTTGGAAATAATTTTCTCTATCCAAATGCTTGGGATCACTCTCATCCAATCAATGGGCTCCACACATTCTCCCCACTTCAAATGTTTCATTCCTAAACTTTTAGAAATGCTAAGAAGCCACACATTTCCTTTTCCAACCAAGGAATCCTTTTCCCTTTAGCAAAGAATTCACTTGCAAATTACAAAGCCTTTTTGTTCTTTGTGCCATTAGAGGAGGTGTTATCTTTGACTAAGGATTTACTTCTCTTCCATATTTCATGATTTGCATTTGGAATGATTCCCTCCTTAAATAACGCACAACATGGCATTGGGAGAGTTACTCGACATGGCCATGATTTCATGTTTTACTTTGAGATACATTACACAAATTTCCATTCTTGGAATCTTTCCTTGCAATGGCAAAAGAACAAAGTTTGGGTGTGCATTAAATTATTATTTCTCTAAATACATAAAAGGAGCTTGCAAACATGATTAGAAATGGACTCAATAGACTCATGTAAAAGTCACGTTTTTATTATAATGAAGTCATTTGATACAATGTGGTTGATCACACTCCATGTCAATGATTAATTATTCATGATATTACTACAATGTAACTTTGTTAGTTAAACATTATTTAGCTGTAATTTTATAATCACTTATATGAAAGCGACTTTCATTTATAGTAAGCCTTGTAAACAAAAATTGCCATGCATCCCTTCCTTATTGGTTTACAAAGTCTCCTGGTAAATAAGAGGAAGGACCCTCTTTACAACTTCATGACAACTCTTAGGTTATTGGGCCTTTACCCAATCCAACACCAATCATATCTATTGTTAGTTGGAATGGGTATTGAACATGGTCTTCAATTTTTATTTCATAAGAACTATATGTGAAGCCTTTCAAGATTGGAATAGACAACCTTTGATTTACATCAACTTATTCTATCCACATACTCAAATTTTACATTATATTTAAAATTATTTCACTTTAATGCGCACTAGCGCATACATATACATATTTTGTTTGCTAGTTTATTCATAACTTATGAAACTAACCTTTGGCTAATAAACCACAACCTAAGGTCATCTAAATTAACAATATTACTTATAATTACAACCAACTTAAATCATAACCATCCTTAATGTAATTGGATTTTTTTACCTATAAAATTTCAAATTTTAATTAAAAAAAAGAAGAAGAATATAACTAACTCATTGTCAACTATTCTACTTAGAATTACAACAAACTTGAATCATAACCATCCTTGATGTAATTGGATTTTTTTACCTACAAAATTTCAAATTTTAATTAAAAAAATATATATATATATATATATATATATATATATATATATATATATATATATATATATATATATTATATATATATATATATATATATATATATATATATATATATATATAACTCATGGTCAACTATTCTACCTCACATAAATAAATTTATTTCTTCTCATTTTTAAAATACATTATATCCAACATATTAAAGAAGGGACAAATTACAAAATTACAAATTGAAGAGAATTGAAAGGTAACTCCTAAAGATTAACTTTCCAATATTGGATAAACCACCATGATCATTAATTTCAACTTTCCAATTTTGGATGGATGGTATACATTCATTGGATGGACGGGACACTGTTTTGGTATACCGTTAATTTTGTTGTTGTAAGTAGTGGCGTGACTTGGTCATCGAATATCTCGGATTCATAAATAAGACCATCGGGAGTTATTTATTTACTAGCAATTGCACCTGTGCGAAAGGAACACCGAAAGGAGACGAATGGTGTATTTTGAGTCCCATTTCCACACCCTTTTGACAAGTGCACCCATGGTTTTGAAGACAAAAAACTGCTTATGGAAGTACTTATAGCAGTTTCTTGAGAGAAGATTAAGTGGTGCCGCAATGCATGAGAAGCGTAGATTTTGGAAATAATGGTTTAAACGAAACCATTTTGCGGGGGCGCTATCACATGCACATGACAGTTTGAAACGTAAGCGTATAAGCAAGTGGAATACATTGATTGGAAGTGTCAATGGTACTGAGCAAACAGTAAATAGTAGATACTGAAGCCTGAAAAAGCAAATTAAAATTGCATAAGATTAGTAAAGAGTGACTTGCTAGTGCATATTTGTAATATTTGAAGTTTTTTTTTTTTTTGAAATTATTGTTAATCATATTTGAAATGATATATGCACATCACAATTTGAAACGTGTGCGCATACAGAAAAAGAAAAACATTGATTGAAGTTGTAAATAGTACTAAGTAAATACTAAATAGTAGAGAGAGTAAGATTGAAATGGCTAGTTTGACTCAAACAATTAGAAAGTAATGTATTTTATTTTAGAAAGAGTGAAGCAAATGTACTAAATGTCTTTGCGAAGATCACATTAGAATAGATTAGGTTGAAGCGTGTTTATTTATTTATTTAATAATCTTTATTTTATTTTATTTCTATTTATTTATTTATTTTATTCTTATTTTTGTAATTAAGAAAAAAAATTTATCTAATTTTTTTTTTTTTTAAATTTTATCTTTATTTTATTTTAGTTCTATTTATTTATTCATATTTTATTTATTTATTTAATTATTATTATTATTATTATTATTAGTATTTTTTTTTATTTTTTTTTATCATAGCATGTAACTCTAAAAAATAAAATAAATATATAAATTGAAACTTGAAATATTATTTAATTACTTTTAACATTTAATTTATTTGATAATAATAAAAACAAATGAATATCCTTTGAATAATGCACTGAGGCCATCCCCCTCTTTTATAAAGTGCTCGAATATTAATAGATATGACAATAATTCCAAACCATCCATAGATATGACAATAATTCGAAATATTAAGAAAATGTTCACATCGTAACCATTAACTTCGTAACTAATTTATCCCTGTCCAAGAACAATGACCTATCATCATTGAGCACAAGTGAAGGTACTGGAATATGCTATTTATATATACACACACATAGTACTCTTGAAACCATCTAGCAATATGAAGGCAAGTCCAAAAATATTAGGAGAACGCCTCCCATAATAACCGTCCAAAATTTTGATTAACTTGCTTCGCTCCTCTCTAAAGCTGCAAAACAAAAAAGCAAAGCAAATATAAGACCATTGATGAATAAACTTTTAACAATTGATGGATACATTTAAGTGAAATTCCTGTTAAAAACCAAATTTACACAAATAAGCGAACAACTGGATATGACAAAAACAGCAGTACAAGTCCTGTGAATATTAAAAGCATAAGACTTACTGTTGAATGGATACCTCACTCCTAAATCCTTGTTGTTCTTGAAAAATTTGATAGGGACATCAGATATGTGCGTTGATCTCTGTCCCCCTTTTCTCCACTGAAAACATTAGTTTGGAGAATGTAAGGTTGTCCAGACCTATTGCCCAAGAAGTCAAAGTCTATTTCATCATGTTCAAAGTTCTGAGAGGACAGTTGTTCCAACAAAGGCAATACACTATTGTTTTGATGCTGGCCTCTTTAGCCCCTATTTTCCCTCCTGGTAGCCTTGCAGGACAAGTGGTTTTTTTCGTCAGTATTGGCTCTGCTTTTTTTATCAACTTTCTTGTATGACACTATGCTTACTATGCTTGCAATTAGTTTGAATTTTTGGAGACATTCTGGGGGCATTGAAGCTTAACAGGTACATGTAACGGTCTTTTAATTAATGAAAGATATATTGTTTTCTTAACTTGAAAAAGGTGCACACTTCAATTTGCATAAGCTAATCCACATTGTGCATTGGCTCATAGAAGCTCTGAAATATAAATGCATTTCATCTAGTTTAATTCAATGTTATTTATAAAACTTGAAATCGTACATTTGGGTCAACCTTAAACAGCCATTCCGCAAGAATTAGATCAATTGATTATGTTGATTTCAAAACCCCATGAGACCCTGATGCACATAACTCAGTAGGATATGCGAAATTCACCTTTGTGGGGCGCATTGCAGAGTCCAAAGATGAGAGGCGCCGATCAAAGGAACCCAGAAAGTTAAGCATGGCGTCTGTTACAGCCTGACTGTTCTGCAAGCTTTCCCTCAATTTGTTAGCGCTCTCCATCTCAACCTGCATTGTGATTAGAGCACAACTGAATTATGGCGCGGTATGACGAGTTGGATATAGAAACTGCCTGAGGCTCGCCATCTTCTTGATAGCGTTTTTGATGCTATGGGCGATCAAAGGTGGAAAGATGCACGTATTGAAGGTGGGAAAGAGACAACGAGGTTGTTCTCGATGCATGGTGGTTTGGACATGTAGAGGAAAGCGCAAGACATTGGGGTTTTGGAGACGATTCCGTTGAAGTAGCCCTGGTTGCAGGGAAATTACCTCGGATAAACCTGTTTTTTGCCGGACTTTCCAGCAGACAGACCGCTTCTCTGTCTTTCAGGCCTCCACTTTACTTCCATCTGACGGAAAAATTTCGAAGATGACAAAATTGGCCTGCTTTTCTTCTCACAAGCAAAAGCATTCTCATTCAAAGCAGGCCTCTCAAAATATTTATGGTTGACCGTCTCGGTGTTGCAAGTGGGCACCTTATCAGCAAACTTCAGCCTTCAGGGCATAACCTGGTAGCTGGCAACCCCTTCCATTTCATTCAAACCAGGGACGTCAGAATCGCATTTGTATTCGAGCTCGAGTCCACAGGCTGTATAAAAAAGCCATTCTGCATCGAAGGCATAGCCCTGGCGACCACATCCTCTGGGTTACCTATACAGGGGTGCCTATCCCTCGGATTGACGTGTTGGAAATGGGGCAAGGGAGGCCACGTGATGCTGTACAAATGGTTTAATGAGAAGAAATCTCGAGAAAACCAAAATACTGGATTTGACATAATCAAATACGGAATTGTCATTTCATATTGAAGCTGGACATTTGTGAAATCTCCGAAGTATCAATCTCGAATAAACTTTGACAGCCGATTAAATAAACATATTTAAATTAATGATACATATCCAATTATAACATGGTAAAGGTCGAAATGAAGAATTTAGTATGGTTGAAAATTAATGAACACGGAGTGGAGGGGAATTAATGAAAACGGAGCATGGTGAGAGAGTACTGTGCGGCAGCGTGTTGGACAAATCCAACAGTGGAAAATAAAAGTCTAATCAACGGTGGAAGACAAAAAGGTTGACGATGGTGAGCAATGAACCTATGATAAGTAGTGCACCTATCAAATTCTAGTTGGAAAGAAAGGCGAATCTTTTCCAGCCAAACCCAGCAAAGAGAAATCTACAACAAAAAAGTATGAAATCCACCACAATCTCATACAATCTACTGCACATAGCTGCAATGAGAGGGAAGGAATAGCAACGCCAAGAAAATCCCAGCCACTCGCTCACCTGATGTTTTTGACACCTCCATATGTTCCGATTACACCTTCATTTTGACTGCACTCATATCATATCTTGACTATAATTAAATTGTATATAAAGAAAATAAAAATGCATTGATTTATTAGATATCTTTGAAAAAAAATATATCTTCTCTTCCACGTGGTGTAAAAGAAACCTTAAAATCCATTTTTTATTAAAAAATTAAAAATAATATAAAAATAATTATATTAATATGAACAACAATTCAACATAATCAATATTATTTGAAATTATTACTTTAAGATTAATAATAATAATAATTTAAAATATAATTATAATTGAGCTAAGCTATATGTTTTTTTTAAACTAATGTGAGATATATAATAAGATAAGTGTTTTGATGTTGCCCATAGATTGACGTAGGTATTTATCAACTATTTTAATCTATGTTGTTGTAGTAGTAATCACCTTTCTACATTGCCTTATTTATTAAGTTATTTTACAGTTAATTTTATTTCAAATTAACTACATTTGTAGCAACATATGGACAACACTTTGACATTTGTCGCAGCAACAGCCCAATTGAAAATAATGTAAGGAAAGGGTGGGACTTATTTGATGGTCTTAGCGATTGAGTTGATAAGAAATGGGCTTCAACTTCGTCAATATCTTCATAATTTCGATCGACTACTTATTGTTCCCCGTTGTGGTTTTTGAGGCACAAAGCCCACCAAAATAGAAATTTGTCAACTCCATCATATTTTAGTGATCTTGCGCTGGAGCATCTAACCACTCGTTCCATCCGTAATGAAACTTGAGTAACTTTAGTGTTAGTGTGTTTCATCGGTTCTGTTGTATAATAATAAACAAGAGCTAAGAGTTATGCAGTGGGAATATATATAAAAATCCTGTTGGACTTTTGACCTGGGGGTTGCCTATAAGGATCAGAACAACCCTTTTGGCTCTGCTTCTTTTAAATATTTCGTACATAAAAAGGAAAAAAAAACATCATGTTGGTCTTTGACAAGGGTCTGTATCTAAGGATAAAAATGAGACACGTGAAGAGCATGAACTCAGTATCAACTTCATGACAACACCAGCGAAGACCTAAGGGCACACGGAACTAGAAGCATGTATTCAAGATAAACCAGTGACCAGCACGATACTTTACTTTCACTGACTCTGGTACTCTGGCATTCCCACCGATAAAATAAAAGCATGGGGCTCTGAAAATTCATTCAAAGACCTCCTCCTCCCCTCTCCTGCCCTGCTGCAAAATCGTTTCTGTGTTTGGTTTTGGGCTTTGAGTAATCAACCCACTTGATTGTTTGGGCTCTGGGGATTTGAGAAATCAATCGGTTGATTGTTGGGGTTTGTCAGTTCTCATACCCATTGTTTGTGGTTTTGGGCATTCAGAATCAAATCGATTGATTGATTGTTGGGTTCATTTTTGTTTCATAATGGGAAGCAATAGCAGAAACGGTGTATATTTTGGAACAATGGCATTGGTTCTGTTGAGTCTCTGTGGCCCTGCGAGAGGCCAAGATTCAAGCGGTAGTAATGGTTGCATAACCGCGCTAGTGCCCTGTGCGAGTTATCTGAATGCCACGAAACCCCCCAGTTCCTGCTGTTCTCCACTGGTGACAGAGTACAAAACTAATAAGGCATGCTTGTGTAACATGTTGAACAATACTGACCTCATCAAGCAATTCAAGATCAACATCACTCAGGCATTCGAACTTCCTATCAAATGCGGCCTCAATGCTTCTGCTAGTGGTTTCTCTAAACGTACGATTCTGCCTCAAACACCATTTTCTCTTCCACAATTACCATTTTTTTATAGTTTTGGTGAGACCTTATGGTTTCTCTCTTTGTTGTTTTTACAGTTGGTGGAAACAGCACAAACATCACCTCTTCAGGTTTAGTCTTTCTCTTCTCCTCTTCCTTAATAAATTGTGTTTATTATTTGAACATAGGATCCATGGATGAATCGGTTCATAGGCATTGTTCGCAACTACTTTATTCTCTTGGCAGAAACCGAGATATTTTTTATTTCTGTTTTTGTTGTTAGGCGCTTGAATGAATCAGATGTGAGAGTTAGGTGCAAAGACACTTGGATCTGAATCTGCTATATAATATGATTTGTGGTGTGGGCATGCAGGATCTGCTTCAGATGCTAAAGCTAACGCTTCTTCTGCCAGCAGTAAAAAGAGATCAGTATCTTTGCAGACTTTTTCTGAGATATTGCCTCTGCTGGCTCTCCTCCTGCTTGGATTGGCTGCCTGCCCAAGTGTACCAGTAGAAGTTTCAAAATATAATTTCCGCTATTTTGAAGGATTTGGGGTTTTACTTGGTTATGTGAGTAGTATAGCTGCAATTGCTTGTCTTACTTGGATATTTAGTTTTAGTAATAAAAAGTTGTATCCTCATTTTACCAGTCACATAAATGGCCTGGTTTCGTAAAACTCCTTCAAAGTTAAGGCAAATCTGTGATTTGTGGCCTCTAGGAGGCTTGCGCGGTGTTGAGAGAGAAACAAAGAATAGATTTAGGAAGAAACCTGGCTATGTAACAGCTTTTCGGCTCTGGCATCCAACGATTCCCTCATGTTAGCGAGAACCTTGTCGGCGTTTTCATCTTGCTCTCCCTGCACCAAAGAATGGTACATATCATTGTCCAATTTCAAGGTATTGCCCTCGCTCTCATCTTTTTCATACAACTGAGTGTTGGACTCCGGGGCAGTGACTTCATCAGAGGTCCCATGGTAGGTGAGGAAAGGAGCCGTGACCCTGTCAAAATTCTGTTGAAAGAAAGCGCAGACCCGGACGATGGTGGAGAAATGGAGGACATCACCGGCGTGGACAGCTGACAACTACGATAATGTAATTTTATTAAATGACCCGCCGGAACGCCGAAGGCGGGACGATGCGACACCAGCACGGAGGCAAAGGACCTGACGCGCGCGGGAAGGAGATGACAGCAGGAGGGTGGAGCAACCGCCAAGTGTCAAATTTTGAGAAGGTGAAAGGGCGATAGGTGGAGCACAGAGATTGGCTGGAAGCACTGTTCATCCCAGCAAAGCTCATAATAGGGACACCTTCGGCGTAATAACCAACTAAGGGCAAGATGAAGTTTTCACATTAGTTGCCACCTTGACAATAATATCTAAGGCCATCCTGGAACCAGGGCAGTTGCCACCTTGACAATAATATCCAAGGCCATCCTGGAATCAGGGCAGAACCAAGGCAGTTTCGATAAGATGGAGTTATTTTTACGAGTTATTAGAATTATCAAAATTGTATTCTTTTACATGATAATTTATTAAAATTCAGAATAATGTGATCTTTTAAAAAAAATTTCAATTTATTTTCCAATCTACTAAACAATCTCAAACAGCTCTAAGGCAGCAGAGCAGTTGATAGTATAAACCAATGGTATGGAAATATTCATTTTGTCTTCGTAACATATGCCCGATGTTCAATGCCCAACATGAGAGTTCCTCCATCACCTGTGTTTGAATGCTATCACCCAAGATGCGAGTTCCTCCATCACCTGTGTTTCAATGCTACTGGTGTTTGAGCTATACCTCATCCTATACATATGCCAACTTTCGTCACTCTTCTTAAAAAAATTTGCTTCAAAAATTTATTAAAAAAAATCAAACTTCTAGCCATTTTAACCACTTAGAAATAAAAATGAAAACATATGTTTTCTAACATAAATTGATATCAGATTTATTAAATATAAGCAGCGACATCATATTTGTGACAAAACCTAGCAGCAAAGATATCATTCTAACAACTAGAATATAAAGAAATTTCCAATCTTTTAAATTTATAAATACCTATATTGCTATGTTCAAATTTTATCTATATGACAGGTGTAAAAAATAATAAAAGAATACAGCTATAGGAGAAAAAACCCAACTATTTGACAGCATAAATTTGTATCAACAGCATTAAGCAACGATATGAAAACTTTTGCATAAGCACTTCCATTAAAGAAAATAGGTAAAGAAACAAAAGAATCTATGCTCATTTCAAAACTTTTGATTACCATTAATATCAATATCTCTGGATCTCTGATCACGTTTGGATCTTGTACATAACACCAGGCATATTACATGAAGTCTCCTGCACAAGAATCATGAGATGCATCTTTCAGGAAAGTGGTTGAATTTCAGGGATTTGAACGGGATAATCTAGAATGCATTCAGACCATGCATTGTTTCCAGGTGGAGCAATGTCTGTATTTACCACCCACACTGCACTGTTGCATTTGAATCCGCTGCCCAGGAAAATCTACCAGATCTTCTGCTCTTTTTTCATGCGCCCTTTGGATTCCAAATACTGGAACTGATACCATGTGGAGGAAGATGAAGTATTGCCAAATCTGTACAGAGTCATATTTGATGGCTCTGTAGTCTCAGGAGGCAATTTGAGTCCTTTCTCTACTGCCCTAATGACTGCCTTGCCACCAGAATGGATGCAAATGTGATTAAACGCTCGCTTAAAGTTCGGCACATATTCTCTAACAGACCCTTTCCCTGCATTCTCATAAAACAAGAACCTGCTCATGAGATAAAGAATTTGCTCATAATAGGGAAGAAACAGAGGACCCAATTGGCGCATATTGGCCTTGAGAGCCTCTGCAGCAATTTCCATGATGTGTTTGCTGAGATTAACCCCAATTGTTCCTGTTGGATCCTCTTCTTGAAAAGCTGCATGATAGGCCATGTCGCTCACGCCTGCCATCTGCGTTTTGATAACATGAAGCAATCTGTATTTAGCCCTATGACGATTGGTTCTTTTATTAGACAAAAGCACAACACCACATCCCATTCTGAACAAAATGTTGGAAACCAACATGGGCTCATGGTTTCCGAAATACCAATTTTCTGTAATATTCTATGTGCTCAGGACTATTGCATAAGTTCCCCTGTTCGAAACCCCAAGGCAAGAAGAGTCAAGATCCAGAGCAATTAGGTTAGCGCTGCAACCCATTCCCCCAAGATTATAAGTCTTGATATCGCTGCGAAGGTTGGGGGAAAGTATGGCTGCTGAGCCTCCAAAAAGGATTCAGAGGAATCCAGTTTGATCTGCTAGAATGGAAACCTCAGGTTCAGGTATCATTTGGGTAAAACTAAAAAAAAGTATGTTCAAGAATTATTGTGTATAAAGGCTCAAGAATCAAATTGTTTTTATGTTGAGCTACATAAACTTAACTCTCACTGTAATTTCAATTATTTGCACCAGCTGTTTGGAATGAAGGAATAAAAAAAAGACCATTTGGCAGCCTACCAACCAATCAATCAATCAGGCATCCAAAATATAAAACCCTTTGTAAATGACCACATAAGAGGGTTTTGGGGTTGTCCAGGAACCGGAATATGGGATTTCAAAATATTTCCTAAATCTACAATCAAATTAATTAAAAATGATGGGATTTTAAATTCTTCAATGTTATCCCTGAAATCAGATGACAACGCCTTTGAAGAGTAAAATTTGATAGATGGTCTGGCCTCTTTTCCTATCCTTTAAATTCCAGGCAAGCAATATTCCAGGGATACAAAATTCCATGCATTCTTTAAATACTTACCGAAAAAACAATATTATAACCGCTCTCCAAAATTTCTTCCAAGAAGCCAAGCCTTCTCCACATCATCTTTAAGTAATCTTTAGACATGAACAGCTTCTCTGCAGAGAAATCAACACCCCTTGTCTTCAGAGAGTAGCAGTGTGGATGAATTTGGAGACAGCGGTTGTAGGCCTTTGCATCCAAAGCAACAATCAGCAAATTGTTCAGCAATTCCTGTGTCCCTTCACCTATATGGAAGCTCTTCAGGAAGAGATCAATCATGGTACTCGATTCAGCCCAGACCCCATTCAATGTTGTGATTATTACTGTCCTGTTCACATTAGTTGTTTTCGCCAAAATTGTGTCTAATTCATCTTGAGGGGGACGGGAAGGGGAAGGAGAAGGAACAGGATCTGGGGCAGGCGCCATTAAAATCTTCTGTACACGAGAAATAAAAAAGATTAAAAACATGGTCCACTGAATTTTCTATATGCAGAAATATCGGACAAGTGGTAGTAATTAATTACCAGAGGCATTCTTTTAGCAGATCCCATGGAAATCTCGGAGTCTCTTGTAAGTGTGCCGGAAAAGAAATTTGCGAGCGGCCACGAAATGAAAAGACCAGAGAAGGGGCTATTAGCGTTTGTAGCGTCCTGCAACATTGTCCATAATGCTAATGCGATGCCTGCAACGCAAAGCAGGATGAGGAACGCCCTCCTGATTACATGCTTGGGGGCCATCATGGCTTCTGCTCACTCACTTGTGCAGGAATTCACCCACCTTCCAGACAGGATTGACAAGTAATCTATGTATGCACAGATTTCCAATTAATTTCCAAGCTAATAGAGACTCGAACTCGCGACATTCACGACCTTCGCAAATGGGATAGAGACTCTGCCGATCACGGGAATTGCAGATTTCTACCGTATAGTTATAGTTAGCCGAGGATAGTAAATTTTGGTGATCGAACTCACACAGAACGTGGCCACTCCCTCACAGCTCGCGCCACTTTTCTGCTTAAATTCTCCCTCAGAAATCAAGGGAATAGGGTTAAAGACACTACAATTCACAACCAGAACATCGATTTCCTTAACATTAACCCCTGTATTTTCCAGCAGATCCTGCACACAGCCAAACATCACGATCTCTGCTTCACGGCGAGAAGCCTCGTTCGTTAACCTAGGGGGCAAGTAGCGCAGAGCAGGATGGACAACAGCACATTCGCCCATGGCGGCTCTTTCCAGAATCTTTTTTCTGAAACTCCACGCTCTTCCCTGTACAGCTGGCAAATGGCACATTTTCAGTGGCTGGAAGGACGATGAGAAATCCCTCTCATTGGCTCCAGCGAACAGTACATTCAGCCAAATCATTGACTCCGACGACAGTACATTATTAAAAGCCCATTAGAGAACGCCTTTAGGTGTAAAGATATAATAGTAATTTAGGAACTTTGGATTTAACTCTATAATAAGGAAAATGGTTTCTATTTAAAGCCTCTAATTGTTCATTGAAACAACAATAAAAGTGAAAATGATATGTTTCAATTATATATTACTTTAGCATTTATTTGATTATTAAAATATTAATAAAATTCAAAATGATATGTTTATATAAAACATACATATTTATTGTTTTTAAATTTAATAATTTGTATCGAATAAAAAACTTTGTTCAAAACATTAAATTTTGATGAGAATAAAAATAAACTATACTCATCATATCATAATGGATTAACTGATCTTTTTGCAAAAGGTTATTTCTTTGCAAAATTGAATATTGGTAGAAAAGGGTGGAGAGGAAAACAAACTATATATAATCTATCAACATATCACTTTACCTTTATAGAAATTGAAGAGGAAACAAACCATATTTCAAGAAGTAATTAAGCTATAACCCCAAACAATAAAAAAATGGTGTTGACTCATTTGAAAAGCAAGGAACAAATTACCATTTTACGGACATCGGATGGGTTGTTGCCATTTGTTCACATTTTCACTAAGCAAACTATTGATGGGGGCATCAAGACCATTTTTTCATTTGTAAATATGTTAGAAAAGGGGGTGTGACAATTTTTAATATTTTATTAATTAATTTGTTATTTTTAATAAAATAGGAGATAATTATGAAAAGTGAGGATTATGTAAATATTCTTTTAATAAATAAAAGGATATGAGAGAAATAGTTTAGGAGCAAAATTTGGGATTAGGATTTCTATGTATGGGATTAGTTGAGGATTAGGTGGAGAGATATTTTGAGTAAATTAAATGCATTATTTGTGTATAAATAGGAGTGGTTTTGTGAAGAAAAATACACTTGAATAGTGAGAGTGGTTGAGTGCAGACTTTGAACAGCCAAGGCTGTAAGCCTCTGGGAAAATTGTAAGGGCCTAAATGTTGAATATCTGGCCAGAAAGAAAAGTTTGTAAGTATTTTGTTTATTAATATGATAAGTGTGTGTTTTAGAGCTTTATCAGTGGATTTAGAAATTGGGTATTTAAATTATGTTATTGTGATTTGAAATAAGAGTGTGTGTATATGGATTATTAATGATAATTCAATAAATCTAAGTGAGATCGATCATATAGAGAGGATTATATATAAAGGTTGATTGTTTCATGAGGAAGATTGAATTTGAACTTTCAATTCTGATATTAATCCGGCATACAGCTCTGCACATAGAAATCGGCTTGGAAATTGTTAAATTATATTTCTGTCTGAATGAATGGTTATTTTATATCAATCTGTAGTTTGATTGTCTGCAAGAGAGAGTGCCCAGTGAACACGAAGTCATGAGCTTGGTATGGTTCGATTTTAATAATCCATGTTAATTTGCAATCCAGAACACTGAGTTTAATATTGAATGCGTTACTGTCATGGGCTAAGGTTTCAATAGATGTTTACACAGTTCGGTATTGCGATGAAGAAGAGCTAGACTAAGATCAAACCTTGGGTCAAACGTTGATCTGTTTAAAAGTTCGATTTTTTCTATAAGTTATTCTACAGCTAGTTGATGATTGCAATTATATAAACGCAAATCAAATTATCTTTGGGCTTGGCAAAGACGAAACTGCTGGAAAATTATAATCTGGCAAAGTCGTGCATTGAAGAAATGGTAAAGGGCATAGAAATCTGTGGGTGGTTTTTGAATTGTCTTGCAGAATAGAACTGTTCCAGAATGCAGATGGAATGACATTTCTAGCGTTGGAAAGAATTTAGGTTCGAGCGGCTAGAGGAAGGAGATAATTTGGTGCGGCATCCAATAAGCAGTTGGATTAGCAGAAAGCGCTCTTGGAGATGAATGAAACCTGGTCTAATTAAATTAATGATGTATCGGCACATGTAAAACATAAATTGAATACTGAAAGATTCGATTTGATGAAATGGGATTGTGTAATTGTAAGTGAAGTAGTTTTAGAAGGTAATCAGTGAGAAATTCAAATGTCAAGACAATGAAGTGAGCACAAAAGGGACGAAGAAGCCACGGAGAGAAATTAGAGTTAACCGCAGAGAAATCGTTATGGTGTTTGTTGGAAAATTCGCAGCGCTGGTGGAGTTTGCTGGCTGGAATTCCTTTTGGATCAGATGAATTCGAATACGATCAAAATCTTTTGCGCTGAGATGTGGAACAACTTTTGAAAATTCGATGTCTGCAAGTAAGTGATGGCGCCTTATAGGTTGCGTTCATGGGAGGTAAGAAATTGATGGGCAGTTTTCATTTATGTCAGACTTTGATTTTTAAACAAGGTGAAATATGGTTGTGAACGCCGGCCTTTTTTTAAAGCACATATCATCTCATTGTTATTGAATCAAACTAGCTTGATATATATTTGAATTGGAACATTTCCATAAGCGTGGCACTTGATTGTATGATGTTAATATTGGTTTGATGCTATATGAAGTGCGTATTTAAATGTTGGGTTAAAATAAATCAATGGGATTTAATAAAAGTCCTTTATAAGACTTTTGGAATGATGTTCATAAAGATTGGAGGATCTTATGAAGTTTCAAATCAGAATTGTAGTGAAGTTGGGTTCAAAGTAGATTTTTGAGTTATGGTTTCATAACATGGATTGGAGTTGCACTTTTGCATAAAGTTTTGTTTTAAGATTTGAGTTTTGGGTTTCATAAAAGAACCTTGTATGGTTTTCAAAGCTAATCAGAAATTGTGAAGACATGTTATTAGCTTCTGCTTATGAGAGTATGGTTTTTGAGAACATATGTTGAAGAGCTTTCACATGCAAATGGTAAAGTGTGAATTTGCCAGTAATTCAGGTTTTGATTTGGGCAAAAGCTGAGATGCATTCTAACTCATGCTTGAAAGATGAAGATTCTAGGTTTGCAGGCTAGCCCTGCATCCAATATTATAAGATAGATAAAGTGTTGAAGAAGAGAAAAACAATCTCAAAATGTATATAAAGGAATCTTCATAGACTATTCCGATAAATGAATCACTATATAAAAACATATTCAAAATAAAGTGTCACTCTCTCTACATGTTTTTGGCATGGTTACCAAGTTCGAATTCGAATTCGAATTGGATTCGATTAAAAAAAAAATAAAGTCAACTACCTAAAATTTAATACCTAAAATTCGAGAGTATACATTTTATAACTATTAAAAAATAGTTATTGTTTTCAAAATATTAGAAAAATTTGTTTTCTTTTAAGCTCATTTTCCCTAAATATATTGTTTTATCTCTTTAATGTGCAACTTGAAACATTCTGTTAAGTGAATAGTGTTGTTTTTTTTAATCTAATATAGTATAAATTTGCCTAAATTTAACACAAAAGTCCTATTTTTTCAGATAAATTAACCGCCTCACTCGCAAATCAAACTTACCTATTAATCCAAATGACATCATTGCTTTTTTCATATTTATTTTCTCGTATTAGCAAATAACCCAACAATTTTTTTAATGAAATATAAAACATTTTGACTTTTTTAACCCATCATTATTTCAACATTGAAATAAATATATTATTGATAAAATTGTTTCACCTTATTTATTTTTTCGTATTGACAAATAACCCAACAATTTTTTTAATGAAATATAAAACATTTTGTCTTTTTTTACCCATCATTATTTCAACATTGAAATAAATATAATATATTTTCACATACATTGATAAGATTGTTTCACCTGTCTAATAAAAAGATAAATTAAAATAAAATAAAAGACTTACGTTCCAAATCACTATGCACCCGAAAACTCAACAAACTTATATAAATTAAGTATGCATCTCGGGGTGCTGTGAATTCCACAGAATGACTGACACTATTTTCTTCTTGGCTCGTCGTGGTGTGACTTCCACAGAATCTGTATTCCCTGAATCTAAAAGAGACTGTCTAGGAGTCACAGCCGCCCAGCTCTGGCTGGGCGGCCGAGCCGAGCAGCTTTGGGCTTGGCAAGTCGATTGACTGGCCACACTTTGTGGGGCGAGCCTTATCTCTATTGCCCATAAATGCACATTTGCACCGAGAAATGAAATGGCCCCCGTAGGATCATTTATTGCTTTAATCTGACGGTGGCCATTTCATCTCTCAGTGCATTTATGGGCCGATAAACTGAGATATAAAGCTCGCCCACTTTGTGGCCATGACTATAGAGTTTATAACTCAAATCAAAAACCTTGAAAAGAAATCAGAGTCCTAACATTGTTTTGGGGAATTTCTGTCAATTTGCTTCTGAGCACAAAATTATTTTCTAATTTAATTTGACCAATTTAATCCTTACTTCCACCAATATCAATATAGATCTATCATAACTAAAAATATAAAGAAAACCATAAGATAAGCATCGATGAAAAGTACCTATCTCGAACAATAGTATCGCAAAAGTTTTTTATTCCATACAAATTATTAAATTTAAAAACAATAAATGTGTGTTTTATATAAACATAACATTTAGACTTTTATTAATATTTTAATAATCAATTAAATGCTAAAGTAATAATATATAATTGAAACATATCATTTTCAATTTTATTATTGTTTCAATTAACAATTAGAGGCTTACCATCTGTGAATAGAAATAATTTTCCTCATTATAGAGGTAAATCCAAAGTTCTTAAATTACTATTATATTTTTATTATTATTAATTTGTTTTTAAATATTAATGTGTGTAAATAGAGGTTTCAATTCTTCTAAATAAAAACAAAAATGTATTAAAATAGAGATGTATATTGAAATTGTTGAACTAGTAAATTTAGATAGCTATTTATTTATTTTACCAATGTAAAATAGTTTTACATATAAGGAATTATTAAATTTGTCTTATGTATTGTTATTATTAAATTTATAAATGTTCATTGTGTTTTTTATTAATTTTCTTTACATGCCATTTAAAAAAAAAATTATAGTGTGATTTAGAAAAAGAATAGGGCATGGATTAAGTTTTGTAGTGGTCTAATAAGTACTTTAAAGAGAGTTTGTATGAAAAATTTATGGGCCTAGTAAGTATCCATATCAACTATACTCTTTTGGGTGCACATTCGTTTATTACATCAACTTGTAGGATTAGATTTTTTGATCTTTATTATTTTACATTCTAGGAAATCATACTTTATGTTGGAAGGAAGTTTTGGCTTCTTTTAAAGTCTTCTTGCTATTAGAACATAAAAAACACTTTCTTCTTTCTTTTTTTGTAAGTTTGGTAGTACTTTTCATTTTTCACTTTTTTAACTTTTTTTTTTTTAACTCCATTTTCATGAACATGTCCATACATCACCCCGATCTAGGAAGAAAGAATTGAACCCGTGATGAGTGCTATAATTGTACCCCCGTCTCATCACCGTTTAACCAAGACCCCACAAACACATAAAAACACCTCTCTCTTTAAATATTGCTTTATAATTTATATTTTTTTTATTCCATTCATTTGTAAAATTTGGGTTTCAACGTATTATTTTATTTTATATGACAATAATGGGAGGAAATGATGAAGTTTGTGCGTAGTGCTAGGATTTTTTCTACATCTTCCCTAAGTGCCACCATTGATTCAGAGATTGTAAAATGGATCAAGGGCCTGCGTTGGAGTGAAGGTGAGCAACCATGGATCCCTTCATAGATACAACGCCGCAATTGCACAAACCATCCATGCGGAAGATAAACGTTGGAGGATAATGTGCCTTATTTGATCCTAGCCACATATGTCCCTTGAGGGCATATGGATGAATTATTCTGCAGAGCGCACTCATCAAGGGTTCATGTTTTTTTTTTTTCAATGTTTTTTTTTTCTTTTATATTTCATTTTTATATATTTATTTGTTATTTTATTTTATTTTATTTTTTCCTACTGTGTCTATATCTATCCTCGAATAGCAACTCGATCACGTTATGTGTCAATTTTATTGTTCATTTTAAAGTTTTCATTGTAAAAGATTGTGTCTGCCCACACAATGTGTCAATTGATGGTTGATATTTAAGTTTTCATTACAATCAGTCAAGTTTCCTACACTGTGTGTTAATTTGATGGTTGTATTTTATTTTTTGTTGCAATGTGTCAAGTTGTCTTAGGCTAAGATTTTAAATTCGTCATATTTTTAGCATTTAAAAAATAAATTACTCCTGGAATACTCACTCTTTCATTCATGTGTTCATTTTAAAAAAAAAATTAGTCAAAAAAAATACCATAATGTCATGGTTGAAAAATTTTCAAAATTTTAAGGTTTTCCAGCATTCCAGTATTCCAACATCAACATTTTTTGTTTTTAGGCTTTTTTCATGTTTTTTTGGAGTTTTTTGGCTAGATTTCCCATTTTGAGTTTATAGTTCCCGTTTCAAACTTTACATTGTTAAAAAAATAAAGGTTGGCTTCCTTCTTTTTAGGCATACTCATGACCATATTGATCAAATGTTCAATCGTTTCAGTAACATTAAGGAGGAAAGGTGTTGGGAGCCTGCCATCATTAATTGAAGGTATTAAGAAATCATACATTCTAGAGCCTGTTTTTCATGCATTGGAAGAAACTAATGACATGCCAAGGTTTATTCTGGGATCACATGGTGAGGAGAAATTCATTGAACAACTTAATGACATTAGCTTCCAGCATCAATTTTGTATCAAAAAAATTGATGGGATAACACTTATATGGGGCAAGAAGTATTCCACTGCTGCAAAATGGGGGCCATCATCAGGTTTAGCATTTTTGAAGTTCATTCCAGAGCGTCCAATATTTTCATCAAAGATATTGTTATTACAGTCAATTGTTGAACTCCATAATGCACGAAGGCGTAAGAGAGATATAAATTATTCTAAATGTCTGGAGGAAATTAAAGTATGTATTAGATATACATATGAGTACTTTGATGTTGTTGATTCACTTTGGTGGGAGTATTTTTTCAATAATCATAGTGATATGATTTCAAGATCAATAAATGAGGATACGCTTTTGAAGATTCCATTTTTTTTGCCACAAAATATGTCAAATGAACATGAGGAAACACACATTTTTTAACAACAAAAATCTCAAGGTATTATTAATTCTCCACATGTAGAGGAAAGATAAATATATATTGGTTCTAGAAGATCATGTGCATAACGTGAAGCCATGGAAGAACCTTACAAGGGTTCTATGCAGGATGTTAAGGAGGGTTGCATCATAGCAGTGTTAAAAGATGAAGATCCACTTGTCTATCCATCCTGGGTTGCCAAGGTTATAAAGGTCATTAATGAAAATGAAGATATTACAGTTGTTGAAATACATTGGTATGCCACAAGTACCCACCCATTCAATGGTGTGTACAAGCCTACTTACTACTGTATTTTGCAGTTGAAAAAAAAAAATCGCGTAAAAGAGAAAAATAA